>CAJNDS010001035.1:814133-821633 GCA_905221605.1 Symbiodinium natans
CCCACACGCACCCACACGCACCCACACACACACACACACGCACCCACACGCACCCACACACACACACACACACACACACACGCGCAAGCATGTCCAAACCTATGGAGAGCCGCCCCCCAGTAAAGAGTAGGCCACTTTAGGGTTTAGGGATTAGGGTTTCGGACCCTCTCGGCCGCAGATGTCGCAAATCTTCCCGGCTTCACGCCCGCGAACGTGTCATTGGACATCCGATGCTCGCATGGATTCATTTTGGGAACCTAAGCCGGTCGGTCAATGCTAGTGTGGACATGTGTTTGTTCGACCCCGCTGCAGGATGCCATAATTTCTGCGAGCTTAAACTGCCAAGTACAAGCCCAACAAACAACACCCCTAAACTTGGAACCCGACAACCCTCAATAAGCCCGCTTCTCCCGAAGCCTTGCATTCCCCCAAACTGCGCAGAACGAAGAACTGCCAACCGCAGGTTGTTTTTGGCTTTACAGTGGTTTAAGGTTAAGGTTTCAAGGGTTAAGGTTTAGGGCGATTTCTCTGGCTTTGGGAGTTGCTTTAAGCTGACAGGCGAGCCTGAGCATGAGTAATCGCCGGAGCAACGGTTGAGTGTTCGTTCGGGTTTAGGGTTTAGGGTTTGGGGTTCAGCAGCTCCGGGTCGAGCAATCTCTAGTCGAGCCTCTGTTTCGACTCGAGAAAAGAACCCACCCACCCAGAGAATCCCAACATATTCAGAAATAAGAAGTCTATATTTTATCATCAGCAAGCCCTGTCCCTCAACCTCATTTTCTTCATTTTGCTCGCATTCGTTCTCTTTCTGCTCCTGTTCGTTTTGCTCGTATTCGTTTTCTGTCTGCTCGTATTCATTCTGCTCGTGTTTTTCTCTCTCTGCTCGTATTCATTCTGCTCGAGTTCGTTCTCTTTCTGCTCGTATTCGTTCTCTCTCTGCTCGTATTCCTGGATTTTTGGTGCTTGCTGATTGCTTACTTTCTGGATTTGTTCGTGTTGCTGGGGTGCTGATTGCTTACTTTCTGGATGTTTTTCATGCTTGATGGGGTGCTGATTGCTTACTTTCTGGATTTTTTCCTGCTTGCCGCTCCTGCGACCGCAAGTTCCCCGGCGACCGTGTCTCTTTTTGGGCTCTTGGACCACCCCACCCTCGTACCGGGCACGAAGGGAAGGGCGATTTGGGGCCGTTGTCACCCTCCCAAAGAATGCACAGGGGTCAAGAGTAGGATGGGGGCGCATCCATCTGGCTGTGACTTGGCTTGGTGCCTGGTTGGTGGGCGCGATCGGGCACCTCGTGCCCTGCATGGCCTGAGCCCACAAGCAGAGGCAGGTCACGGCTGGCTTTGGTTGGCGGGAGGCTTGATACTCAGGATGCCCTAAACCCTAAACCCTAGACCCTAGACCCTAAACCCTAAACCCTAAACCCTAAACCCTAAACCCTAAACCCTAAACCCTAAACCCTAAACCCTAAACCCTAAACCCTAAACCCTAAACCCTAAACCCTAAACCCACCAATGTGGCTTTGGCTCTGGATCCCGATGGTCCTTTCCTAAGTTCAAAATCCTCTGCCAAGCGCTGGCTTGGATGTTTCTCTTCAGCACGCAGCTCTTGCAGAGCATCTGTCAGAAGAGATAGCTGCTTGAACACAGTGGCCCCATGTAGCCCATGCCAGAAATTTGTTAACCTCATGCCTCTTGTACTCGTACAACCGCATGAATGTGCTTCAGACTGCAATTCGAGCGCTTGCCTCTTTTCGCTACTTCGAGCCTACCCGCCCTAAAACCAGCGTGACATTGCGTCCGGATCCCAAATCAACCTAATTTTGTGAACCTCACATTTTCTTGCTCTTCCACACCCCACCCTCGAGCCGTTCAGGATGAGAAAGAACATATGAGGGGAGGGGGGGGTTTAGGGTTTAGGGTTTAGGGTTTAGGGTTTAGGGCGGGGGGGGGGGGGGGGTGGGGGGTGGGAGTGGGGGATGGGAGGGGGAAGGGGCCGTGACCAGTGGCACGGGACCCAAGCCCAGGTGGCCTGGCGACGAGAGTTTCGCAGCGCCTTGGGGGGGCAAATTGGTTTCCTTCCAAAGTTCTTTCTTGACCTTTGTGGGGCTTCGATTTTTCGGAGAACAATCAGGTTCTTGAGGAAGCCTCAAGCCCCCAGTTGGGGGGCGTGGTGAGGCTGAATTCGCTGAATTTCAACTTTCTTCCTCCAACAGCTTCAAGGCTTCGGGTTTGCCCGTGCGATGTTTAGCGGGTATGAACCCTAAGCCCTAGCCCGAGCCCAGGCGGACCACCGGACAAGACTTGGTGGTTTCGCGGCACCTGGCTTTCAGTTGTTGCGAAGGGGGCGGCAGGGGGGCAGGGGTAATTTCCGTGTGGGATTCAATGGGTTTCGGGGCGGGACACCCTAAACCCCAAACCCCTGAACCCTAAACCCTAAACCCTCTCTGAGGGTGGACATAATTGGCGACAACCCCGATGTCGGAGTTCAAGATTGGACAGTGTCGTGCTTCGGCGCTAACGCGCCCCGGACAGCGATTTGGTTCCTTCTTGCTCAAGCCTCAACGGTTTTTCATGATCACACCCCCCGACAAGTGGGATATCAGGCTCCAGACAACCCTAGCATAATGGAAATCGTTCAAGAAATAAACTTCTGGGCCAAAATCCCGGCCGACAAACTTTCCGCCATTCACACCGGCTTTATGCTTGTTACCTCAACGTTAGACTGATGGAGCGATTGCTGGCGCAACAGCAACTGGAATGAGTCTACAAGGTCAAAAACTGTTAGGCCTCCAATATCAGCAGGGGCACGCTAGGCCGATTTTCGGTTCTTGCTCAGGCAGCTCTTCGGAGACAGGAATATAAACCCTACCTCATATGTTCTTGTTATACGTGACTTCGGTCCACGACGTTAACTGCTATCAGGACTTCAGGAAGCCCCCTGACCGGGAGGATGGTGGTTCTTTCGTTGGAGTTGAGGGTTTAGGGCGAGTTTAGGGTTTAGGGTTGAGGGTTGAGGGTTGAAGGTTTAGGGTTGAAGGTTGAGGGTTGAGGGCTGAGGGTTGAGGGGTGTTGGTTTAGGGTTTAGGGTTTAGGATGCAAAGATGATGGAGGAAGTGAAGATCACAAAGAAGATAACAACCGAGTATGGCGCAAACGCCCCCCCCCCCCCACACACACCCAACTAGAGTTCGCTAGACTTTCTGCAATGGAGTTACGCTTCTTTAAGGAAAGTAAGGGGCCTCCAAACAGTAAGACTGTTGCTTTGAACGACCGCTGGTCTAGGATTTAAGGGCCTCAGGTCGTTATGGTATCCATCACGACGCCCTCGCCGGTGAGGTACTCGTTCAACATGTGCTTGGGCTGGAAGAGGGCAACCGCAACCATGTGATGTTTTTGTTAGAGTGTAGGGTTTAGGGTTTAAGGTTTAGGGTTTAGGGTTTAGGGTTTAGGGCGAGACCCGTTACAAGACACTCTACAAGCCTAAAGGCCTGGTATAACACAAACGCAAATACCCCAAGATCCCCCCCCCCCCCCCCCGGCTCCCCCGACACTCTAAAACCACCCTAGAATGGAAACCCTGCAACCCTTCCTGCCCCGTTCAAGGCCCTAAAGCCCCTAAACCCCCCTCAACCCAAAACTCTCATACCCCCCCCCCCCCCGCCCTAAACCCCCAAGCCTCTAAAGGAATGGAGCGGCTCCTCTAACCAACAACGCAGAGTCCGTGTGGAGTTTCGACGGGGAAGTCTACTGCGCATATCAAGGGCAGAGCCGCTTGGGGACATAGGGTCAGGAGTTTTGTGTTTAGGGTTTAGGGTTTAGGGGTTCGAGTTTGGGGGCTAAGGTTTGGGATTTCGGGTTTCGGCTCATGGGTTTCAACCTAGGCCTAGGCTTTGGGGGGGCTGAGGTTTCGTAGTGCGCAGGGGGAGGAGCTGGGACTGCAAAGTCTGGGGGCCTTGGGACATAGGGTTAGGAGTTTAGGGGATTGGGAGTTGAGGAGTTTAGGAGTTGAGGAGTTTAGGGGTTGAGGAGTTTAGGGGCTCAGGGTTTGAGGTTTAGGGGCTAAGGCTTGGGATTTCGGGTATCCGCTGTTGGGTTGCAACCTAGGCCTGGGCTTTGGGGGGCTTTTCGCAGGCAACGCCCTCTCGCGCCAAGTCGTCCAGGTCTTCCCGGCAGGCCCGGCGGCAGAATTCCTTCACCGGCCTACCTTCTTGGGGTTCCCTAAACCCGAGCTCCCGGCCGTAAATCCGGCAGAATTAAGAGCTGCTGCCGTAGTTCTTAAGAAGCTTTGCATAGGGCGTTAGGGGTTTGGGGTTTAGGTTAAGGGCTTGGGGCCTAGGGCTTTGGGTTTAGGGTTTAGGATTTAGGGTCTAGGGTTTAGGGTTTAGGGTTTCGTTGTATGCATCAGGGCTTGCAGGCTAGGCTAGGGCTCGCAGCCGCAAACCACGCAGAGAACCCTCAACCGGAGAGGCCAAGCCAGGGCAAGCCCACAAAGCCCTTATGTGAAATGAAGCAAAAGGGTTTAGGGTTTGGGGGTTTAGGGTTTAGGGTTTAGGGTTTAGGGTTTAGGGTTTAGGGTTTAGGGTTTAGGGTTTAGGGTTTAGGGTTTGGGGCTTAGGGCTTCGGGCACCCTTAAGCCTAAACACGTCCAACATCCAGAGAGAGTTTCTCATGTAGGACTAGGGAGTCGACGCTCGAACCCATTGTGGGGGTTTAGGGTTTAGGGTTTAGGTTTTAGGGTTTAGGGTTTAGGGTTTAGGGTTTAGGGTTAGGGTTTAGGGAGGGCTCGGCGAGGGTAGTTCAAGGGTTCTTTCAAAAGACACGAACAGAGCCTGGTCGGCCTTGTCGTACGAGCCCCTAATGAGGCTTCTCTTGGGTCGCCGCAAATGAGAGACGTTACCAGCCGATGCTTTTCGGTTTAAAGGATTGTGATGCCCTCGTAGCCCTAAACCCCAAACCCTAAACCCTAAACCCTAAACCCCAAACCCTAAACCCTAAACCCTAGACCCTACACCCACCCTGTGATGCCCTCGTAGCAGGAGCCGACGCCTCGACTTTGGAGATCCCTGCTGTCGGGATCTTCCCCTTGGACGCCGCTCGGACGGCTGTTTCAAGCTCTTTCAACTGCGGAGCGCGCACAGATGCAAATGGCTGTACACTTCTCGATCCAGGTGGGAGAACTCACCACTCTCCCATGTAGCCTCGCTTGGTTAAGCGCCTTCCCTGGTGCTACGAGAAGAAAATGCTGCGGCACATCAGTGGCGCAGACTTCTGAATGAAGTGTGATGCGGTAATGCTGTGAATTGTTTTTATCATCGATGTAAAAACAATTCACGGCTGTTAGGGTTGAGAGGCGTCTTCGCCAGCTTTCACATCTAGGGATCCCTATAGCCTCGGCCTGGGGCCTTGAGCCTATCCCATCCCAAGCTCAGAAGGCTCCGAGGTTGGGGTCGTTTCAGTGACTCCGACATCTTCGGCTGCGCTAAAACCCCGACACCTCAAGCCTCTGGCATGAGCCCGGTGTAGCCCAGCCTTGCCATGAAGCAAATGCGCGGCTTTCATTTGCAAGACTTAGCAAACTTTGCAAGGGCTTCCTAGGAAGAGGCCAAACGGGTGTGGTACTTGTCAGTTGCAACGCCCTGACATTACGAGACAGCCCTGAAGCCTCTCGTGGTTTAGGAATTTTAGGGGTGAGGGAGGGCCTAGGGCTTGGGCCGAATTTGGACAGCACTACTCTCCCCGGACCACTTGAGTCCGGCCCTTTTCGGAACCCCAACAGCCCGAAACCCCGGAGCAGCCCCTGAAACCCAGTGGATCGTTTAAAGACTTAAGACGTGAAGAACAGGCTTTGTCCGCCGACGGAGCACCGCACACCCTCTGCCATAGTCTGAGCCCCGCAGAAACTTTGAACCCAGGCGCGGCGGCAGAATTCCGAGGATGGCTTGAACTGCCTTAACGTGAGCAGTGCCTTGGCAACAGACAAATGTCGCCTCAAATCCCGAGGCTTGACCCTAAACCCTAAACCCTAAACCCCAAACCCCAAACCCTCGTGGACCAAAACCCCCAACCCCGTGCTTGTGTGGGAGTCTTTGCAGACCAGGGTGCTCGTGGTGTCATGTATATATGCACCGCCGCTGTTAGGGCCCTTGAGCTATATAACCGTTTGGCATCGCAGTCTTGAAAAGGAGCGGTTCACCAATTCTCAAGTTGGTTGCCGAGCTGGCACACCTAGAGTGACCAGTCTCTCGCGAGTCGTGTCCAGGGTCTCGACCGAGCCCACTATCGACCCGGGTAGTAGTTGTAGTGTGAAGCCCCTAGATGCAACTGAGCCTGCTTGCAACCTCTGCGAGGTACATTCTTCAATCCATGTCTGTGGCAGAATTGCGATTCGTGCGAAGCCATGGTGATTCGAGTACGCCTGGGTCTAAGAAGTCCGAAGCGGCCGAGCCAGAGCCATCCGATGAGGTGGAGCCCACGAAGGGTCTCCACGAACCGCACCCAAGACGACCTCTGTTCGTGGAGCCCTTTCCGGACTTCCTCCCCTTGTCTTGAGTGGGGCTTCTGCCTCGCCCGCCTGTCGGGACAAAATCTCAGGGGCTCCCGGGGGGAGCAGGCTCTTCCATCACGGCAGTGATCGACTCGCGCAACACCTCATGCAACGAAGCGGCGCTCACAGACTCACCTTCGCTTAGCATGCAAGTTGTCGCGCCCCCCCTCTTTGTCCGTGCAGGTGACCGCGGGGACCGAGTCATGCTTCGGGCTCATGGCTTATCATGGAGGGCCGCCCCCCCCGGGGTCGAAGGTACAACGCCCATGTCTGAGCAGCCGTTGCCCCATGTAGAGCTTGGCTAGCAGAAGCCGCACCACTTCCGAGCATGGCAATTCAGGTGGGGGCTTGAAGTTCGGAGGGCTTTAGTATCTGGGCTGCAGGGTTTGGGCCTTAATCATTAAGGTTTAGAACTTCATCAACCAATCCCTTTGTCTCACCTACATTCTAGCACCAAGCAGGAAGACAGACAGCAGGCGGGATGCTTTCAGGCGTTGGGATGGATGCTTGCACACTGCAACCCTGAGCCTTAGACCCGTCAGCCCCTCAGCTACAAAGTCTATAGAGGCCCTCGCCCTATAAACCCTAAACCCTAAACCCTAAACCCTCAACCTCCTGCCCCCGAAGACCTAGACACCCCCAAGAAGCAAGCCGAGGTCCCTTCCCGGTGGGGAACACCACCACCACCACAACCTTGGCAGCCTGCTTCAGCACCCCCTTTGACTGCACGGAGTACGCCAGCTCCCTGGCCTCAACCGCTTCAGAACTTTGTGGTACTTTCCTGTAACTTTAGATCCTTACCTTTGTTGGGTTTATTGGGTTTCTTCTTAAGGCAGCTAAAAGTTTAATTCATAGCTACCCTCCTGAGTTCAGCCAAGAGAACATCAGACGTAGATGTGTGGGGACACCCAACATAGACCCCAAACACTAGGATTCCAGGGAATCCTCAGGAACCCA
>CAJNDS010001035.1:829133-842145 GCA_905221605.1 Symbiodinium natans
TAAACCGCATAAACCCACCGCAAGCCCTGTAGACACCCGAATGAAGCGCCCGATGCCCTGCACAATCCTGCCGTATATGACTGCTCATCCAAGTACACATGCCACCCCGAACCTTTCAGGTGAGGTTTTAGGGCTTAGGGTCTAGGGTTTAGGGTTTAAGGCTTAGGGTTTAGGGTTTGGGGTTTTGGACATTCCAGGCAGAACTCGAGTTGGGGGGCGAGGGCGGGATAGAAGTGTCTTCGCGCAAAACTCACGAGGACAAGATCGGGTTCTTCAAAGATAACGGGTACAGAATTCCGAAGACATTCTACTGCAAGTGGTTGGGCCAGAGACACGACAACTGCAGCAACCCCCGTACGTTGTGGCATCCTTTTCCCTTCGACTGCATGCCCCGCCCCGCTATAAGAATTTTGGACCTTCTAGCGAGGATTTCGCATCGAGGCGTCAGGGATTGCCCAGCCGACTTTCGAGGCACCCGGCGTCCTCCAAAGCCAGAACGGACGCGCGAAGCGCGCGCGAGAGGCCGAACAGTGCGTCCCTATATGGCGCTTCCGCAATGCCGAACCGTTCGGAACATGTGGCGACGTAGAAGTACGCAGCGCCAGTATGGTTTCCCATGATATCGGCGCGAGGTCCTGAGAACCCACGTGGGCCCCCCTGCAGTTCGAGGCGCGGCCGCGATTTCGACTTTTCCGCGCTCCACGCAGTCGCGCATGACAGGGCAGGTTTAGGGTTTAGGGTTTATAGGCATTAGGCTTTAGGGTTTAGGGTTTAGGGGGTGTTGCATTTGTATCATAGGGCTTGGGAAACTTGGCACTTCTTTGGCTTGCTGTGGACAACTCGGGTGTTTGTACAGATGAAGAGCAACATGCCCGCCTCCCGCAGCCCTCAAGCGACTTCTCTCAAAGGTGACATCACCAACATTGACGCCTTCGCCGCTCGCCCTGAAGAGGGGCTGTTTAGGGTTTAGGGTTTAGGGTTTAGGGTTTAGGGTTTAGGGTTATTTGCAGGGCTCAGGTAGACACCTGGAGCCAGGCAGGCAATCCGTCAAGATCTGGGTTGGAGCATGCTTGAAATTCGCTTTCTTCAGGATGTGCAGCGGATTTTTAGGGTTTGGGGTTTACAGGGTCCAGCCTTTCGCGACTTGTCCTGGAACCCGTGATGCAAACCCTAACTCCCCGATAAGCTGAGACCCTGGATCCGACGCATTGGAAACGAAGACACCGACACACTGATGCGCACACACCCACACACCCACCCACCCACCTACCCACCTACCCACCTACCCACCCACGCTCGCACGCATGCACGCCCGCACGCCCGCCAGCCCGCACGCGCGCAAAGACAGACAGAGACAGAGACAGAGACAGACAGACGGACGGACGGACGGACCGACAGGCACACAGACCGACAGACAGAGACAGACAGAGAGACAGTCACAGACAGGCACAGACAGACGCAAACAGACACAGACAGACACAGACAGACACGGACAGACAGACAGAGACAAACAGACAGACAGACAGGACCGCTCAGCAGTTGCTCTAGCACCTGGTGGCCACTAGTCCCCAGCGCACGAAAACCGACATACTCCCAAAGCTGTGCCCAAAGCCCGTTTAGGGTTTAGGGCTTCCCTCCAACCCATGACGCGAGCCTTCCTCGAGTAAGGTCTCCCGACCAGATCCTGCTTTACCCTTCATTTGTGGCTTGCCGAGCCTTTGAAGGGGTCCGGGGGGTTTGAGTGCTTTAGAGTGACTAGGTAGGCCCTTGGGACATTTTGTATTTTCCCTTATTGGGTTTAAGAGGATCATATCTAGGAATATTTTTCAGAGGGCTCTAAGGGCCATCCTAGGTGAGTTCGGGGATTGGAGGGCAGGTGGCCGGGCACTGAGAGTTTTGACTCGGTATGGCTCAGACATGATGCTGAGGTTTACATGGTTTTGGGTTTCGCGCTTGCTAGAAGTGAGAGATCAGCAAGTGCTTCCGGTAGAAGGGTAGCGGAGGAAACTCCACACCGAACGCACACACGCCCATAAAGAATCGGACAAGCCAGAGCCTCCCCAAAAACTCACGCAGCAGTCACAGCACAAACCCTCATCACAATTGGCCCCGAACCCTCTCATAGGCCCTAATTCGGCTTGACGTGGCGATTACACTTGAGTACCAGGCGCCTGGACACAAAGCGGCCATCGGATCATATAGGATCCTCCGAAGATCTCCAATTTTCCAGGAACCTGCGGGAATCTCCCCAAAACCCCTGCAGCTCCCCCAAGCGAGCACTTGACACCCCTGGCCAGCAACCCAACGGATAACGGCGCAAGACTTCAATTCGGATGCCCTTGCCATTGCCAGGCGGGGGCTGGGGGGGGGATCCCGGAGTGAATCCCCATGTTAGGACCCTCATGTCACCTTATTATAGGGGCCTTAATAATCAGAATAGGGCTTTGGGGGTTATTGTAGTGTAATTCTAGAGGGACTATAAGGGAATCTGAGGTAAATATTCCGACCGCTATATTACTTCTGCGCAGCCCTCAGCCCTCAGCCCTCAGCCCTGCACGATGATAATGATTATCGCCAGGGGCAGGAACACTTACGGGTTTCATTCGGTCGTGTCAGCCCTCTTCGGCTTGTAAAGAAGTCATGAAAAGCACCCCCCCCCCCCCCCCCCCCCCCCCCCTGCTGAGATCAAGGCAGCACAGCCCTCCCTCAAACTCCTGCTGCAGTCGACGCGGGTCTCGGGGAGCTCCGAAACCCTAAACCCTAGACCCTAAACCCTAAACCAAAACCCAAAAGCCCTAAAACCTAGTGGGTCCAGGTCAGGAGTTCCGGGGTGGCAGGGTTCGAATTCGGGGTCAGGAGCGCAGCTGATTGAGAAACCCCAAACCCCCAAACCCCTGCAAGACAACTGTCTGATCTGTAGGCATCTGCAGTCCGGAGTGTCTATGTAAGCCCACAGAGCAAACACTCAGCTCTACACATCAAATCCTAAACCCTAAGCCCGAAGCCCTAAACCCTGAACCCTGAACCCTGAAGCCTAAACCGTAGACCCTAAACCCCAAACCCTAAACCCTAAACCCTAAACCCGAAGACCTCAGCCCCGAACCCTAACCCTAAGCTAAACCCTGGCAGGTCAGGGAGAGCAAGATTGGGTGTCTCACCTCGCACGCTGATGCGAAGTTTGGGGTTTAGAGTCTAGGGTTTGCAGTCTTGCGAATTTTGTTGCCCCCCCCCCCCCTCCCCCAGCCCCCCGAAACCCTTGCTCTCCAACCCGAAACTCACATTCAACCCTACACTGTAGGGCCTACAGCCTCCAAAGTGTTGGGTCTGTGGGTCGGCAACCGATTTGGGCTGGAGGGTTCTTGTCGAATCCGGAGCGCGCCCTGGCCCTACAGCACAGGGTTGAACGTGAGCTTCGGGTTGGAGAGTAGGGGTTTTGGGGGGCTGGGGGGGGCAACAAAAATCGCCAGACTGCAGACCCCAGACTCTAAACCCTAAACTCCTTCGCATCAGCGCGCGAAGTGAGGCATCTAATCTTGCTCTCCCTGACCTGCCAGGGTTTTGCTTAGGGTTCAGGGTTTAGGGCTTAGGCTTTATGGTCATGTAGGGGTTTACTGTGTAGGGCTGAGTGTTTAAGGTCAGGGGTTCATAAGCATCGGCTCTGTGGGCTTACATAGAGTCACTCCGGACTGCAGATGCCTACAGATCAGACAGTTGTCTTACAGGGGTTTGGGGGCTTGGGGTTTCTCAATCATCTTTGCATCTTCTGCTGCGCTCCTGAACCCCGAATTCGAAATTTCCCACCCCGGAACTCCTGGACCTGGACCCACTAGATTTTAGGGCTAAGGGTTTATAGGGTTCAGGGGTTAGGGTTTAGGTTTAGGGTTTAGGGTGTAGGGTTTAGGGTTTAGGGTTTAGGGTTTAGGAGCTCCCCGAGACCCGCGTCGACTGCAACAGGAGTTTGAAGTTATACTGAGGCGCTTTGAGGGAGGGCTGTGCTGCCTTGATCTCAGCAGAAGGGGGGGGGGGTGCTTTTCATAACTTTTTTACAATCCGAAGAGGGCTGACACAACCGAATGAAACCCGTGAGTGTTCCTGCCCCAGGCGATAATCATTATTCGTGCAGGGCTGAGGGCTGAGGGCTGCGCAGAAGGCAATATAGGGGTCGAACAATTTCTAATAATATTCGGTTATAGTTTGGGTTCGGCCGGTCCACACTAACAGTCACCACCAGCAGACCCACAAATAAAATCACCCGGTAAATGCCAAAAAATTGACTGAGATTCCTGCTATTCCTGGTGCTATTCCTGGTGCTATTTCTGGTGCTATTTCTGGTGCATTTTGTTGTGCTATTCCTGGTGCTATTTCTGGTGCTATTTTTTGTGCTATTGTTTGTGCTATTTCTGGTGCTATTTTTTGTGCTATTGTTTGTGCTATTTCTGGTGCTGTTGCTGGTGCTATGTGACGAACAATCACCATCAGCAGACCCACAAAAAACAGCACCCGGCTGCTAAAATTGACTGGGATTCCTGGTGCTATTTCTGGTGCTATTGTTTGTGCTATTTCTGGTGCTATTTTTTGTGCTATTCCTGGCGCTATTTCTGGTGCTATTTTTTGTGCTATAGTTTGTGCTATTTCTGGTGCTATTTCTGGTGCTATTTCTGCTGCTATGTGACTAACAGTCACCACCAGCAGACCCACAAAAAGAAGCACCCGGTAAATGCTAAAATTGACTGGGATTCCTGGTGCTATTTTTGGCCTGTGTGTTATAAGACCACGGCGTTATTTGACTGTTAGTGTGGACCGGCCGAACCCAAGTTATAGTCTAGTAGTAAGGTGACATGAGGCTCCTCACATGGGGCTTCACCCCGGGACCCCCCCACCCTCCGCCCTGGCAATGGCAAGACTAAATTCGCACCGCCCGCACACACACACACACACACTCACAAAGAATCTAGAGCCTCCCCGAGAACCCACAAATCAGTCAACCCTCATCACAAGCGGACCCGAACCCTCTCATAGACCCTAATTAGGCTTGACGTGGCGATTACACTTGAGTACCAGGCGCCTGAACGCAAAACGACCATAGGATCATATAGGATCCTCCGAAGATCTCCAAAATTTTCCAGGAAATATCAGCCGCAACCGGGACTCTCCCCCCCAAAACCCCTGCAGCTCCCCCCGGCGCGCACTTGACACCCCTGGCCAGCATCCCCACGAATATCGCAGCAAGACTTCAATTCGGATGCTCTTGCCATTGCCAGGCGGGGGGTGGGGGGGGGGGGGGTGTCCCTGGGGCCCCCATGTCAATGTGAGGAGCCTCATGTCACCTTACACCAAACCCTACACCCTAAACCCTAAGCCCTCAGCCCCCTCAGCCCCCTCAGCCCGCACGATGATAATCATTATCATGTGGGGCAGGAACACTTCCGGGTTTCATTCGGTTGTGTCAGCCCTCTTCGGCTTGTGAAGAAGTTATGAAAAGCACCCCGCTCCTGCTGAGATCAAGGCAGCACTCAAAGCGCCTCAGTATAACTTCAAACTCCTGTTGGCGGTCGACGCGGGTCTCGGGGAGCTCCTAAACCCCAAACCCCAAACCCCAAACCCTAAACCCTAAACCCTAAACCCTAAACCCTAAACCCTAAACCCTAAACCCTAAACCCTAAACCCTAAACCCTAAACCCTAAACCCTAAACCCTAACCTAAACCCTAAACCCTAAACCCTAAACCCTAAACCCTAAACCCTAAACCCTAAAACCTAAACCCTAAACCCTAAACCCTAAACCCTAAACCCTAAACCCTAAACCCTAAACCCTAAACCCTAAACCCTAAACCCTAAACCCTAAGCTAAGCCCTGGCAGGTTCAGATTCTCCACTCAGGGAGAGCAAGATTGGGTGTCTCGCTCCGCACGCTGGGGGGCGAAGGAGTAAAGGGTTCAGGGTTTAGGGTTCAGGGTTTAGGGTTTAGGGTTTCGGGTTTCGGGTTTAGGGGTTGCAGTCTTGCGATGTTTGGCCCCCCAACCCCCGAAACGCCTACTCTCCAACCCGAAAATCATATTCAACTTCTGCAAGCCTCGGAACAAAAGTGTTGGGCCTGAGGCTGTTGGCTGCTCTGGCAGCCAGGCGGACTGTTGGGCGTTCTGCAGCTTCACATGCAGATACATGCACACACAGACACACGGACAGACGGACAGGCAGGCCGACATACATCCATACATACATCCATACATCCATACATCCATACATACATACATGCATGCATGCATGCATGCATGCACACACACACAGAGGCATTCAGCCAAATCCCTATAGACCCCTACAAGCCCCACGCAAGAACCCCGCAAGACTCCCAAAACGGCGTTCTTAGGAGTTGCGAGGGCTGGTCTCCATCCATTTTACACGCCTCCTGTCGAGTCGGCTGCAGAGTCTCTAGGGCTTCGTGCACAAGATGTTCAAAGGGCTTGGGGCGCCTCTTCCCAAAGCTCGCATCCTTGGGTCCCGTTTGTTACAAGACCACAGGCTTTCTGGTGCGAAGTTTTGAAGCCTCCGAGGCCTTCCAAATCTGTACTGCAGGGCCTTGTGCCTCTCAGTGCCCCAGCTTCACTCTCCCCTCTTGTGCTTGCAGGCTTTTTGAGAAGCATCAAGACTCAACAAAACCCAAGTGGCCCAAGAGGAATTTCTGGAGCCGACCAAAGCGTAAGCCGGAGGGGCACCCGAACGCGCTCCGCAACAGCCTGCATACCCGATTGCGCACAACCTTGTACAAAGCCTAAAAGGCTGCCTAGTTTTAGGGTTTAGAGTTCAGGGTTTCGGGTTTAGGGTTTTTGGGCTTTTTGCTGTGGATTGAAACCTCTGCGGCAGGTGATCATCATGAGCGTGACGGGCACTGCGGTGCGCTACGAACCTCGGTCGCGCCTAGCTAGGTGCCCCGAAGCTTAAACACTTCAGACCTTTCAGCCCTTCAACAGAAAAATGCACTGCCTTACAGGCCTAAACTACTGTAAAGATCCCTGAACCTTCAACCCTAACCCCCCCCCCCCCTTCATTGCTTTTGGGAACCAAAAACCCCAAACCCTAAACTCTCTGGCATGAGTTGCCGTAGGTATTTGGGATGCCCAAAAGGGACCCCAATTTGAACTAATTTGAAGAACTACCCAGATAAACCCACCCTCAACCCTAAAACCCTTAACCCTAAAACCCTATATGGCCTTGAGCAGTTCCTAGAGCCCAGATTTTGGACATGGTGGGCGTCGATGTCCTCCCAAGCGGTGAGGTGACGACTGCCTGGTTGGGACCTGAGAGTTTCGCTGCTTAGGGTTTAAGGTTTAAGGTTTAGGGTTTAGGGTTCAGGGTTCAGGGTTCAGGGTGTGGTGTGTAGGGTTTAGGGTTTGGGAAGTTTTCTCCCCAAATTGCCTGAACTTCCCATCCTAGCCTACAAAAATAAGGTTTCTATACCATGACTTGCACGAGTAGTAGACAACCTGGAGTTAGTTGGGTTAGCGTGGGGAGCCTCCCTAGTTTCATCTTTTCGGCTTGTGCTGTTGGGGTTTAGGGTTTACGGAGTGGCGGGTCGGGCCGCCTTATGGCGCTCTACCCCGGATGCGCATTCTAATGTTTGATATTTATTCACTATATATATATGTATATATATATATGTACAATATAAATATATATATATATATGTATATATATATATATATATATTGTCTTTATTGTAGTAATAAGGGATGCGATGTTTCCCCGAGGGGGCGATCTCGACCGCCCCAACGGCTGTCCCCAAGCTGGCGCGTCACCTTTGTCAAGACTCTTGAACCCACCTATATCCCCCTTGGGAATCTTTTTTTACTTTTATATATAAAACCCAAGAGTAGATTTAAACATATTGTTTGTATTAAGGTTCTAAGGGGAGTATAGCCGCCGCGCGCGGGGGGCGTTGTCTATGACGCCCTGCGTGTATTTGTTCACAAGTGCGAGCGGGAAAGAAGTCATGAGCTTGATGCTTAGAGCCGATTCCACCTCGGGTTTGGACTCCCTTGCCGGGGTCGCGCAGGACTCCCGAACTCCCAAGCCTCCCCCTTGGGGTTTAGGGTTTAGGGTTTAGGGTTTAGGGTTTAGGGTTTAGGGTTTAGGGTTTAGGGTTTAGGGTTTAGGGTTTAGGGTTTAGGGTTTGGGGTCCCGAGAGGCTAGTAGGGCAGGCCCTCCTGGGTCTCCTGGACAGACTCGCACACGTAGGCCTTTCTTCTGGGCTTTTCAGGCCAAGAGTCCCCCACGCCATGCACTCCCCCACTTGGGTCGTGCGCCAAGAGCTTTTCGGTCGCGCATTGGGGTCGTTCGCCAAGGCATTCCGGCCGAAACTGCCAGGGTCGAGCAGATGAAGACTGAAACCCCACTTCGGCCCAGCAGCAATCCTGTTCCTGGACATCGAAGCGTTTTAGGGTGTGAGCTACATTGAACCAGTACGAACAATATAACGTTTTCTCTTTGACGAAGTGTTCTAACTAAACTTATTCGGCTACGAACGGGCACGAAGTAAAGCTAACAAGATGGCAGCCACAGTGGCAGCAGAAAAGCACATGACTTCGGGCATCCATCCCCAACAAAAGAGCCTACAAGCAACATTTAGAGTCTGCTAGTTTAGGGTTTAGGGTTTAGAGTTTTAGGGAAGCCCATCCGACTCTGTATTCACAAGCCGAAAAGGCATAGTTTGGACTCTTGCCACCTTTGCTGTCTGGCGCAATTGTTTTTTGAACACGAGCCGCCACAAGCCTAATCCAGGGGTCGAATTTCTATGAATATGATTCCCTTATGGTCCCTTTGTAATTATACTATATAAACAACCATCCTGAAATTTCAGCACGCGCGTTGTGACGAATTTGCCCCCAAAACCCTATTTTAATTATCAAGGCCCCTATATTAGCCCTCCAGGATTTGTAGTGTTTATGGTGTACTCGAACCCTTAACCCTAAACAAGGCACCCTGAACAAAGCCCCAGGCCTCAGACTCCCAAACCTTTGCAAACCCGAAGCCCCAGATCCTGTCCTTTCAAAACCACAAAGCAGCCATTCAAAACCCCAAGCTCTAATCCCATAAGGGTTAACGAAAATTAGGGAACCCTAGTACAGACTCCCCAAATAGTAGGATTCCCCCCCAATACGGTACCCTAGTTTCGGAAACCCCCCTATTGTCCTGTCACATGCCGATCCCATGCGTCACAGCTCTTGCAGGGCTTTCGAAGACCATGTCTACTGCGCGTACAACGACACTATCTACGAGATCCTTCACGAATATGCAAGTACCCTGGTCGTCCAGAGCCGTTCACTGCAGGTGTAGGATTTGGAGAAGTTCAGTGGTTTAGGGTTTAGGGTTTAGGGTTTAGGGTTGAATGTTTAGGGTTTAGGGTTTAGGGTTTAGGGTTAGTTGGGCATGTCGTGGGAGTTTAAGGTTTTGGGTCCAATGTGTAGGGCTTTTGCAGGCTTGTGCCATCTCCCAATTCCCAAGCTTATCATGTGCAAGCCTGAAGCAACCCTTCCCTTAGCCCCGTGAAGTCTCCGGCGCTGCCTCTAGTAGAATGTCTCCTGTTTAGGGTTTAGGGTTTAGGGTTTCGGGTTTCGGGTTTCGGGTTCGAAAAAAGCATGAGAGCCAGGTTCGAAAGCCTCAGTCTGCTGAGGCATCGATCTTGCCACCAACACGGGCACCATTTTCGTTGGGCCGGCAGCGGTCGCGATTCGGCTGGATGCTTGAGTGGTGGGGACTGACGGGGATTCCCGAAACCCTAAACCCTAAACCCTAAACCCTAAACCCTAAACGAAGAAGGTGGGCAATCCTCAGCCTGGGCTGTTGGGGGTTTAGGGGGGGGTGTTACGCAAGCGTTGACTCTGAGGACGCTTCGTGCTGCAGGGCTCGATCACGGGTTTTCGGGAGTCACCTGAAAGCCTATGGTCTTACGCGAAAAGTCTGAATTAATCCGTACAGGGCTCGGTGGTATAGACCCCTCAACCCCTCAACCCCTCAACCCCTCAACCCCTCAACCCCTCAACCCCTCAACCAAACAACCCCCTCAACCCCCCTCAACCCCCTCAACCCTCAACCCCTAAACCCCTAAACCCCTAGACCCCTAAACCCCTAAACCCCTAAACCCCTAAACCCCTACACCCCTAAACCCCTACCCCCGCTCATCCCCTAAACCCCTCAACCCCCCAACCCCTCAACCCCTCAACCCCTAAACCCTAAACCCTAAACGCCTAAACCCTAAACCCTAAAACCTAAACCCTACGCCTCCATGGGCGGCTCGAGGGTCAAAGGCGCTCTGAATCCCAGGTCGACACAAGCCAGGTCCCCCAGACAAACGACGGCCTCAACTGTCCATCCGCCACTCCATTTCCAAATGTGCCCTGACTGCAGCGAAGGCTTTAGGGTTTAGGGTTTTGGGTTTTAGGGTTTTAGGGTTTTTGGGTTTTGGGTTTTGGGTTTTAGGGTTTTCGGGTTTTCGGGTTTTTGGGTTTTCGGGTTTTAGGGTTTTATGGTTTTTGGGTTTTTGGGTTTTTGGGTTTTAGGGTTTTCGGGTTTTCGGGTTTTTAGGGTTTTCGGGTTTTCGGGTTTTTAGGGCTTTAGGGTTTTAGAAGCCCATGCCCTGAAGAGACATCCCTATCTAGGACGCGGAGTAGGCCCTCATTCCTTTTTTTTATGCTTTAAGTCCCCTTCTAGGCCCCTTTCAACCAACAAGGGCACCCTTTTTATTCCTAGGCTACTCCGTCTAGCCATGACAAGGCCACCCCCCCACCCCGCCCCCCCCCTCTGGAAAACACCCCTACAGCCAAAATCCCCAAGCCTAATCCCTTTTTGAAAAAATCAGCATGTTCGCTACCTATAAACCTGGTAGCCCAGCGGTGCCCTTTTGCCCCATTTTTGGGGCCTCAAGATTCCCTTACAGAGTGCCAGACCCCAATTCCGGGCACCCTGATTATAACATGGTTATTGGACTAGCCAACTAAAACCCCACACTCCAAAGTCCCCAAACCCCTTACTGAACCCTCTAAAGCATGGGGTCTACGAAGCCCGCGCAAGCCAGGGGTTCATAGAACCGCCGCCCACAACCCGACTGGGGTTTCGGCTTTGCGGGTTATGGGGGGGTTAGGGTTTAGGGTGTAGAGGGCCGCAAACCCACCATCTGAGACCAGTCCAAGCCGAACCTTATGTACGCGACCCCCCCCCCAAACAAAGGGGAAGGAATAAAGAAATACATCAAAAACAAAAAAACAAAAAGGGCAACAACAAGTTGCAATCATCAAGCCTTAAACATACTCAGCATTCACCCCTAAAGCCCTAACTCCTTAACGAGCTAGATCCGCAACCATGCAGCAAAAACCTTCATGGCCTGCAACCCTCGTCCTCCAACTCTGAACCAGCGCGACGCACTCACGTGTGCGTGCAGGCGCTCGCGTTCCGCTGAGGTAACAACCACGAGTACAACGACCACCACCACGCTGCCGCCGCCGCTGCAGCCGCGCCTTGATCTGACTGGGGTGGAGAAGCCTCCCAATCCATCTCTTAGTGCTGGATGCTTTGAGCCCAAAGCCCAAAGCCCTAAGGCCTAAACCCTAAACCCTAACCCCTAACCCCTAACCCCTAAACCCTAAATCCCAAACCCAACAGAGCACCCCGAAGGCAAACGCGCCCGAAATGCCCCCGAAGCTCTTGCGAGCCCGAGGTGCACCACCGAGGAGACCGGGCGGCACTCAGTGCTTGGGGTGCGGTGGTTTGGGTTTAGGGTTTAGGGTTTCGGGTTTAGGGTTTAGGGGTTTAGGGTTTAGGGGTTTAGGGGTTTAGGGGTTTAGGGGTTTAGGGGTTTAGGGGTTTAGGGGTTTAGGGGTTTAGGGGTTTAGGGGTTTAGGGGTTTAGGGGTTTAGGGGTTTAGGTGTTTAGGGGTTTAGGGGTTTAGGGGTTTAGGGGTTTAGGGGTTTAGGGGTTTAGGGGTTTAGGGGTTTAGGGGTTTAGGGGTTTAGGGGTTTAGGGGTTTAGGGGTTTAGGGGTTTAGGGGTTTAGGGGTTTAGGTTTTAGGGTTTAGGGCTTAGGGGTTTAGGGTTTAGGGTTTAGGGTTCTGTGCCGACCATGGTACGATGGTTCGGAAGGTTTACCTGCCTCCTGCACTTGGGGAAGCCCGAGCCAGGTAATGCACGCCTTGCGCTGCATTGGGTTTAGGGTTTAGGGTTTAGGGGTTAGGGGTTAGGGGTTAGGGGTTAGGGATTAGGGGTTAGGGTTTAGGGTTTAGGGTTCGGCGATTTGTGCGCAGTGGCGGGACAGGCTTTTGCATGTAGATGCCACCCACACTGAACCCTTGGATTTGGTGCATCCTTGAATTCTGGAATCCTAAGCTCCCCAAAGCAAACGCCCCTCAGACCGAAACTAAACCGGAAGCCCCAAACCCTACACCCTAAACCCTAAACCCTAAACCCTAAACCCCTCTCCATGGAAGCCCTCACGCCTCTTTCGAGGAGTGGAATTGCTCCGACTCGAGCGAGTTCTCGACCTTGGCGCTGCAGGTGATCAACGAGCAGCCTCTTGGGCTTGGTGTGCTTGAGGGTTTCGGGGTCCTAAACCCTAAACCTTACACCCTAAACCCTAAACCCTAAACCCTAAACCTTAAACCCTAAACCCTAAACCTTAAACCCTAAACCCTAAACCCTAAACCCTAAACCCTAAACCCTAAACCCTAAACCCTAAACCTTAAACCCTAAACCTTAAACCCTGGGGGATGGAGACCAGAATCATGTAGTGCTCATGGATATGGAGGTTTCATGCGGGGGGAGGGGGGGATTGGATGTCTGCAAGATGAACAAGGGGTTATGGGGCTTGTAGGTTCTGCAGGGTGTGGGACAGGCATGAAGTTGTGATTCTCTTTGCTTGCGTGTTGGTGCTGTCTGTGTGTGTGTGTGTGTGTGTGTGTGTGTGGGTGGTGTGTGTGTGTGTGGTGTGTGTGGTGTGTGTGGTGTGTGTGTGGGTGGTGTGTGTGTGTGTG
>CAJNDS010001035.1:842245-857885 GCA_905221605.1 Symbiodinium natans
GTGTGTGGTGTGTGTGGTGTGTGGGTGTGTGTGGGTGGGTGGGTGGGTGGGTGGGTGGGTGGGGTTTGTGTGTGTGTGTGTGTGCGTGTGGGTGTGTGTGTGTGTGTGTGTGTGTGTGTGTGGTGTGTGTGTGTGTGTGTGTGTGTGTTGGTGTTGTGTGGTTTTTTGGTTTTGCTACGGTTTGGAGTTGGGCTTCTGGGTTTAGGAATGACGGGGCTTTGTGCGGTGTGCGAGCTTCTGGAGTTTTGTTTAGGGCTTTAGGGTTTTAGAGGTTTGGTGGTTCCGGGAGCGGGGGTGGGGAGTTTGGGTGCCGTCGGGTTTTTTTGAGCAAGATTCATGCCAAGGTATGACCAATGTTCGCAATTTGCCTCGCGCGACCTGTTTGTCTGGAGTGCCTAAGCCCTAAACCCTAAACCCTAAACCCCATAAACCCTGAACCTCATCCCCAAAATCAGTCAGCCCCGTGTGGGGGTGTTTTGTTCTTACTTCCACCCAGCGCTGGAGCTGCAAGGCTCGACGGCAACTGCATCCGAGGATGGGTTCGGGGTTCAGGGTTCAGGGTTCAGGGCTCAGGGTTCAGGGTTTAGGGTTCAGGCTTTGGGCTTTGGGCTTTGGGCTTTGGGGTTTGTGGTTTAGGGCTGTCGAGGGGCTAGGGTGGAGGGTCGAGGTTTGAGAGCACACCACCTTGAATTGTGCAGACCGAAGCCTTTGCAACTGTGTCGTGTCGTTTCCGAAAATAGGGGTTCGTGTAAGAGGATTTTGGCCTGTTGGGAATGCATTCGGGGGACCCTCTTTTGGAAAATACTGGCGGCCCTGACCAATAGGATTCCAAAGACTCACCCAGCTGCCTTAAGGAGCGGCACAAGTTAATTGTGTGCTGCATTGCGGCCCCAACTACCCATGAGCAGGGGACCACTCGCCTCTATCTTAGTTTCCCGATTGATGCACTGACACAACACACCCTTCCAGAAACTCACAGATGATACCTCCTTGGCACAGCTCCAGCTCCAGCGCTTAGCGGCGCAAGACCAGCCTGCTCGGGAAAACTGCCAAGCTGCACTGTGTTCGAGGGGTTGGAGAACTTATTTGGGGGTTTTGCGAAAAAAGCGGACCCCAAAATAGAGCCCCCAAATAATAGGACGCCCTTATCATACCCCAATAAGGTACCCCTAAATTCGGAAGCCTCCCATATCCTGAACTTGCGTTGCGCGAGGAGAAACCTTGTTGCCAGGGTTGTGAGAGGCTTTGGGCACCTGGCCATGAGGCGATGAGTTTAGGGGTTTAGGGTTTAGGGTTTAGGGTTTATAAGGGGCTCTCACAATCCCGTTGACTTGACAAGCGAGAAGAACGGACTAGCCGCCAGCTTGCTCAGCTTGCAGCAATGGCACAAAACAAGGTGTTTAGGGTTTAGGATTTAGGGTTTAGGGTTGAAAATCCCCCCTCCCCCTAATATTGAACCCCCCCCTACCCCCCTAATATGACATGCCCCCCCCCCATATACTACAACATAACTTTTATAGGGGGGTATTTACTATTAGGGGCCAGCCAGGATGGGCTAATTAGGCCCTATAATCCCCAGAATCAACCACACGCAGAGCCTTTCTACGGGATTATAGGGTCTACTAGCCCGTCCTGGAGGGGAGGTTGAAAAATAGGGTGAGGGGATTAATGTGGCATAACATGCCACCTTCAACTTCTCCTTCCTCCAAGAGAGAGGAACCATCCAGTCGCTGGACGTCGTGACCGGCACGTATGTGTTCCTCAGACCGGTTAGGGTTTGGGGTTTGGGGTTTAGGGTTTGGGGTTTGGGGTTTAGGGTATAGGGTTTAGGGTTCAGGGTTTGGGGTTTGGGGTTTGGGGTTTAGGTTTAGGGTTTAGGGTTTGGGGTTTGGGGTTTAGGTTTAGGGTTTAGGGTTTGGGGTTTGGGGTTTGGGGTTTAGGGTTTAGGGCATATTACCTACTCTTAACGGTACACCCTCCCATACCCCCCCTTTGTTGGAAGATGGGTTCCCTGTAAGCTGACGCTGAAGCCGGTTGGAGCTTTCAGGGGCTTTAGGGTTTAGGGTTTAGGGTTTAGGGTTGGGGGGTTAGGGGTTTTTGGCGTGAGTGCGCGGAGGGTTGACATGTACGTATTCGTCTTGAAAACTCAAAAACAATTAAGGAGTCAGGATGACACACCGCGCCTAGGGGTTTGGGGGTCTGGGCTTTCAAATGTAGAGCCCGCTGTTGCGCTGGCACTTGTT
This sequence comes from Symbiodinium natans, assembly GCA_905221605.1. Classification (NCBI taxonomy): domain Eukaryota; class Dinophyceae; order Suessiales; family Symbiodiniaceae; genus Symbiodinium; species Symbiodinium natans. The sequence goes on from CAJNDS010001035.1 coordinate 844,489, forward strand.
TCCCAGTTCCCGCATCAATCAAGGATGATTTGCCAATTCGAGGGCGAGTGCTTCAACGCCTGCGGCGTGAACCCCTTGGACAACTACATCTACTGCATATCAGAGGCCACTGGAAAGTCTAAACCCGCACCTCAAAACACCAGTGCCTGAAAGTCAGCAGCAGGCAACAAAAGCCTTCTTGACTGTGGTTTAGATTCGAGAGCTGTGAGAGCTGTCCCGATCCCAACTGACCCTAAACGCTAAACCCTAGCCCCCAAACCCTAAACTCTAAACCCTCCTAAGCCCCCTGAAGGAAGCTTCCAACACCGGATCGCCGGCCGCAAGCAGCGCGTTGAAGCTCCCAAAGCTCCCCCAAGAAGCCCCCCAAACGCCCGGCTTGAGCGCTTGCAAGGGGAGTTGAGGGTTTGGGGTTCTGGTTTGAGGCTCTGGGATTCACGCCAGGTGTTTTGCTGCTTGCAGTTCATTCAAGATCCAATCATTGTTGAAGTAGCAGAATTCATAAACACACAGACAGGCAGACACACACACACACACACACACACACACACACACACACACACACACGCTCTGAAACCCCCAGCGCTATGCCCCGAGCTGGCCCCCCATTTTCACGATCGTCATGACGGTCCAGCCTGCTACGCGGCATTCCGCGATCCTAAATCCCAAGCCCGTAGCGCTCAATCGCAACCAAAAACCCTCCACAGCGGTGAATGCGCCGAGGCTACATCGCCCGGCTTTCATGCCCCACGACCGCCAGTTGCCCGACTCGAGCAGTTGCGAAGGTCCAAGGAGTTTGGAGTTTGGAAAGCTCAATTTTTAGAATACTCCACTTTGCACACGCAGCCGACTGTCACAGAAATTGTTTTGTCTGTAAAGCTGGCTTGACCTTGGCAGCTCTGCAGCACCGCCCCCAGCGGCATTTGACCAGTGTCTTGGTCGTTTCAAGACGAAGAGCGTGCATAGACTGCAGCTGCGGAACAAACCCTCCCCTATGTGCCCGAAGCCCTTGTATTTGAGCGCAACATGAAGCGTGGCCTTCTTTGGTGTTTTCGCCTGTATGTGTTCTGCTTCTGCCGAGACAGGATGATGAGACCAAGGGCTTCGCATGCAGTACAGTAGGGTTCAGGGCCTGATTTACGCCCTAAACCCTAAACCCTAAACCCTAAACCCTAAACTGTATAGACTTTGTATCCCTGAACCTTCAAATTCCTCTAAGTTGGCACTGGCGCCCCCGGCTCCGTGTGCTACCTTGGCGAACAGCGCTCCTCTGTGTCCGCGGGCTTCAACACAGATGGCCGCTTTGTGTCTTGGCATACACTTCCGCGAGTGATTTAGGCTTCCTATGGTTCTTGTGGATGTGGGCGGCTTAGGGTCTACACCGAAAACCTAAGTCCGAACTGGAGATGCTTGTTTCAGGTCTAGCACCTCAGTTTCCCAGAGGATCCACTTGTAGTACGATGATGCAATAAGGTACCCCGAAACCCTATGCCAGTACGACAGCCTAAACCCTAAACCCTAAACCCTAAACCCTAAACCCTAAACCCTAAACCCTAAACCCTAAACCCTAAACCCTAAACCGGCCGCATGGGCTGAGGGCCCTGGCTGGGTGCCAACCTTGTCCAGCAACCCAGTGCTCCTAATCCTAAACCCTAAACCCTAAACCCTAAACCCTAAACCCTAATCTGTGTGCTGCGGCACGCTTGAAGACCATTCTGGCAACTACAAGTCTCACACAAAAAAGTACCCTGAACTCTGGTCTTAGCGGAAACGAATCCCCCGCGTTTAGGGCTTAGGGTTTAGGATTTAGGGTTTAGGGGTTCGTAGGTCTGGGTGTTTTGCACGGGCACTGTGGTCCCGAAACCCTAATCCCTAAACCTTGAGGTCTTCATCGCAGATGAAGGGGGACTCTACTATCAAGACGGCGCGGGCGCCCAGACCACGCCTTGAATCTGTCCTCCCAACCGGGCCAAGCCAAAGAATCCAACAAAGCAAATCTACCAAGTCCTTAGTCGGGTTTAGGGTTTAGGGTTTAGGGTTTAGGGTTTAGGAGAAGTCTGGGGGCCCTTAAGAGGGAACCCTTCTCCACCATCCTCTGGCTCTCTTAAACAGGGACCTTATTGAGAGGGCCTATATCCCACATCCTAGGCCACCAGACCACAACCTCAACCCTGAACCCTAAACCCTAAACCCTAAACCCTAAACCCTAAACTCTAGACCCTAGACCCTAAACCCTAAACCCTAAACCCCAGACCCTAGACCCTAGACCCTAAACCCTAAACCCTAAACCCTAAACATTGAGTTGTTGAGGATGACCAAGCCTCCGAGCAGGACTCAACCTGCTGCCGGCCTACGATCGGCGCCCCATCCCGTCGGACAACGTAACCTACGACCTCCGCCCCTTGGGACGGAGCTTGGGTTTAGGGTTTGTTTAGGGTTTAGGCTTTGGGGTTTAGGGTTTCGGGTTTAGGCTTTGGGGGTTCGAGTTTAGGGTCCAGTTCTAGGGCTAGTCTGTAGAACTCGGGGAGTGAGGCAAGCTCTGGGTTCAAGGGTTGGTGTTTCGGGGGCAGCGGTGCATCGGTTGTCAGGTTCTTCCGTCTCCTTGTGGGAACGTCATGCTGGTGTCGCCTAGGCAACGGAGGCCTCCGTTTCTGGAGCGCGTTGCTTTTTTTGGTGCTGCTTGCGCCCAGCCCCAAAATGAGTTTGGAGAGCTCCCAGGCCTCATCTCGCACCCTTTCCACCCCTAATCCCCAAACCCTCAATACCTCCAAACCCCTCAACTCTTCACCCCATGAAACCCCAAAACGTCTCCCCAGAGCCCTAAACCCTAAACCCTAAACCCTAAACCCTAAACCCTAAACCCTAAACCCTAAACCCTAAACTGCCTCCCGAGGCCCATTTGCCCAGAGCGTGATCAACCCGAACCAAGTGGAGCAGATCGACGGATTCGATCTGACTGTCCGGAAGACCCCCGGACGCACAATCGCCGTCGCGTAGCCGTTGATGGGTTTAGGGTTTAGGGTTTAGGGTTTAGGGTTTAGGGTTTAGGGTTTAGGGTTTAGGGTTTAGGGTTTGGGGTTTAGGGTTTAGGGTTTAGGGTTTACGGATTCTTAGTTGTTTTACTTAGCTTGTTTTGGGGCTGCCACGTGCTCTTCGCGCGGAAGATCTCATGCGCGTTGGCGCTGTGCGTTAAGAGGTCTCCGAACTTGGAGTTTTTCCTTAACGTCGTCTATTGGACCCTAGATTGTGCCTATTGAGGAATCCGGACCTGAGGTGGGAACCCTTTTCTTTTTTTGTGGGTGTTTTTTTGCCGTGGGTTCTTTTCGGGCCCGCCACCTGGCGCAACCCCCCGGCTTGCTTTAGCAGGGCAACGAAGCCCTTCCAAACCCATGGTGCGAGCATTGTGTTCGCAAATGGGGGGGGGGGGGGGGGGCTGCGCCCCCCCCAACCCCCCCGCTTTTTCTAGCCGGGCAAGCTTGATTCAAAGCATACGGGTCCCTTCCAAACCCATGATGCGAGCATTGTGTTTGCAAATGCGGGGGGCTGCGCAGACCCCGACCCCCAATTTTATGATTGCTTTCCTACGAAAATTCAGAACTTATCGTGGAAGTGAATTTTCCGATTAACAATGGAGATATAGGCGTCTTCTGGGTAAAGAATCGAGAAAATAGAACTTGTGTTATGAGAATATGGCAAACATGAACAAAAGTATTTGTCGTCTGCGAGTCACCGATAGAGATACTGCATGTATTCTTATTATGAAAATAGAGAGAAGTAGCTTTTCATGTATTCCTCTTTCATGTCTTCCTCGTGAAATGTAGAGAAGAAGTCTGAAAATATTGACAAAATAGTAAACTATAGAAAAACATAGGTTTTCGTTATAAAATATGGAGGCATGAGAGGTTTTCTTATGACAACATACAGGAAATGTAGGTTCCCATACTAAACTATAGCGAACATATGGAGGGTTTCATACTAAATATAGAGGTCTTGATATTCAAATGTAGAGAAATAGAGGTTGTCCTATTAAAATTTCAAGAAAGGAGATGTTTTCTCATCAACATGTGCACAAAATAACGAGGTTTTCCTGTCTAAGTCTAGAGTAAAGAGAGAGGCTTTCATGATCAAATCTTGAGAAAATGGAGGTTTTCCAATTAAGATACCGAGAAACTATGGTTTTCCTCTTCAAATAGGACAAGAGGAACAACAAATAGTAATTGCGGGTCACATATTGAGATAACACAGAGAATTAGTTTCTCATGTACTCCTCTCTCATGTCTTCCTAATTAATTTGAAATAGGGGAAACTTTGACATACTTTGACAACATAGACAAAATAGAGAGAAATAGAGGTTTTCGTTATAAAAATAGAGAAATAGAGGTTTCGTATTAAAGTATGGGGAAATGGGGAAATTAGAAAAATAGAGGTTTTCATAGTAAATGTAGAGAAAATAGAGGTTTTCATATTCAAATATAGAGAACAAAGAGGTTTTCCTGCTAAAATACAGAGAAAAGAGGTTTTCATATTCAGATATAGAGAAAACAGGAAAAACGCGCCCCCGCACCCGCAGCAACAAAAAAAAACATCGCGCCCCTTACCTGAGGTGTGGTGGCCATTGCAACATTAAGGGCCCAGCAGCCTCCGGAGAATCGAGCTCGTACCAGTAACAGCCAGGGGAGAATACATGGTGGTAGGGCCCTGGCAGGGGTCCGTGATGGATGTTTGTAAGCGCGCGAACGGTTGCCCCAAGACCTTTTGTTGTCCAGGGTTTCGGTGAAGGAACGTTCGCCTTGGATGCTTTCTGATGCGTAGCTTCATGCTCAACTTTCTGCCCGTGTTTGCCAACGCTCCCAACGCCCTCAACCCTACACCGAGCAACCCAAAGCGCCTACGCCCAGTGTGGACATCGATGGAACGGGCTTGAACAACTACAGCATCTCGTGCAACGAGAACTACGCCGCTCGTCCAATGCCGACCAGGAAATGTCACAAGTGGAGAGCGCGTGCCCAGAAGCTCAACAAGTAGACGAAGCCTTCAAGCCGTAAAAGCCTTAACCCTTGGCCTCCCCTCCCAAAGAACCACTCTTAGGGTTTAGGGTTTAGGGTTTAGGGTTTAGGGTTTAGGGTTTAGGGTTTAGGGTTTAGGGTTTAGGGTTTAGGGTTTAGGGTTAGGGTTTAGGGTTTAGGGTTTAGGGGGTTAGGGTTTAGGGTTTAGGGTTTAGGGTTTTTAGGGTTTAGGGTTTAGGGTTTAGGGGTTTAGGGTTTAGGGTTTAGGGTTTCGGTTTAGGGTTTAGGGTTTAGGGTTTAGGGTTTAGGGTTTAGGGTTTAGGGTTTAGGGTTTAGGGTTTAGGGTTTAGGGTTTAGGGTTTAGGGTTTAGGGTTTAGGGTTTAGGGTTTAGGGTTTAGGGGTTAGGGTTAGGGTTCAGGGTTCAGGGTTCAGGGTTTTGGGTTCAGGGTTTAGGGGTCAGGGTTCAAGGGCACATTCTGTGAGGAGGAGGCTCTACTTTCCTTTCAAAGCTGGAACCAACCGCATGCAAGCCCTCAACCTGACGACCCCTTAGAGGCCCCTGCGCTTCGCCCTAAACCCTAAACCCTAAACCCTAAACCCTAAAACCTGAACCCTGAACCCTGATCCCTGAACCCTATACCCTGAAGACCCTAGACCCGAAACCCTAAAACCTAAACCCTAAGCCCTTTGTCTTGAGCTTTTCGGGCTTGGGGTGTACATGTGGCGTCGGGTCTTCGGCTTCTTGGTTTGGGTCTTACAGGGTTCATGCAAGCCCTAAAGCTGAAACCCTAGTATAGAGCCACGGTTTAGTGTTTAGGGTTTAGGGTTTGGGGCTTAGGGTTTAGGGTTCAGGGTCTTGGGTTTAAAGTTTTAGGGTTTCGCGTTTAGGGTTTACGGCTCCGACGTCGACGTCCGACCTAAACTAAACGCTCCCTTCAGCTTCAAGACAGCAAAAACCCTAATTAAACCCTAAACCCTAAAACTTAAACCCTACACCCTAAACCCTAAACCCTAAACCAAGGTGATGTTCCAGTCCTTGGAGCCACTTGGCTGCAGATGTCTTGAAGCTTTTCCAGGACTCCTTACAACAAAGGTCAGGATTCTGGTCCGGAATCTCAACCCTAACCCCTAACCCCCAACCCCTAAACCCTAAACCCTAAACCCTAAACCCTAAACCCTAAACCCTAAACCCTAAACCCTAAACCCTAAACCCTAAACCCTAAACCCTAAACCCTAAACCCTAAACCCTAAACCCTAAACCTTCTGGGCGGTGTAAGGCTTCTCGTCACAAGACTTCGACTCAAGACCTCCCCAGCCAACCCTAAACCCATAGATCTTCAGCCCCCCAAGCCTATAAGCCCCTAGCCTTCAGCCTAACCCTAAACCGTAAACCCCAAACCAAAAACCCTAAACCCCAAACCCCAAACCCTACACCCGAAACCCTAGATCCCAACCCCAAACCCCAAGCCCCAAGCCTTCTACCCTCAAGCCTAAAGCCTAAACCCTCAACCCAAACTACTAATTGCTTAAGAACCCCCTTAAGAAACAACATAGATTCTTCTATTAAGGGTAATGTAGGGATTACTGTTTTTTTTTTTTTTTTATTCTTTTGGTGTTCTTAAGCAAAAAATAGCAAAGCCGACCACAGGGTGCCCACCAACTTCTTCAACTTGACGATGGTCGGCGTGAACCCCCAGGGCATCGCGGGCGGGAGCCCTTGTGGAAGGGTGCTGGGTTTAGGGTTTAGGGTGTAGGGTGTAGGGTTTAGGGTTAGGGTTTTTAGGGTTTTAGGGTTTAGGGTTTAGGGTTTAGGGTTTAGGGTTTAGGGTTTAGGGTTTTTGTTGGTCTTCTTCTTCTTCTTCTTCTTCTTCTTATTTTCCTTCTTCTTCTTATTCTTCGTCTTCTTCGTCTTCTTTGTTTCTTTTTTTGTGGGTGGGGGGTGGGCTTAGCTTTCTGGGCAAGAAGAGCAACAGCATAGGGGATCTCTGGGGGGTTTAGGGTTTAGGGTTTAGGGGTGGTCTCTCTTGCAAACCCTAAACCCTAGATCCCTAAGCCTACCCGTCTCGGGGTTCGGAACCCCGAAGCGGTCCCTGAGCCCCAAACCCTAAACCCTCAACCTCAAACCCTAAACCCTCAACCCTAAGCCCTAAACCGTAAACCCTAAACCCTGAACCCCCTAAACCCCTAAACCCCTAAACCCCTAAACCCCTAAACCCCTAAACCCCTAAACCCCTAAACCCCTAAACCCCTAAACCCCTAAACCCAAAACCCCTAAACCCAAAACCCAAAACCCTAGGGAGGGGGACGCTGTGGACCCTTGCGTAAACCCCTAAACCCTAAACCCTGAACCCTAAACCCTAAACCCTGAACCCTAAACCCTAAACCCTCCGGGCCTCCACCCCTCCATGCCCAGGCGCCCAGTGGGAGTTTGAAGGGGCGGTCTACTGCGCCGCCTGTCTGAACCTTCTGAAACTTGCAAAGTCCCTAAACAATGCTGCAAGGTTTAGGATTTAGGGTTTAGGGTTTAGGGTTTAGGGTTTAGGGTTTAGGGTTTACGGTTTACGGTTTAGGGTTTAGGGTTAGGGTTTAGGGTTTAGGGGTTAGGGTTTAGGGTTTAGGGTTTAGGGTTTTAATTAGGGCTCAGGGTTTAGGGTTTAGGGTCTGAAACCATGAATAAAAGAAGCCCCCGGTTTCCGCTGCATCATGGAGGCTTATCCCAACCCTCAGCCCTCAACCCTAAACCCTAAATCGGACTTTACGAAAATAAGGGACCCAAAATGTAGACAAATCGTCGGATTCCCTTATTATCAGGGCCCCAATGAGGTACCCCGATTTCCGGAAACCCCTAAACCCTAAACCCTAAACCCTAAACCCTAAACCCTAAACCCTAAACCCTAAACCCTAAACCCTAAACCCTAAACCCTAAACCCTAAACCCCCAAAAGCGCCTTGGGGCTTTGCAGGCCTACAACGACGCCGGTCTGGTCTACGAAGTGATCATCGACTCTGCGCGCCTTGGACCCCTCCAAAGTGGAAGCAAAGGTTTAGGGTTTAGGGTTTGGGGTTTAGGGTTTAGGGTTTGGGGTTTAGGGTTTGGGGTTTGGGGTTTGGGGTTTTGGGGTATTGGGGTTTGGGGTTTGGGGTTTAGGGTGGACATTCTGAAACTTCTAAAGTCCCTACAAAAGCCCCCAAGGCCTTTGAAGGTGCGCTGCAAGCTTTCGGGTTTGGGGTTTATGGTTTTGGGTGTAGGGTGTAGGGTTTAACGGTAGACCGTTAGAGGACCCTAAACCGGAAACCCACAGCACCCTTCTCATTTGAGGAGCTTTGCGTGAACTGTACCTTGACGTTGCCGCTGCTACGCTCTTAAACCCTATACCCCAGACACCAAAATGGCTTAGGGTTTATGCCCGAAGCTCAACCTAGACCTTACACCCTAAGCTTCAAAGGCCCGATGCCCTAAAACGTCCTAAGCCCCCAAACCCTCAGCTCCAAAAAATCACCAACCCAAACTGAAACTCTTCAAACTTCTCGACCCCCCGAGCTTGGGTTGAGGGTTTGGGGTTTGGGGTTGGGGCTTGGGGGTTTGGGGTTTGGGGTGTGGGGTGTGGGGTTTGGGGTTTAGGGCTTAGGGTTTAGGGTGTCGTAGGGTTCTGGGGCTTGTGGGTTTTGTGCACGTATGCCCATCGGACTTGGCAAAGCTTCAAATTTTCTGAGGCTGCCCCTAAACCCGAAAACCCGAAAACCCAAAGCCTTACACCCTAAACCATCACAAACCCTAAGCCCTAAACCCTAACCCCTAAACCCTGCACCCTAAATCCTAAACCCTAAATCCTAAACCCTGAACCCTCAACCCGAAACCCTTGCAAACCCTAAACCCTAAACCCTAAACCCTAAACCCTAAACCCTAAACCCTAAACCCTAAACCCTAAACCCTAAACCCTAAACCCTAAACCCTAAACCCTAAACCCTAAACCCTAAACCCTAAACCTAATCCGCACGAAAGGAACTTGACCACCAACACTGTGGCCGCAGGATTTGCAACTCAGCAGCAACTACGCACCAACCTCAGGGTTTAGGGTTTAGGGTTTCGGGTTCAGGGTTTAGGGTTTAGGGTTTAGAGCGTTTAAGTTTAGGGTTTTAAGGTTTAGGGTGTAGGGTTTAGGGCTTAGGGCTCAGGGTTGAAAATTGGGGAATGCAGACATGTCGATGTTGGGAAGAGCTTTCCCACCCTCCTCCCACCTTCAACCCCTAAACCCTCAACCCTAAACCCTATCTACACCAAAAGCCCCCGAACCCTTACACCTGTTCGCCCCCGAGTGCTTACAGCACTCGCAAGCTTAACCCTGCAGTGCGCACACTTACCCATCAACCCTTCTCAACCCGAAAGCCGAATCGCTTAAGACCCTCAAAAGCCCTCTCTTTAGGGTTTCGGGTTTAGGATTTCGAGTTTCCGGTAGACAAGCTCTATATGCTCTGATAGGCCAGAGGTCCACTCAGACCCAACTACATGGCCGACCCCGTACCCCTCTGTCCTACCTGCAACCCTACATCAACCCTCTACCTTGGGATCCCCGCATACGATCATAATAGGAGGTACTATCATCCCTATTAAGGACTGTTCGTATACGGGGGAACGTCCCAACCTCTACCGCCTATACTTCTGAGTAGCTGAGTGAGTACACTTGACACTTGTTGGGAGACTATAGTCCCCGAACTGAAAGTGTACACTTTTTTGGGGCTTATGAACTCAGCAACTAAAGACATCATTGAATCTCAGGTTCTCCTAAACCCTAAACCCTAAATCCTAAACCCTGAACCCTAAACCCTAAACCCAGGTGAACAACTCCGCGCAAGTCTTCTCGAACGACGGCTTGAATTGTCTCAACGCCCCAAGCCCCTTCCCTCCCCCGGCCGCTGGGTTGAGTGCCAGGGGGGAGAAGGATGAGGTGGCGAAGGGGTTTAGGGTTCAGGGTTTGGGGTTTAGGTTTAGGGTTTAGGGTTTCGGGTTTAGGGTTTAGGGTTTAGGGTTTAGGGGGCTGTGGGGTTTGGGGGCTTGAAGCCTTTTTGGCTTCAGGTTTGTGGCTACGGGCCTGAAGCCCGTTCATGGAAAAACCATGTATGTTGATGCCGAGGAGACCACGACGACTACCACAACGACTATCACGACGACCACCACCACCACCACCACAACGACTACTACCACAACCACCACGACAACCACCACGACAACCACCACCACCACCACCACCACCACCACCACAACCACAACCACAACCACAACTACAACCACAACGACTACTACCACAACCACAACAACAACAACCACGACCACCACGACCACCACGACCACCACGACCACCACGACCACCACAACCACGACCACGACCACCACCACCACCACCACGACAACAACAACAACAACAACAACAACCACGACCACCACCACGACTACAACCACCACCACCACAACAACAACCACGACCACAACCACGACTACAACCACCACCACTACCACCACCACCACCACCACCACCACCACCACCACCACCACCACCACCACCACCACCACGACGACCACGACCACGACCACAACCACAACCACAACCACAACCACAACCACAACCACAACCACAACCACGACCACGACAACAACCACAACGACTACTACCACCACCACAACCACAACCACAACCACGACCACCACCACCACCACCACAACAACAACAACCACAACCACAACCACAACCACAACTACAACTACAACTACAACCACAACCACAACCACGACAACAACCACAACGACTACTACCACCACCACCACCACCACAACCACAACCACAACCACGACCACGACCACCACCACCACCACCACAACAACTACAACTACAACTACAACCACAACCACAACCACAACCACAACCACAACCACAACCACAACCACGACCACCACCACGACCACCACCACGACCACCACCACGACCACCACCACAACCACCACCACGACCACAACCACCACCACCACCACCACCACCACCGCCACGACTACAACCACCACCACTACAAGCACCACCACCACCACCACCACCACCACCACTACCACTACAAGCACCACCACCACCACAACAACAACAACAACCACGACCACAACCACGACTACAACCACCACCACAACCACCACCACCACCACCACCACCACCACCACCACCACCACCACCACCACCACGACCACGACCACAACCACAACCACAACCACAACCACAACCACGACAACAACCACAACGACTACTACCACCACCACAACCACAACCACGACCACGACCACGACCACGACCACCACCACCACCACAACAACAACAACAACCACAACCACAACCACAACCACAACCTCGACTACTACCACAACCACAACCACAACCACAACCACAACCACAACCACAACCACAACCACAACCACAACCACAACCACAACCACAACCACAACCACAACCGCCAAACCCAACCACACACACAACCCCCAACCACAACCACAAAACCACAACACAGAACCACACCACAACTCACAACCACAACCACAACCACAACCACTACAAACAACCCACACACACTGACTACTACCACCACCACCAACCACAACCTCTACTACTACACAACCACAACCACATCCACCACACCACCACCCCCACCACCACCCCACCCCTAACCCACCACCACCAGCACACTGACTACTACCAACCACCACAACTACTAACCACCATACCTCCACCACCTCCCCACGACCTCCTACCACAACCACAACCAAATCTACCCACAACCTTACCCACAACCACCACCACCCCACCACCACCACTCCACCCCCACCACACCACCACGCTACCAACCACCACCACCACCACCACCACCACCACCACCACCACCACCACCACCACCACCACCACAACGACTACCACCACAACCACAACCACAACCACCACCACCACCACCCCCACCACCACGACGCAAGCTCCCCCAACAACAGGTCCGGATGTAACCACGACAACCACCGTTGGCAGCTGGACCTTTCTTGATAGGTACTATCGGTCACGCGCGCTCAGTATAATTAGATTAGTTGAAAGTGTTGATGGGGATGGCTCCGTTCACGACTTCTGTATATGGGTAGCTCTCTAAGTCGGGGTCCCAGTTTTTGGGGTCCCGATAGAACCGGGAGTAGACACTTTTTTCCTTTTTTGGGGGTTGGGGTTCCCTTCTAATCCCCTTAAAACCAAAAAGGGTACCCTCTTTTATTCCTAGCATATATATTTTGCTAATTGCAAGTTACGGCGCGGCCTGGTGTTGCAGCTTGGGAACAAAAGCATGAACCCCCTCCTCAAGGCATGTACCCAAAGGCCAGACCCTAAAAACCTTTTTTTGCTGAAGGCTCCAAAAAGCCTCGTAACGTGCCATCCCCTGAACACGAAACCCGAGACCCTCTGAAGCCATCTTCAATCTGTGGCGTTCGACGCAACGGAAAATGTCGGTCTCAGGTACAACAGCCCCAGCAACGACAACGACAACGACGAAGAAGAAGCCGTACTACTACAGCCCGTACTCCTATCAGTACCTTGGCTTGGAACACAGGGCGTCGGGAGCCAAGAACCTGTGGCCATTAGCATCGACATCAAAATGGCAAGCCCAATCGACAACTCACGCGAGTGCTTGGGGGGACCACCCGACACTCAACCCTGGACCCCCAAGTGAGCCAAGGGTTTGAGGTTTAGGGTTTAGGGTTTAGGGTTTAGGGTTTAGGGTTTAGGGTTTAGGGTTTAGGGTTTAGGGTTTAGGGTTTATTCGCCGAAAAGCATGCCGGGCCTTCGCTGGACGAAGTAGGACAAGTAAAGGCTCTTTTGACACTGGCACCCTTGTCCGAAGGTATCAGTATTCCTACGGCGGCCACAAGCACAACCACCGCTGCGCCAGCTGGTGCCCGACGGGAACAGGGTTTGGGATTTAGGGTTTAAAATTTAGGGTTTTTAGGGCTTTTAGGGTTTTTAGGGGTTTTAGGGTTTTTAGGGTTTTTAGGGTTTTTAGGGTTTTTAGGGTTTTTTGGGGTTTTTAGGGTTTTTAGGGTTTTTAGGGTTTAGCGTTTCGGGTTTACGGTTTTTCATTCGTTTAGGGCCTGGGCTTGCGGTTTCATAGGTTCGGCAGAGCCAGTCGGCTGCAACGTTGGACCCGATTCAATGTGCTGCTGCCCGCCTTTGTGGAGCTGTTCCAGGCCGCTGGCGGCGCTCAACCGCATGATCTCGTTCATGCGGTCGAACGCGGAGACTGACCCCCTCCCACTCCCCCCCCCCCCACCGCCTTTGCGGGCAGACGTTTGGGGTTTCGGGTTTAGAGCTGTTTAGGGGGTGTTGGTTCTAG
>CAJNDS010001036.1:0-2500 GCA_905221605.1 Symbiodinium natans
TGTGTTTGTGTTTGTGTGTTTGTGTATGACTTTTACGTTGGAAACTAGCCTGTTGTGGCTCTAATGCTTCGGGGCATGAGATTTGGGCGTTCCACTGCAAGATAGTTATTCTACGTCAAACATTTAGGCTACCTTGCTGCAAATTCGCAATTTATCTGAAACTCTAAACCCTAAACCCTAAAACTCTAAACCCTAAACCCTACCCTCAACCCTATACCCTAAACCCTATAAACCTTAAACCCTAAACCCTGAACCCTGAGCCCTGAACCCTGAACCCTGAACCCTGAACCCTGAACCCTAAACCCTAAACCCTAAACCACCTAACCGAAACAGCCGGTGAACCTTCAAGGGGGAGTTTGTTTTTGTATATTTCTCGGTCTTGGGGTGTCTAGCGTGAGGGTTTTGAGTGTTAGGGTTTTGTGCTTAGGGGTTCAGGGTTCCGAGTTGGGTTCTATGAAACCCTAAACCGAAGACTCTAAATCCTAAACCCTAAACCCTAAACCCACCCCCTAAACCCTAAACCCTAAACCCTAAACCCTAAACCCTAAACCCTAAACCCTAAACCCTGGTTGGGGTGCTTGGGGTGTAGGGCTAGCAGCTGAAGATGAACCCTCCGGCAGGACCCGGATGATCCCGAGACGTTCGGGCGGGCGATCAGATAGATCTCCAAAACCCTAAACCCTAAACCCTCAACCCTAAACCCTAAACCCTAAACCCTAGACCCTAAACCCCAGACCCTAAACCCTGAACCCTGAACCCTGAACCCTGACTGAACCCTGAACCCTAAACCTTAAACCCCGAACCTTAAACCCTGAACCCTGAATCATCAACCCTAAATCCTGAAACGCTGAACCCTAAACCCTACTTTAAGTTCAGGGGCTGCAGCTGGGTCTATTCCACCCAATTCTGAACTGCACCCAGACTCCCCCATCCGGAGGCCATCCCGGATAGAGGTTGACGGTCTGGAGTTTATGCGGTTTAGGAACCTCTACATATGAAGAGCCAGATGCCTGTGTTCATTTTGAGGGGCACTCGGATGGAGTAGAGTTGGTTTCGGGCTGTGGGGCTTCGTTGTTTCGGGTTCCGGATTCGGGTTCCCGAAACCTTAAACCTTAAACCCCAAACTCCAAACCCTAAACCCTAAGCTTCGGGCGAGAACCCAGCCCAAACAAGAGACTCCATGCCCTACCCGAGAAGGCTTCTTTCCTGTGGACTTGACTCATACAACCCCCAAACCCCAAACCCTAAACCCTAGACCCTAAACCCCAAACCCTAAACCTTCCTGAGTCAATTCGGTGTCTGCTTAGCTTTGTCTCTGGGGTTTAGGCGGTTTCGCTTGAGGGCTCCCCGCCAAAATTCCCCATCAAGTTCACTAGGACCCGGAGTAGGCCCTTGTTCACTGTTTAGTCTCCCATATCAGCCCCTCAAAAGGATAACCCTTTTTTGGGTTTGCTCCTTTCGCTTGAGGGCTCCCCGCCAAAATTCCCCATCAAGTTCACTAGGACCCGGAGTAGGCCCTTGTTCACTGTTTAGTCTCCCATATCAGCCCCTCAAAAGGATAACCCTTTTTTGGGTTTGCTCCTGGGTTTAGTTCAGTGTATCAGCTATCAGCCTCTGCCTAAACCTTCAACCCAAAACCCCAAACTCTCAGCCCTTCAGCCCTAAGCTACAAGTTCTACTCCCCTCACGATGGTTCATCCTGATCCCGCTTCTTCGGCTCAGCATCCACAGCAAACTGGTACCATGGAATGCGACTGAGAACCTAGACCCGAAACCCTAAACCCTAAACCCTAAACCCTAAACCCTAAACCCTAAACCCTAAACCCTAAACCCTAAACCCTAAACCCTAAACCCTAAACCCTAAACCCTAAACCCTAAACCCTACACCCTAAACCCTGAACCCTGAACCCTGAACCCTAGCCCCTAAACCCTAGCCGACCAAGGCCTCCCAACTGCGACTCGCGGCGAGCAAGCCCCGAAACCTTAAGGCCTGTCAACCCCCAGAGCCCTGAACCTCTAAACCTCGAAATTCCCACAACGCCGTGAACCACTAGATCACTCGACCCTGTAAACCCTCAACCCTAAACCCTAAACCCTAAACCCCAAACCCCTACACCCTAAACCCTCAACCCTAGACCCTAAGCCCTAAGCCCTACACCCTAAACCCTGTACCCTAAACCCTAAACCCTCGAAACCCTCGACCCTGAACTCCAATGCAAATCCCGAATTCGTGGCAGCAGTTGCCTGCCCGCGCCGGTGGTGGGCCATGCAGTCCTTCTACCCGCCACCAGCTGCCACAGGCGTTTAGGGTGCAGGGTTTAGGGTTTAGGGTTTAGGGTTTAGCAGAGGGTGTAGGTTTCAGTGGCGGATTAAGCAGCGGCGCGAGTTTCTTTCTGGTACAGCTCACAACATCGAGCGAATGTGTACATGATCTGTCCTGAAAGTATAAAGCTTTGCTTGTATACTCTGTGCTTTGCCTGCTCATGTTGTGCTATACAAA
>CAJNDS010001036.1:7500-39918 GCA_905221605.1 Symbiodinium natans
TCCGGGGTTTTCCGCCGGATTTGAGGGGTTAGAGCCTTGGTGTTTGCGAGGGTGTTAAGAGGTTCGGGGCTCCCGCGTTACGGGCCGGTCTCCGGGCTTTGAGAGGTTTGATGGGGTTTAGGGTCTAGGGTTCAGGGTTTAGGGTTTAGGGTTTGGGCTTCAAGGTGAGCAGCTCATTTTGTCCAGATGGCCCACCTACATTTTTTGATGACAGCATCGGCTTTCCTAGGGCAGGGCAGGGCAGGGCAGGGCAGGGCAGGGCGTTGGGATGTTACAAACCC
Source organism: Symbiodinium natans (assembly GCA_905221605.1). Lineage (NCBI taxonomy): Eukaryota > Dinophyceae > Suessiales > Symbiodiniaceae > Symbiodinium > Symbiodinium natans. The sequence continues at coordinate 7,782 of CAJNDS010001036.1, forward strand.
TTCAAAGCTTGAAGGGGAACCTCGTTCCTGTGACCCAGCGACGCTGCGCATCTCTGCCAGGTCTGCCTGATTCCGCAGGGGTGTGCCCTGCTCCAGTTGTGTTGTCGTTGTGTTGATGCTTTGTTATTAGGGTTTAGGGTTAAGGGTTTACAGAGCTGGGAGACAAAGAAGGACAACGAGGATGCATCGCATGGAGCTACAGACTTTCTCTTACAGCTGGTTCTGGCCATACGGGCTCAAGCACTGATGTGGCAGTCTTTGCAGGCTCAGCCAGTCGCAAGTCCAATCATGTACTGCGCCCGCAGCGCCGAGCCTGAAGCTATGGAACATGGACACTGAGTCACACATGTGCCAGCCTGAGCAACGCAAGTCATCCCTGGTCCTGTTGCGTGAGCCGCGACGACGATTGGGTGGCACCAGTTCCAAACGTGCTCCGAGCAGGCCAAGGCGACCCAGCGCGGATGCAGCACCCAGAACGGACCATCGCGCAGAGACGAGCGATCACGGCAGTCACAGAGCCAGAGCCGTAGCCACACCAGTTCCGCAGGAGAGCAGCCGCTCGGGACGAGGTCAAGCAGATGGGCCACTCCGAAGCGCCATTCCCAGCCCGATCCGCGTGACAGACGAGGAGGCTGTGTCTGTGCCTCCCGCAACGGTTCCCACAGAAGGCGGGCGGGATGCGAAGGTTCATCACGGCTCGACCTCTCTGGTGGACTTGATCGACCGCGGCACCTACGGCATGGGCCCCTCTGGGCGCCGAGCCCCTTCCCGGGCGCCCTCCGCGCGGCGCTCCGACTCCCTCCCCCCCGACCGCGCTCCGAGGGGCGAGTCACCACGGCGGGGGGCCTGGGACCAGGGCACCCGCGCCAGCCTGAATCAGGCCGCCAGGGCAAGCCTGTCGAGCCGGCAGCTCCGTGCCAAGAGCGCCGTGGACGAAAGGAGGGGAAGGAAGAACGGAGGCGACGGAGAAGACGGAGAGGACCCTTGGGCCGCGTACTTCAACCCGGAGGTTCGGGCCTTGAAGGAGAAGGCGGCCACCGAGGCCACCCCCGTGTGGGGGAAGGTGCCCCTGAGACGCGACCGAAGTCAGAGGGCCAAAGTGGTCAGGGAGGCTTGGCAGCCCAGAGGTACCCTTTTCCCCTTTTTTTGGGTTCAAGGTTCCCTTTCAAAAAGTAGCCCAACCCAAAAAAGTTAGGGGAAAGAGGGTGCCCTTATCATAATATGTCAGAATATGGTTGCTGGGGGCTAGCAAGGAGGCATCTGCAGAGCTCACCACCGGGCACATCCCGGTCCTCCGGGACGAGTCCATCAACTGCCTGCTGGGAGGCCCCGATGGGGTGGAGGGCCACTACGCCGACGGCACCTTCGGGCGCGGGGGGCACTCCACGGAGATCTTGCGCCGCCTGTCGGAGTCGGGCCGGCTCTGGGCATTCGACGTGGACCCGAACGCGGTGGCGGTGGGCAGGAAGCTCGAAGAGCTGGATGGCCGCTTCTCGATGATCCACCGGCCCTTTGCAGACGTCCACGAGAGCCTCCCGGTTGGGCTGGAGTTGTCGGGGATGCTTCTCGACATCGGCTTCTCCTCACCGCAAGTTGACGATGGGGGCCGTGGCTGGAGCTGCTATCAGGATGGGCCCCTGGACCTGCGCATGAACTTCAAGGCAGGCATACCTGCCTGGAAGTGGCTGCAGACCGCCACGCCCGCGGAGCTTGCGTGGGTCGTCTATGAGAACGGCGAGGACGACGACCCGATCCTGTGCCAGCGGATCGCCGAGGCAGTGCTGGAGCGGCAGCGGCGCCTCGGCCCTTTCTCCTCCACTTTGGAGCTCTCCACGTGCATCCAGGAGGTGAAAAAAGGCCTGGACGACCGCCGCCAGCACCCGGCCAAGCTGGCCTTCCAGGGCATCCGCAACTTCATCAACCAGGAGATGCAGCAGCTGGCGGATGCCATGGAGGCGCAGTTCCGGCGGCTGAAGTACGGGGGCCGTGCCATCGTGATCACCTTCAAGCCACGGGAGGAGCAGGTGTTGGAGAACTGGCTCAGGCACAACGAGGACGGTTGGGCGAGCCCGTTGGCATCGCAGGCGTCTGGGCAGCGGGGGTTCATTCTTTCAAGGATCACGGGGAAACCCCCACCCCCCCTCTGCGCACAAGGCTACAAACTTGCATGCGCCAGTTGATGATGAGTTTCAAAGCATTTGGGCGAGACATGGTTTTGTAAGTGTCAGCTGCACATGCACGTTGGAGGAAAAGAAGCCTGTACCACTTGGCCCCAAACCCAAATGAACCCGAACTTCCCGAACCCCCCTACACCCCAAGCGTCCCTAAGCCCTAAACCCTCAAGCCCGAAATCCTCAGAACCAGGTGTCGCCGGACCGCCTGGGCGAGCTCTTCCCCTTGCTCTCCAGTGTGCAGCCATTTGCCGCACGGCGGCTCATGGCGCCCATCCGTCCTTCACCTGAGGAAGTGCGGCGCAACTCGCGTTCCCGATCTGCCATGGTTCACACCTTCATCAAGGAGCCTTGGGTGCTCAGTAGCAAGGTGTTTTTCACACATTGGGGAAGATCCTAAGACCCTAAGACCCTGAAACTCTAAACCCCGGAGAACCTCAGACCGGACCAAGACCCGAAGACCCCAAAACCTTTAAGACTTAAGACCCTATACCCGAAACCCAGAAAACCCTAAGACCCCAAACCCTAAACCCTAAACCCTAAACCCTAAAACCTAAACCCTAAACCCTAAGACCCCAAGCCCTAAACCCCCAGCGGCGCAAAGACCTGAGGAACCACGAAGGCCGCCATTTCAGGGGCTGGGCCCCTGCTTGAGGAGTTCTGGTGGCAGGCCAGGGGACTGGCTCTGTGCCCATGCCTGCATTTATGTCAGCTTCTAACCGTTCTTACGGTTTAGGCTTTCGGGTTTAGGGTTTAGGGCTTAGGGTTCAGGGTTTGGGATTTATTGTTTAGGGTTTTTGGGATGTCTAGGGTTTAGGGCTTAGGGCGTTCAGAGCTGGGGGGCTTAAGTGCTGACGGGGAGATCGAGGTGGGTGCGCGAGGCCTAAACCCAAAACCCAGACCCTAAACCCTAAACCCTAAACCCTAAACCCTAAACCCTAAACCCTAAACCCTAAACCCTAAACCCTAAACCCTAAACCCTAAACCCTAAACCCTAAACCCTAAACCCTGTGCCCTAAACCCTAAACCCTAAACCCCTAAATCCTAAGCTGTCCGAAGGTACCCACTGCCGAGGTGTGAACGCCGCACACAGCGAGGCGTGCCAGAAGTGTCGGCGGGCGAGACCTGCTTGGCAAGCTCCCGTTGCTCGAAAGAAGCTGTGATGTGGAGGGTAGTTAGGGTTTAGGGTTTAGGGTTTGGGGTTTTTAGGGTTTTGGGGTTTCGGGTTTTGGGGTTTAGGGCTTTGGGGTTTGGGGTTTGGGGTTTAGGGTTCAGAGTTTAGGGTTTCGGGTTGAGGGCTTAGGGGTTCCTTAAGGGCTTCCAGGCCTTCTGCTGTTATCACCTTTAGGGCATGCGGGGGGGGGGGGGGCTCCCGCAGCTTCGAACCTCGAACGCTCCTACCTTCAACCCCCTGAGCCCGAAACCCCGAACCCAAGCCCTGAGTTTAGGGTTTAGGGTTTAGGGTTTAGGGGTAGCTACATGGTCCCTTAAAGTTGGCCCTGAAAAAAGAGCCCCGTACATGCCTCTAAAATGCTCTCGAGAAGCTAAGGGCTTAGAGAAACCCAAGCCTTTTGTATCAACCGCGAGTCTGGCGCACCTCGATAGCTTGAGGTGTATAGGCGGGTGTCGAGAGGGCTGAGCATATGTCTTGTAGCCTGTAGGGATTGCAGGGCGCGTAGGGCTTCTAGGGTGTCAAAGGTCTTGGGCTTAGGCATAGGAAACCCTAAACCCTAAACCCTAAACCCTAAACCCTAAACCCTAAACCCTAAACCCTAACCCTAAACCCTAAACCCTAAACCCTAAACCCTAAACCCTAAACCCTAAACCCTAAACCCTAAACCCCAAACCCCAAACCCTAAACCCTAAACCCTAAACCCCCGCCAGGTCCGTCAGCAGCTACGTGGAGGTCTCCCGGGCTTTGGGCTCAGGATGGAGCCCGCGATCCGTGGGGCAGGCTGGGGCCCAATTCAGCCATAGAAAGGGGGGTTTAGGGTTTAGGGTTTAGGGTTTAGGGGTCCTATTCGGCCACATAAAGGAGTTTGGGGCTTAGGGTTTCTGAGTTGAGAATAGGGGATTTAGGGTTTAGGGTTTAGGGGGCGTAGGGGGTGTGTGGGTGTACGGGGGTGTAAGGGGGTTGTATGGGGATGGGGCTTGCGGGTTTAGGGTTGGGTGTGTGGGTTTGGGAGCATTTGTTTTGCCCCGATCTTTTCAGCAGTTGTTTTTGGAAGGGGGAGTTCGTTTGGGTCTCCCTAAACCCTAAACCCCCAACCCTATATCAACCCTGCGCTTCGGGTTTTTCTTTCCTCTCGGGCTCCAGGGCTAACGGCCCTCAACCCCAAACCCGAAAGCCCAGTAACCCTCGAAGCCCCAAGCCCTGAACCCTAGAAGTCTGAACCCTGACCCCAAAAGTAATCCCTAAACCCTAAACCCGAGTTGTTCTGCACCCTAAACTACTAAACCCTATAGGACCTTAAGCCCCATTTGCACCAGTTGCCTTAAACCCTCAACCCCAAACCCTAAACCCTCGGCCCCGAGCCCTAAACCCTAAACCCTAAACCCTAAACCCTAAACCCTAAACCCTAAACCCTAGACGCTAGACCCTGAACCCTAAACCCTAAACCCTAAGCCCTAAACTTTTGTTCTCTCGGAGCGGCTGGGGAGGCCCTGAAGCGGAATCCCTACGCCCCGGCGGTTCCGTGCCACCGCATCGTGAGAGGTGCCAGCGCCCTTGTGGGGTTCGGGAGTTTCGGGTTTGGGAGTTTAGGGTTCAGGGTTTAGGGTTTGGGAGTTTAGGGTTTGGGAGTTTAGGGTTTAGGGTCTAGGGTCTAGGGGTTTAGGTTTCGATTTTCAAGGGAGTAAAGACCTGCGCACCCCAGGGTTGTTCCCCCTTGTCTTGCAACCTTAAGGGTCCAAGGAAAAAAGCGTAGAGACTTACTTGGGTGTAGCGGGTAGGATTTGGGGGATTTGCGGGTTGAGGGTTTGGTGTGGGTGTAGAGGGTTCAAGGTTTGGGAGGCAATTTCATCTTGAGAAGTTGGTTCTGTGATCATTTAGATGTTCGTTATGAAGGAATAGGAACAGGGGCCCTCAGCCCCAAACATGTGCAGCTGCCCGGACATCTTTCTTGGTAGATGTCTTCTTGCACATATCGGATCTTGGTATTCTTCACTTCCTGAACCCCCGAAACCCTCTAAACACCCTAAACCCCTAAACCCCTAAACCCCTAAACCCCTAAGCCCCTAAACCCCTAAACCCCTAAACCCCTAGAACCCCTAAACCCCTAAACCCCTAAACCCCTAAACCCCTAAACCCCTAAACCCCTACACCCCTAAACCCCTAAACCCCTAAACCCCTAAGCCCCTAAACCCCTAGAACCCCTAAACCCTAAACCCTAAACCCTAAACCCTAAACCCTAAACCCTAAACCCTAAACCCTAAACCCTAAACCCTCAAGCCCTCTCTGCTCAGCTGATCGCTCGCTGGGTGGCTACTTTGGAGCCACCGCCTTGGAAGACGCCCAAGTCCAGACCAAGGCATGGTCCATGGTCCCCAGGGCGCCCCCCAAAACCCATTAGGGTTTAGGGTTTAGGGTTTAGGGTTTAGGGTTTAGGGTTTAGGGTTTAGGGTTTAGGGTTTAGGGTTTAGGGTGTAGGGCTGTAAGGGTTTAGGGTTTAGGGTTTAGAGGCATAAACGGGTCTTAGTTAAGGAATATACCCGGCCTAGGGTTTAGGATTTCAGGGTTTTAGGATGTCAGGGTTTAGGGCTTTAGGATTTTCAGGGTTTAGGGGTTTCGGATTTCTGGGTTTAGGGTTTGTGGGGATTTCTGGGTTTAGGGCTTAGGATTGCTGGGTTTAGGGTTTAGGGTTTAGGGTGTAGGGTTTAGGATATCTGGGCTTTGGGGTTCGCATTTCAGGGTTTAGGGCTTTGGGTTCTTAGGACTTAGGGTATGGATCCTGCTATTTGGGGTCTATGTTAGGGGTCCCTGACTTTCGTAAACCCCCCACCTACATGTACATGTATGTAGAGCCACATATACATGTATACGATGGTGTTTACTTGTCCACCATCCTTTTTACACAGCCGACTCTTCTACGAGGTGCATCTGCTTGAGGAGGAAGGCGTGCGAGACTTAGACACAAAGCCTGCAGAGGAGCCCGAAGCCCTGGACCAGCCCCAAACCCCAAACCCCAAATCTCAAACCCCAAATTCTGAACCCCAAACCCGAAACCCCAAACCCCTAAACCCAAACCCCTAAACCCCAAACCCTAGACCCCCAAGCCCTTAGCCTTCAGCCCCAAACCTTACAACCTTTCGGGGTGGCGCCGAGGCATCGCAGTCGACCGTTTACACATTCTGAAATATAAACTTGTATGTTTAGGGTTTAGGGTTTAGGGTTTTAGGGTTTTAGGGTTTAACCTATTTTGATATTATTTAATTTATTATATATAAGCTTCGTTACTATTTTTATTGTTAAAATATTCTACTGGGTTCCTAAACCCTAGGCCCTTAAACCCTAAATCCCAAACTCCAAGCCCTAACCGATACTGAGAATTCGATAGGTGTTTCGCCGAGGTTCTGTTGGAGCGCAGGAGTGAGACTCTCGTCGTGAAACCCGAATCTGGGCTGCACTTTGGGGGTTTGGGGTTGAGGGTGGGTTAAGGGTTTAGGGTTTAGGGTTTAGGGTTTAGGGTTTAGGGTTTAGGGGTTTCGGGTTTAGGGTTTAGGGCTTGGGGTTTCGGGTTTGGGGTTTGGGGTTGAGGGTTTAGGCTTAGGGTCCTGAGCTTGGAGTCCTTAAACCCCAAAAACTTCCTCGATCCGGGACTCAAGAAAATCCCAACCTAGACCCCGAACCCTAACCCTTAACCCTAAACCCTAAACCCTAAACCCTAAACCCTGGACCCTCAACCCTCAACCCTAAACCCCAAACCCTAAACCCTAAACCCTAAACCCTAAACCCTCAGGAGTGCTTCTGGCACTTCCCGGCGGCCATCGACTTGGAGGCGCGGTGTGGTCACCCTCCGAGCTCAGGGTGAGGACTCCCGTCCCTGTGAGGGTTTAGGGTTTAGGGTTTAGGGTTTAGGGTTTAGGGTTTGAGGGTTTGAGGGTTTGAGGGTCTAGGGCTCCGTAAACCCTAACCCTATCCCTAACCCCCTGAACCCTAAGCCCTAAGCCCAAAACCCCTAAGTCCTAAACCCTAATTGGGTTCAGGGCCACCCTGAGCCCTGAAAGATGAAAGTGTTCAGGGCGCCTTGTCGAAAGCCTGAGGCCCTAAACCCTAAACCCTAAACCCTAAACCCTAAACCCTAAACCCTAAACCCTAAACCCTAAACCCTAAACCCTAAACCCTAAACCCTAAACCCTAAACCCTAAACCCTAAACCCTAAACCCTAAACCCTAAACCCTAAACCCCTAAACCCCAAAGCCCAAACCCCTCCCTTTAAGTACCCCATGATGTTCTTGCGTGTTGAGGCGGTCGCGCTGCCACCCGCCGGTGTCCCTGAAGCCAAGGCTCGGCCTCCGCTGAAAGATGCTGTGATGTGCGGTTTAGGGTTTAGGGTTTAGGGTTTAGGGTTTGGGGTTTAGGGTTTAGGGTTTATGGGATGCGCTCTGCTTGAGTTTCGGGGTACTATACTTTGATACGTTTGTTTGGGTCTGGATTCCTACTGTAGCTACTTACAGCTAAAAAGCAAAGGTTTGTTTTTTCGAGGGTCTACTCCAAAGTAGGGTATAACCCCAAATTCTAAGCCTACTTTTCAAACCTACCTAGAAGACTTGGAAGTCTTATAAGTGCTCAGAAACCCTAAACCCTAAACCCTAAACCCTAAACCCTAAACCCTAAACCCTAAACCCTAAACCCTAAACCCTAAACCCTAAACCCTAAACCCTACCCCCTAAACCCTAAACCCTAAACCCTAAACCCTAAACCCAGTGGATGCCGTGCAGGTCAGCCTCTACCCCGCAAAGCGGCGGCGGCAGGGCCAGGGACCGAGAGGAGCTTTGGCGGGGGCCGGGGGGCGGGAGGGTTGAGGATCCAGGATGCAGGGCTCGGGTTTAGGGTTTAGGGTTTAGGGTTTGGGGTTTAGGGTTTGGGGTTTGGGGTTTGGGGTTTGGGGTTTAGGTTAGGGTTTAGGGTTTGGGGTTTGAGGTTTTGGGCTTGGGGTTTGTTCAGGGTTTGCAGTTGGGGTTTAATCGGGCCTTTCTCCGCAAAGCTCGGCCCGGAGACAGTTTAAAGGTTGGAGGGTTTGGTTTGCAGGGTTGAGGGTTTCGGGAAGAGGGTTTAGGGTTTAGGTTTAGGGTAGGTTGTAGGGTTATAGGTTAGGGCTTTAGGGCAGATTCCTCAGTGCACGATTTGCTTGCGCGGCTTTGTAGGAGTTTAGGGTGGGCATGCAGGATCGTTTAGGGTTTAAGGGTTTAAGGGTTTAGGGTTTTACCCTAAACCCTAAACCCTAAACCCTAAACCCTAAACCCTAAACCCTAAACCCTAAACCCTAAACCCTAAACCCTAAACCCTAAACCCTAAACCCTAAACCCTAAACCCTAAACCCTAAACCCTAAGTTATGAGCCCTGAACTGGCCCCAGGCCCACAAAATCCAAGCCCGGCAAAGTCCCTGGCCGCTTTCGATCGCTGAGGTGACGGGGCCGAGGCAAACGGATGACGCGAGGAAAACACCGGAGCGTCTGGGGTTTGGGGATTTGGGATGAGGGTTTATGCTTAGGGTCAAGGGTTTCTGGTTTAGGGTTTAGGGTTTAGGGTTTAGGGTTTAGGGTTTAGGATTAGGGTTTAGGGGCTTAGGGTTCGGAGCGTTTGGGATCGAGGGCTAGAAAACATGAGAGTCTTAGCCTTTCACGCGATCCTGCAAATCCCAAAGCCTCCCCCAAAAGCCCGAGGGGAGCCGAAGTTATACACACCCTGAACCCTGTGCGGAGCTGCAATTGGTATTGTAGAAAGGAGTTGGTATTGGAAGTTGAAGGGTCAATGAACCCGGTAATCTTTGGCTCAAGCCATGATTAAAGCGGTCAAAGGTTTCGTAAAAAGTGTGCCCTTGGTTTGGGGTCTTGTTGTTTGGTTGTTGGTTGTTCCAGGGGTATTAAGGGCTTCTGTTGGGGTTGACTGTTTTGTTCCCTGTCCTCCTTCGGTTGCCCCCCGTAGGTTATGAGCCCAAATTGGGCTTCCTGCGGAATTGGTAAAGATTTTTCGTTTGTTTAACGCCATGGACATGATGCGGCGTCGCTCTGAGCCTGGACTGTCGCCAACGGCCAATGAAGCCGAAGGAAATCGTGGTGATGGGGGTGAAGATCGACAACAAATGGTACAAGCACTGACAGATGGTAGGGAGGTTGCAATGATACAACCAACGCCTCAGGTGGAAAACGAGTGGTTCCGGTTCAAGCAGCAAATCCTTTCTGGAGCGAGCGGGCTCAAGAAGAAATGAGACTTAGGCAATCAAGGCCGGCAAGTCTTCCCGCGAGCGGAGGGGATAGAAGTGGTGAAGGTACGAGGAGGCCGCCTTCGCTGCAAGATCTTTTGGGTCAGGAACCTGCACCTGTTGAGAGACCATCGTCAGGCTTAATGGGCCAGATGGAACGAGGTACTATTGGTGGAGTGCAAGCAGACGAAGAACTCATTCCTGATGTTAGTGGTGAAGAGCAAACTGAAGATATGGCGGTGGTAAAGCGTGCGCTGAAAGAGTTGCTTGTGCAAACAAAGGAGCTGGGGAACAGGTTGCGTCGGGTGGAGGAGAAAAGCTATACCTCTGCTGCATCTGGGTCAGCTTCAAGGGCACGGAGCTCTGGAGTGGTGGACGCAAACACGGCATATCCTCTAGGAATGACTCCAGAGAAGCAGTACCTGCCAGGACAAGTTTTCTACACGGATGGTATGGGTGGTTTTTGGACTGTGTTGCCGGATGGGTCATGGCTGCCTATTGAGGGCTACGACCTGCCAAAGGGTTGTGATCTTCAATCCTTGCCTGGGTCCAGGAAGGGGGATGTTCAAGTGGAGGATGAAAGAGAAGTGCCAATGATGCATGTAGCTGAAGGGAAGAAACCCTCCAGATTGCCTCCATTGAATTACCCCCTGGTTTAACACATGTTCCGATTACTTCCGTGCCATCAGGTGTTGATGGTTCTGTCGCACCTGCGGGGAACCAGCCCGGTTTTGTTTCAGCTCGGGAAACTGCAACGCAAGAGAACTCAGCAGGATCGGGTGGATATACAATGGTGGATGATGTTCCGTATCGGTGGAAAATGGTCGCTGGGAAGTTGGAATTAGAAAAGGTTCCGCTCACAGCTGTTACGCCCGGTATAGGACATGGACTACCTCAAGGGCCTGGTGGAAGGGTCAGCTTACCTCCTGGAGCAGTGGTGCCACGCGGTATGCCAATCACTGGTGATAGTTCTGGAACCGAACGTCCGGAGGCTCTCGGGAAGCATGTGATGAGCCTTCCAACTTTGGCAGACTACACACCAAGCAATCCGACGGCACTGGGTGATTGGATCGCAATGATCGAACCAATGTTGTCTTCGCTGACAGATACAGGAAGAGTGTGGGGGCAATGCGTCTACTCAAAGGCATATCAAGCGTATGCCAAATGGTTGAGTGTTTCTCCACTGGAAAGGTTGGGCATCAAGACTGAGCTGGAAGGGCTCAAAGTGGTTCAAACTGCGCATGTTTTGTTGGAGCAGAGAGCAGTGTCTTTGCTGCTACAGGCGATCCCGGAGAGATTGAAGACCGAGATCGTTTCCACTCGAATGTTGGGGTCGGTGATGATATTTTACAAATTGCTGACGGTCTACCAACCAGGTGGAGCAAATGAGCGCAGCACAATGTTGAACTTCTTGGTGCAACCATCTTCAGCAACCTCAATTTCAGAGGCTATTAAGGGAGTGCGACAATGGGCGCAATGGCGTTCCCGATTAAGGGAGCTGCGAGCATCCGAGCCGGACGCTACCTTGCTTATCAAGGGATTGGATGCTTTATCATCCGCGTTGCTGGCAAAACACCCTACGGTGCATTTCAGAGTGGCATCCTTTCGGGAGAAATTGGGGGTGGACTACTCGCCGACCTCTGAAACTGCGACACAACTAGCTGAAATGTTACAGGCAGAGTTTGAACTGCTATTGCATAGTGCTGGTGAACAAGAGGTGAAGCAGGACTCGGACGCCAAGAAAAGGGCCAGGTTAAACAAGGCCCAAAAGGGAACTGGTGACGAGACAGAGGAGGGTGACAAAGGCAAAGGGAAAGGGAAAAGGTACAGCGGAGATGGTGAACGTCCTTGCTGTTGGATATATGGGAAGACCGATGCAGGTTGCAAGTTCGGATCCCGCTGCAAATTTCGCCATGACAAAGACTCCCTTGAGCGAGGAAGATGTTTTGAGTGTGGGGCCGTTAGCCATCTGCAGCCGCAATGTCCATATAAGGATGGTGCAAGTTCCAATGTGGATTCTCCCAAAGGGGGAAAGGGCGGCAAAGGTGCGAAATGGGGAAATGCCAAAAAGGCAGAGGTAGCTGAAGGGGGAGATGAGACGGCTAATGCGGGATTGGATAAAGGTTCTGCAAGTCCCTCATCACCATCAACGCCCAATCAAGTCCTTGCTGAAGCGTTGGAAGTGCTGAAATCTATGAAGCTGTCATCAGCGCAGTCAGCATCGAGCGGGGATCCCAGTGTTCGAATGTTATGTGGATCTGGATTGTTTCAGCAGGAAGGGAGAGTGGCGTTGGTGGATACAGCTGCTACGCATCTTGTGCGGACGCTTTTTCCATGGGAATGTTTACCCGACACTACTGTTATGGTGCAAAGCGCGCTTGGTGGTGTGACAATGAGGATTACAGAGAAAGGGACGTTGATTAGGGAAGACAATGGGCCCCTGATTATCCCTCTCTGGTTGATTTTGGAGTTTGGGGCGAACCTCACTGTGATCAATGGGATGTGTCACGTGGGTGCAAAATCTTCGCTGGACCAGCTCTTGTGGTTTGAACATGGCTGTTTGGTTATGGATTACAAAACAGCTGAAAAAATGGTTTTGCATGCTGAAAGGCAGCGTGCGTCTTGGTCCCATTCTCAATGGAGGAATGGAAGGGCGGACTGTGGAGTCGGTTCGTCGGATGCCACGTTGTTGCCGAAGCAGGGAGAAGGCCGAGGAGTATGCGTTCTACATGTGGCCAGGGTTTCTGACACCAATGAGTGTTCGGGAATGGGCATGTTGGACTCGGGAGCATCACATCCTCTCAGATCACTTCGTCCTGGTGAACAGCTTCCGCAGCAAAAAGGTGTTGGTGTCTTTAGCTGTTGGATCTCGGGAGATGTGTATTACCCCAGGTGGGACCCTGGTAACTCCTGAAATGGTAGATCCACTAGTGCCAATTGGCAAAGCGAGCGCCTTGGTTGGTCTCAGAGTTCAGTGGCGTGGTGGCAAGTGCACAGCCTCACATCCTGTTCTGGGGGAACTTCGCGTTCGTGATCTGAATGGGTGCCCTTGTTTGGAAAAGGAGGTGGCGCTTCAGATCATTGATGAAATGGATTGGTGCTCACCAAAGCAAGCTTTGAAGGTGGCACGTATGGTTCAAGGGTGTCCGAATACGGACAACGAGGTGGCTGTAAAAACGTCGTTGCAAAGCGCAGCGCGGACAGCGTCAGCGAATGAGGAGGAGTTCGTCCAGGCATGCTGGAGATTTCTTCGGTGGTATTATGGGGATATACCAGAAAATATGCTGATGGAGCTGTTGCCACGTGGAGATATTGCGGCGTTGCCTTTCAACCGTCATAAAAGGAGACGGCTGGCACGAGCAAAAAGGGTGGTGGTACACCTATTTTCGGGAAAACAAAAATGGCATTTTCCCAGTCGGGATGTGGAGGTACTGGAGCTGGATTTGACAAAAGGTGGTGACCTACATAATTCGAGCGTCTGGAAGTATCTTCTGCATCTGGCGGCTGAAGGAAAGGTGGTTGCTGTGGTGGGAGGACCTCCATGCAGGACAGTGTCAAGGTTGAGAGGTGAAGACGGTGGTCCACCTGTATTACGCCGACGCTGTGGACCTGAACGGTTGGGGTTAAAGAGTCTTCCTTGGCCACATCAAGAATTAGCTCAAAAGGATGGTGTTCTACTTCTGAAGATGCTTTTCCTATATGACGTGGCGGTGCATTCAAGGGGTGGAACTGCTGAAGTCATCAATGGAAGTTCTGTCTTCTTTGGCATGGAAAGCCCTGGGGACCCTGAACTCATAGGGAAAGATTTCTCTCAGAACGGCAAAACGGTCTTGAGTGCTGAGGATCTGGTGGATGGTTCTCAGGAAGGGCTCTCAAGTCCTACCTTCTGGAGTTGGCCAGAGGTGAAAAGCTTTTGTGAGCGTTATGGAATGTACGCTGCACACTTTGATCAAGGAGCTTTGGGACATGCTCTGGTGAAACCTACGACTTTCCTGGTGTCTGATATGGAACTATGGGAATCGTTGGAACAGGTTCGCGTGGTTGTTCCGTGGTCAGCAACATTCGCTTCTACCCTGGAAGAGCGTATTGGACAATCCTCTATATGGGCGCGATGGGCGTTTGGATTGGTTAAAAGAATACGTCACAGGTTGGCACAATGGTTGCATGAGAGCGATGCTGAACGGGAAGCTACGGTGTTAAAAAAAGAAGAACGAGAAGGGACGCTACGGAGGTTGACGACCGAGGAGCGAGCTTTCCGTGACCATTGCCTAAGGGGGCATATTCCCTTCAGACGTGATTGTCAAATCTGTGTGTCTGCTGCTGGAAAAGAGCGTCGCCATTTGAGGCGAAAGCATGGGGATGCTTACACTTTATCATTGGACTTAGCGGGTCCATACAAGTTTTCAAAGGATGCTAACCAGCAGAAGCCACGACACGCTGTTAATGGTGTGTATCAATTTCCAATGTTGGATCCCAATGTGGGTCGCCCTCCAGAAAAGGAGGAAGATGCGGATGAGGTGGAAGATCAGGTGGTAGATGATGGTGCTGGTGTTGGAGAATGGTTAGGCGATGCAGTCGCTAACTTCGAGGAGGAAGACTCTGCACCGGTGGAACCTGCGCCAGTTCTGGAGGCAGAGGTGTTGAAAATTCAAGCTTCTGAAAAATCCTGGAAGGAACTGAAGGACCACTTGACCCAACCGGTCCGTATGATCAACTTCGTTATGGTGGAGCCGATTGTGGACAAACAGCAAACAACTGTTTTATCGGCAGTTCAAAGAATGATGGTGCGCTTGCAGAGACATGGGTATCCGGTGTTGAGAATCCACTCAGATCGAGCGGGGGAGTTTGTCAATGCACGCTTCCGGTCCTTTTGCGAAACTCGTCTGATATATAGGACCACTGGTGATCCTGGAGTCCCGCAAACAAATGGGCGCGCTGAAGCATGTGTGGGTTTATTCAAACGTGGTGTCAGGTCGCTCTTAAAGGAGGCGCGACTCGGGCCGGCGTACTGGGCACTGGCTGCTCGCCATTGGTCAATGTTACGGTGGCAGAAAGCTGAAAGGGAGTTGGGGTTGAATCCTAAAGCATTGCTTCCCTTTGGTGCTCAGATTCAAGTCAAACGTCGTCCGTGGGAGTTGCTGGGTCCGGATGGAACAAAGAAAGGTCGGCAATGGGTCGATCGTACGCAGCCTGCACTTCTTTTGGGTCCATGCGATGACCTACCTGGTGGTTATTGGGTGGAAGCTCAAGGGACTGCAAAAGATCCGGATGAACTGGTGTTATTTCCCTGCACTACGATTTTTTCCAATATAAAGGAACCGCCTGAATTGGAGCTGGAAGGGGTGGTAGAAGAACAGGAGCCTTCTCCTCCAGAGCATCGTCTCAAGGGGAAAAAACCGGCGCTTCGGTTCGCTGATGAGGAAGGTCCTCCTTTACCTCCGCCTCGCGATCCTCCAGTTCGTCATCGGTTAAATGAAAAAAGCCCGGCCTCTTCACTGCGTGGTCATGTGGGCTCCTTGCGCTTGCTTCGCAAGCGGGGGGAGAGTCCGCCCTTAGAAATTTTCGAGGATGACATGCAGGGTCTGGGGGAGCTGGAAGAAAATGCAGATGTCGAGGACAATGTTCCTGGTGATGAGTATTGGCCGACTTGCTGTTCTCCTCATGAAAATGCTTATTTGGTCTGCAAAAGTGAGACTGCTGAGGATGGAACACAGTTGGAAAAAGAAGAGCAAAAAGCCAAGTCAATGTATGAAAGGTCTATGTATGATTACGTGGACTGTGAGGAGCTTTTGGAAGGGATTGTATACCCAAAGAGGGTGAATCGAAGAGGTGGTATCAACAATTGGTGTACAAGTACGCGAGCTCTGGTGTTGGGCCACTATACTCATGGCGGAGTGTGTGGTATCACAAAAGAGACTCATCGAAGACCATGGCTATGTCGTTATTTGGCATCATTCGTGAGGCACCACAATCCTGAAGCCAAATTTTCTGCTCTTCAGATCTCGTGCAATGCTCCGGTGTCATTGCATAGGGATAGTCACAATGAAAAACATTGCTGCAATTATGTGTGTGGCTTTGGTGACTATAAAGATGGTCAGCTGTGGGTTGAGGATGAAAAGGTTTTAGAGGAAGGAGCTGAAGTGGTGGAGCAATCTTATGGGAAGAAAGTCCTACCTGGAAAATTGGTGGATATCCACTGGAACTTCATGTCGTTCTTTCCGAGAAAGCTGCATGGCCCTATGCCTTGGAAAGGAAACAGGGTATCCTTGACAGGGTACACACCTGTTTTTATGGAGCGTTTGAGCTACAAGGATAGGTGCTATCTTCTCCAATGCAAGTTTCCTCTTCCGGAACCACAGGCTGAAGAAGGTGAAAAAAGGAAGTGGTTAAAAATGACGTTGAAAGAGACCTCGCTGGACGACCTTGCAGAAGAAGTCGACTACGCTGTGTTCGAAGCGCATCAATGGGCTCTAGAAGAGCATTTGAGTATTCGACGCCTAATTGCTGAACAGGAATGTTGCATCTTGGACGAGTTCCATGGATCGGCCAATGAGTCGAGTGAAGAAAAAGGATCAGAGACTAGAGAATGGCTGGTTAAAGCAAAAAGGGCTGAGGAACAGCTATCGAAGTTTTTGGTCAAAGCAGCTCAAGTTCAGCAAATGGTACAAGAAAATACCGCGCTTGAGGCAGCAGAGGAGGTTGAGTTCCTGCAAACAAAAACAATCCCTACACAAGAAGCCATGCAAGAGCTGGAAAAGTGGAGGGAATCATTGTCGGACGAGGTGACGTCTTTGGTGAAAGAGTTGGAGGTGGTGGAACCAACAACTCAAGAAAAGCTGGACAAATTGGCGGAAGAGCCTAATGCACCGGTGATTGAGTACGTTCCCAGTCTGGTGGTGTTTACCCGGAAGCAAGGGACAGGGAGTGAAGGGCCGAGGTCACTCAGTCGTCACTCGCTGTACGCTCCAGGTTTAGATTCAACTACATTCAGGTGTCAAGTGAGGCACGCAGCATATATGGTGTGGATCATCGCTGGCTTAGACATTTCCAAAGCTTTTCTGACGGCGCCGATGAATAGGGCGCAAAGAGAAGGGCGTCTGGTGGTGGTGCAGCCCCCAAGGGCGGCGGTGAAATTGGGTCTTTGCACAAAAGAGGAGCGGTGGATTGTGAGAAAGGCCTTGTACGGTTTGGCCGAAAGTCCTGCAGCATGGGTGGAGTGGCGAGACCAACGTCTTCAAGGGATGTCTTGGGTGTCAAAGGATGGACAAGCAATGAGCTTTCAGAGGTCCAATGCAGACCCAAGTCTGTTCCTTATTATGGCGCAAGAGAAGCTGGAAGGTGCAAGCAAGTTGGTAGGGACAATGGGTCTTTACGTGGATGATTTTTTGATGGCTGGGACTATGACAGTGCTCCGGGAGGCCTTGGAACAGATTAGGAAGGAGTGGAAAACTTCTGAACCCGAGTTCTGTGGTCCAGGCTGCGGTGATGGATTCCTGAAGTTTTTGGGTGTCCAAATCTGGTATCGAAATGGCAGCTTCTTTCTCAACCAGGAGGACTTTGTGAGAGATTTGCTGAACCGACGAGGGTATCAGATCGATGAAACTGGAAAAGGGAGTAACCTGCCAATGGTGAAAGAAACTCCAGGTGAAGAAGAGGAGGTGGATATTCCTTCCTTGCGAGCGGCTCAAGGTGCCGTAGGGGAGTTCCTCTGGGTGGCAATCAAAACTCGACCTGATTTGGCGTTCTGCACGAGCCAGTTGTCTTTGTGGACATCCCGAAGGCCGCGATTTGTGGTTAAAAAGGCTGAGGAGGTTTTCCGATACCTTGCTGCAACTCCAACGTTAGGCTTGACGTTCGGAGCAATCGCAACATGCGAAAAAGAAAGAAATGAGGTGTTGCGTTATGGACGAGGCGTTAAGGTGGTGGAGTCCTACGCGGATGCCAGCTTTGCAGCAGGTGAAAACGAAAAGAGCCACTCAGGAGCGGTGGTGGTGTGGGGTGACTGTCCAGTGATGTGGGCAACACAAAGACAATCAACGGTGGCTTTAAGTACAGCTGAAGCTGAATTACATGCGTCCATAGAGGGAGCAACGATGATTCAGTCGTGCACCCCTATAATTGCCGCGTTGGTTGGAGCAGGTGAAGAATCGCTGCAAAAAGTGCTGTATACAGATTCGGTTTCAACGTGCTCGATCATTCATATCCTGCTGGAAGCTGGAGGACAAGACACCTGAGAATTCGAGCAGCCGGTGTCAGGTCTCTGGTGGACCGTGGTTATATGGTGATAGCGCATCTTCGCGGTGAGTATATGATCGCTGACCTGTTGACTAAGTTGATGAGTGGACAGGTGTACGCAAAGCAAAAGGCACTTTGGGGTCTCCGACTGTTGGTACAAGGGACTGACTTGAAAAAAGCCTCGCTTGCAATGGCGGTCATGATGGTGGCTGCATCTCTGCAAGGGATGGCAACTGGTGGCGAAGAAGTGTCCACGGCTGGATTCTTTTGCTCAGAAGAAGGGGTGTGCAAGGTCGCCAACACGTCTACGGTGATGGTTCTGGCTCAAGGTATTGAAATGGTTGTCAACAATTCAGACCTTGTTGCGTATTTGGTGGCAGCAATTATACTCTGGGAACTGGCATGGTGCCTCTTTCGACGGCTGTATAAATGGCTGTGGATCAAGAAAGCGGTGGTTATTCCTGCGAGTGCCACTTTGTATACAACAGTGGGTGGGAACTGTATGCACGCAAGCAGTGACTGTGATGTTCTGCGATATTCACAGCCCAGGGCTAAAACGCTTTGTAAGCATTGCCTCAAGGATGGCTGGGTGGTGAATGCTGAGTTCCTTGGTGAGGAACGGGCCGCTGGAACGTGAATTTTCCAAGTGCGAGGTGAAGAAATCCTCAATGGTTAAGGATTCAGCCAATGAGCTGAAGGTTCGTCCTGGATGACGTTAAACCATAATGTGCATTTCAAGCAGCTGGCTGCTGCCTAAATGGCGGTTTTTGGCCAAAGATCTGCACCTCCAATGTGTCCTAGGAAATCCTAGGACAGGGGGAGTGCGGAGCTGCAATTGGTATTGTAGAAAGGAGTTGGTATTGGAAGTTGAAGGGTCAATGAACCCGGTAATCTTTGGCTCAAGCCATGACCAAAGCGGTCAAAGGTTTCGTAAAAAGTGTGCCCTTGGTTTGGGGTCTTGTTGTTTGGTTGTTGGTTGTTCCAGGGGTATTAAGGGCTTCTGTTGGGGTTGACTGTTTTGTTCCCTGTCCTCCTTCGGTTGCCCCCCGTACCCTGAACCCTAAGGCCTAAGCCCCGAACCCTGGACCCTGAACCCTAGACCCCAAACCCCAAACCCTCACCCCAGACCCTGAACCCCAAACCCCAAACCCCAAACCCTAAACCCTAAACCCTAAACCCTAAACCCTAAACCCTAAACCCTAAACCCTGCAAAGGTTTGCGCGTTGAAGGCTTCAGGATGTTCGCGGGGTCTCAAGGTTCAACTTCTGTTCCCTCTTTGGGTCGACGCGGCTCAGGTGGAGGATGTGGTGGTTTAGGGTTTAGGGTTTAGGGTTTAGGGTTTAGGGTTTAGGGTTTAGGGTTTAGGGTGTCAGGGTTCAGGGTTTCAGGGTTTCAGGGTTTCGTGGGCGTGGGGGATTTTAGGGATGAGGGCACCTCTGCCACACCCCACTGAGCCCAAAACCCCCACAGCCCCTAACACCCTCAGCCTACACCCTAAAGTCTAAACCCTCAAGCCCTGAACCCTAAACCCTAAACCCTAAACCCTAAACCCTAAACCCTAAACCCTAAACCCTAAACCCTAAACCCTGAACCCTGAACCCTGAACCCTGAACCCTGAACCCTGAACCCTAAACCCTATCCCTGAACTTTATAAACCCGAGCCACCAGCTCTCCAGCCAACCGCTGCCGTGTGCCTCAGAGCGGCAAAAGCACCGCACCCCGCAAGCAGAGCCTCAATTCCTGTACAGGGTTCAGTGGCGGCCCAAGCAGTTCCTTGATAGGTGTCTTGTATAAGAGGCGCCTCTTGTATTCGGCGCCTTTTGCCTTTTGCCGGGTGTTGGCTACGAAACCTTGAGTGTCCTTATCCCTAGATGAGCAACGGTCAGATCTTGGGAGGACATATGTGCATGCTGCAGGTTCAAAAACCCTGCAAAGCGACGGGAAACACCCAAAGCGACGCCTTTTATCGCGACTGTAGCAGAAGCATCAGTCCGTCACTATCATTGGCAGATACGGGTACTGACAGCTGTCCTGGAACCCCTGTAAAGCGACAGTCCACAGTTGGCCCATAACAAAAACCATCAAAGACGGGGAGCACCGAAAAGTGACACCTCCCCGTGTTGCGCGACCTAGGCTCGACAACGCATGGAAATTTGTCTTCTGCCCCCCTCCAAATTCCACCGAGTTTAGAAAGACCCTGAAAGCCTTGGCTGGGGCTTGCACATTTTCCGCTTCGGCCTTGCGCGCAAGAGCTGTCGGGCTTTTTTGCCGTCGGGTTAGTTTTTAAAGGCTGAGGGCTTGGGGTTTAGGGGTTTGTGCTTCTCTGGACACTGTTTGAGCGTTTCCGAAGCCCTGAAAGCTTGGCGGGGTTGCCCCGGCATCACAAGACTCCCTACCCTGGAGCTTAGGGGTTAGGGGTTAGTCCATAAACCCTAAACCCTAAACCCTAAACCCTAAACCCTAAACCCTAAACCCCTAGATCCGTTGTAAGCCTGAGACCCCCTGCGGCGTTCCGAGGTCGCTCGAACCGCCGCTGCTCTTTTCAGAGCTCCGGCGGGGTGGTGGTGTCTCGGATGCATGGAAGCAAGTGGCTGTGTGGGGTTGGGGGTTTAGGGTTTAGGATTTAGGTTTCGGGCCGCCGCAGCCGCTGTCGATCGTTTTTTTTTTTTGTTTGTGTGGGGGGGGGGGGGAGATGTAGGGTGTACGGGCATCGGTCAAGGTTTTGGGCTACTTGGAAAGTTTTTGTGAGGAGTTTACGACCGCAGAGACTTCCCACAACATGCCCCGTGGTTCGGTCTTGCTCACTGCTCGACCCACCCACCCACCCACCTCACCCCACCCACCCACCTACCCACCCACTCACCCACCCACCCACTCAGTTCACTCACTCACCCAAACACTCACTCACTCAGGCTCTGAGGCGTCCATGCCAGCCAGGTCCTCCTGTGTGGTCACCGAAGAGAAATGTAGCGACACAATACAGCGGGCGCCCACTAAAGAGTCGATCCTGCAAGAGCACCTTGGTGCTCCGAGGCCCAAATATGACAATCAAGTTATCGCCATCAAGCTGGGCTCACAGAGCCCCAAATCGTGTTGATCAGCTCAGCATTAAAAAAACAACTTTCTTAGCCCTGCGCCCTGAAACTCTAAATCCATCGGAAGAAGGCGCGCGAATTTCTCCCTGTGCCAAGAGCAGCCAAGGTGTGCATGGGATGCGTCGGTTGCAAGGTGGGGGGGGGGGGGCTCAGGAGAAGCCGAAAGCCTGATCCTAAAACCAACCCCCCCTCAACTGAGTCCCAAATCCATCAGCATCCTTGGGCCCGCGGTGAAGTTGGTCGGTTTAGGGTTTAGGGTTTAGGGTTTAGGGTTTAGGGTTTAGGGTTTAGGGTTTAGGGTTCGTCTGAGTCGGAGCATGCCTCCCTGAGCACAGGTCAAGCAAGTGGGATCAGCTCAAAAGGACGGGCCAAGCAGCCACTGGTTGACGAGGGTGTGGTGTTCAGCGTTTAGGGCCCTCAAACCCTGAACCCTGGACCCTGAACCCCGAGGCCCCAAACCCCAAACCCTAAACCCTAAGCAGCTGAATAGAATCCGTGTGTGCAAGCCCTCACAGAACCCACGGCTACTCCCCCAAACCCCCAAACCCGAAACCCTGAACCCTAAACCCTAAACCCCAAACCCTAAGCCCTAAACCCTAAACCCTAAACCCTAAACCCTAAACCCTAAACCTAAACCCTAAACCCTAAACCCTAAACTCCCTCCTGCCAGCGCGCGAAGCACCCAGAGCCCTTCCACTAGGAGCCGCTGCCTGCATCACTCGCAAAGGCTCCTCGTGGGAGGCAGGGTTTAGGGTTCAGGGTTTAGGGTTTAGGGTTTAGGGTTTAGGGTTTAGGGCTTTGGGTTTAGGGCACCCCAGATCTGGAAGCTGATGAGCCTGAACCTTCTGGCTTTCGGGTGTAGGGATTTGAGTGTCACAATAGAAGCATAAAGAACACAAGGAGAAAAGCAATCATATACGATGTACTATTATAATTCTAATATTGTATATGAAGTCGCAAAAGAGAATATGATGAGGTTTGGGAGCCATAAGCCCTGGACCCTCAATTCCCAAACCATCAGCCTAGACCCGCCCTGAAGCGCCGGGGTCCTTGTGTTGATGTGGACATGGGTTTAGGGTTTAGGGTAAGAAGCCCTAAACCCCAAACCTAAACCCAACCCTAAACAGATTTGAGGCTCTTGGTATAAACCTTAAACCAGCGTTTCGCGCGAGGTTCGGTGGTGCACTCCCTCGCATCGAAGAAGGCTGGCGTGGCCTGAGCCCCTAAACCCCTACACCCCCCAAACCCTAACCCTAAACCCTAAACCCTAAACCCTAAACCCTAAACCCTAAACCCTACACCCTAAAACCCCCCTAGACCCCCCCAAGAGCCCCCAAACCCCCCCCCCGAAAGCCCCTAAACCCCAGGCTCCTCCAGCTCAAACCGCCCCCAAAAGCCCCACTCCCGAAGGGTTCAGGGTTTAGGGTTTAGGGTTTAGGGTTT
The DNA here is from genome assembly GCA_905221605.1 of Symbiodinium natans. Lineage (NCBI taxonomy): Eukaryota > Dinophyceae > Suessiales > Symbiodiniaceae > Symbiodinium > Symbiodinium natans. Next base: position 30,151 of record CAJNDS010001036.1, read on the forward strand.
AGGGTTTAGGGTTTAGGGTTTAGGGTTTAGGGTTTAGGGTTTAGGGTTTAGGGACCTCGGCAGGTCGGCGAGACTTTGCCCGAATCTTCTTTGCAGACCAGAGGAAGGCCGTTTTCCTTCTGGGCTCGGAGGGACGTGATGCTTGAGCCTTCGAACTCTTCGAGCCCTGAGCTCTAAGCCCGAGACCCTAAACAAACAGTTCAAAAACAGAGAGGGTGTTTCGCAAAAACCAAGCGCCTCAGAGTTCCAGAGGCCCCTAGAGCGTGAAATCCTCAAAATTGAAACCCTGAACGGTTTAGGGGTTCAGGGTTTATGGCTCTAATTCGGGGTTTCGGGTTGAAGGGCTTAGGGATGTCATTGGAGAGGTGATGGCTCGATTTGTTCTAGTATGGAGGGCTTCGGACGCCCGCCCCCAAGTCCGAAAACGCCATCGACATAACACCCTGAGCCCTAAACCCTAAGCCCTAAACCCTAAATTCTGAACCCCAACATCCTTGCGAACCCTAAACTCTAAGCCCTAAACCCCAAACCCTAAGCCCCAAGCCCTAAACCCAACCCTTGCGCCCTACTCTGCCAGATCTTCTTTCTGGGACCGAACATGCCCAGCATGATGCCTTTGCAGCAGGGGGGCTTAGGGGGCTTAGGGGGCTTAGGGGGCTTAGGGTTTATCTGAGAGTAGTTTCATGGGCCCTTAATATGGTCCCTTACCTGGCCCTCAAGTTGTATAGGGTATGCAAGGGAAACAGAAGAGGCGCCCGTTTAAGGGCCCATATTAAGGGACCATGCAACTACCCCTAGAGTTGAGTGGGACTCGGGGTTCACGATGGGGAGTTTTAGAAGGCTTAGGGGGTTTCCGGGTTGGGGCTTTAGGGGTGTGAGTTTAGAGTTCAGCCTGAATGGCAGCGCGCTTTGCAAATCCTGGGCCCTAAGTGCCCAGCCGACCCCTCACTTGGATTTGCGGAGTTTGAATTATTATCACCTAGGGGTCGGGGGTTTAGGGCTTTAGGGCTTGAAGGGTTACGGGTCAACAGAAGTTGAACCCCCTTGCCAGCAAGCCCACACCTAAACCCTCAAGTGTTCAGGGTCCAGGGTTTAGGGTTGAGACCCTAAACCCTAAACCCTGAACCCTAAACCCTTAGCCCTAAACCCTAAGCCCTAAACCCTAAACCCTAAACCCTCAACCCTCAACCCTACACCCTAAACCCCAAACCCCAAACCCTAAACGGGCTTTCGGCCGCATGATTTGTGTTCCAGGTCGAAGGTGTAGCGCTTTGGGGAACTGGACCCCAGACCCTAAAGACCCCAAAAATCCCAAAGACCCCAAAGACCCCAAAGACCCCAAAGACCCCAAAGACCCCAAAGACCCTAAAGACCCCAAAGACCCCAAAGACCCTAAAGACCCCAAAGACCCCAAAGACCCTAAAGACCCTAAAGACCCCAAAGACCCTAAAGGCCCTAAACCATATGGAAACCTTCAAGACCACTAAACCCCCAAAACCCTAAACCCTGAGCCCTGAACCCTAAACCCTAAACCCTAAGCCCTGAACCCCAAAAACCCTAAACCCTAAGCCCTGAACCCTAAACCCCTAAACCCTAACGACCCCAAACCGACTTGAGCTGCATTCCGCTCTTTCAAAGGCCGACCGGGGGACCCAGCTCGGCTCACATCGGTGATCTAAACGAGCAGGCCGCCTGAGGACTCCCGAAGCAGTTGGTCAAAAAGACCCACGAGACCCTAAAGACTCGAAAGACCCTAAAGACCCTAAAGACCTAAAGACCCCAAGGACCCTAAGAACACCCTAAAAGCCTAAAGGCCCTAAGGAGATCCTAAAGATCCTAAAGATCCGAAAGATCCTAAAGATCCGAAAGATCCGAAAGATCCTAAAGATCCTAAAGATCCTAAAGATCCTAAAGATCCTAAAGGCCCTAAACCCTGGGTGTTAGTGGGGCTTAAGCTCTCGGGGACTCCAGGATTTTTACTGTTCGAGGATATGAGCTGTGAGGGTTTTGGGGCATTTTTTCTCGGGGAAGCGGCTGACAGGACTCCTGGGTTTGAGTCCCTTATTGTTGTTGTTTTGTGGGTTTGTGGTTTAGAGTTGTACGGGTCTAGAGGTCGAGAGTTCAGGTCTTTAGGGTTTTCACGGGGTGTGGTTGCTACCAAGAGGAAGCTGAGCCCGTACTTAAACCTAAACCCCAAACTCTAAACCCTAAAACCTAAACCCTAAACCCTAAACCCTAAACCCTAAACCCTAAACCCTAAACCCTAAGCCCTAAGCCCTAAGCCCTAAACCCTAAACCCTAAACCCTAAACCTGCCTGCAGGTCGTCGACAAGGCGGAGAGCTTATTTAGAGAAAGCCTCGTGAAGCACCTGGAGCAGGCTCCGAGATGCTGCACCCCTAAAGCCCTCAGCCCTAAGCTCGAAAGGGTTTTAGGGTTTAGGGTTTAGGGTTTAGGGCTTAGGGCTTAGGGCTTAGGGCTTAGGGTTTAGGAAACACTAAGCCCGAAACCTCAAACCCTAAGGCCTGAAGCCGAAACTCTGAACCAAAAACCCTTTTGCCAGCCCTGAAGCCGAAACCCTACAGTGCCAACCCTCAAACCCAAGTCTCTAAACTCCAAAACGCCTTGTGCCTAGCTGGTTCTGTTGAGCAGATCGGGGGGTTTGAGGGTTGCCCCCAAAACAATAGACTGCTGCGGTTTTCCATGCCTTGTACAGGTTTCCGACCAGTCGAGATAGGTCTGCTGGTTTCCAGTGGTTTGCGTGTTCCCCTTGTCTCCCTTCGTGCTGGAAAACGTTTCTTTCAACACAGATGACCTGGTCTACACTGCTTGGTGCATTTCGGGGCCTTTCAGGTGTGCTCAGGTTCCAGGACTTCGAGGCACATAGCCAAGGCTCAGCAAGGCTCAGGACTTCGGATGTAGGCGAGGCTGGATAAGGACCCTGAACCCGAAGCCCACTGAGGGACCCATTCATGCGCGAACTCCCTAAACCCTCAATCCCACCCCCTAAGCCCTGAAACCCTGAACCCTAAACCCTTAACCCCCAACCCTGAAACCCCAACCCCTAAACCCATCAACCCCTCAACCCTGCAACCCTAAACCCTGAACAAACCTTGCAACCCTGAAACCCTGAACCCTACCCCCCGAAACCTGGAAACCCTCGAAGCCCTATAACCTAACCCCTGAAACCTTGAAACCCTGAAGCCCTAAACCCTAACCCCTGACCTTGAAACCCTGAAACCCTAAAGCCCTAAACCCGGAAACCGAAACCCTGAGACCCTGAAGCCCTAGACCCTAGTGCCTGACACCTCGAAACCCTCAAACCCTGAACCCCAAACCCCGAAAGCCTGAAACCCTCAAACCCTAAACCCCTAACCGCTAACCCCTAAACCCCAAACCCCGAAACCCTGAAACCCTGAAGCCCTACACCCCAGGCCTTCAACGGTGCCCCCAAGAAAGAGCTTGTGGATTTGTTGGTGCAGCGCGCGGTGGCGGCCATGACAGTCCGGCGCCTGGATTTTGGGGTCTTAGGGTCTTGGGGTGTAGGGTTTAGGGTTTTAGGGTCGTAGGGTCTGAGGGTTTAGGGGTTTTACGGTTTCAGGGGTTGAGGGTTTTTGGGTTTCAGGGTTTTTGGGTTTCAGTGCTTTGGGCTTTACGTTTCTTTATTTCATTTATCAAGGTTGAGGGTTCAGGGTTCTTTAGGTTTTAGGCTTTTGGGGTGCCACAAAGCTTAGGGTTTTGAGAAAACCCCCCGTTTCTGGCGAGGTCAACGTTGGCATCGATTTTGCAACAACGATGCACTTGATGCCCACGCCCCGCACTCAGAGAAGGCCCCCAGCTGATCCGCATCCTAAATCCTAGGGCCCCAAGACCCCAGCCCGCCCTAAACCCCAAACCCGGATGCTCCAAACACGAGAATCCTACACCCTAAGCCCTGAGCTCTAAACCCCGAACCCTGGACCCAAAACACTTGAACCCAAAAACCCACACACCAACGTCCCGAAAACTGTAGTCCGCTAAGCCCCAGTACGACTTACCCCCCCCCCCCCCCCCCCAAACACTCCCGCTCATGGAGCGGCAGTTTTATGTCGGCAGCCATTTTCCACTTCCAGCCTTGTCTTGTCAAACGCCCAGGAAGAGGCATGTCCAAGACTTCGGTCAGGTTCGCGTGCCCTGATGTACGAGTTTCATATGTGGAAAACACTCGTTTTACTCAGATCGGCGACCCGCACTGGCTTGTTGTGGAACCTGGTTTGGCGTACTTGGGTACGTGCAAGAACTTGTCCTGCCCTGCAACGATAACGGTTTGCAACATGGAAATGGGCAAGCATCGGCCGAACGAGGACTACTGCTACAGCCAGATCCGGTGCCCGGCCTGCCAGACGCCCTTTCAGCCGGAGTGCTTCTACTTCCAGCACTGCTCAGCCAAGATTAACTTCTGTTTTGAGGGGAGCGTGCCCGATGAACTTCGAGTTTCAGAGGACCGAGACCTCAAGTCCCGTGTTCTTGGCAAGCGCGGCCAGGTTGCTGTCTACAACCTGCTTGTCATCGAGGTCGACCGACCGGGCACTTACGAAGATGATGGCACACTGGATGCCAAGTACACCTTCGCACTTGACAGAATGCTAGCACATGCGCGGAACCTGTCCACGGCGTCGACAACCGGTTCAACTCCGAAACAACAGCCAATCGCACCAACTCCACAGTCGTGGCAAAGGCCAAACATGCTGAATCCACAAGACATCCGCTATGTTCAGGACAGTATCTCCAGCAGGTTTATGTGTGGTCGCAGAGTCGTTGAAACCATGAACCAGTTGCTCACTGGCCTTTCAGTGGATCTCATTCCAACAATCCGCGTCTTCCCGTGGAACGGCCACTGGCACTCAGAAGACAATCGCCGGCTTTGGGCCTTCAAGAAAGCCGGTCTAAAGGCAGTTCCAGTGCGTTATGTGGACAAGTCGTCGGTTGACTCCAGAAAGTTCACTACGCGGGATGGCGGGCTGACCATTCGTATGCGATAAGCACCAGCCCATGTGATCCTTGAGATTCCTTGAGCGCATTCGGTTTCACACCCAGGATGCAGCCCAGCAGCTTGTGTGGAGAAACGGTTCTTACTGCCTACTGCATAGTACTGATATAGCTATTCTCACTCCTCTTCATCGTCTTCCTTCTGCATGATTCTGTTACTTGACTCTTGGAATACGGGGCCAGCTCCCATATGGGGGATGCCAGGGGCTGTTGAGGAGTAGTTGCTTGGCTACCACCACCTCAAATGGACCCCCCCGAGTAGTCACGTGATAGTCATAGGGTCATACTCCGAGGGTTGGGCAACCGAACAGCCCAAGGTGAGCTTAGAAGCCCATGCTTGCCCAGAATCAATACCCCTTTCAGTCATTCCACGCTCCCCCAAGCCCTAAACCCCAAACCCCGAACCCTAAACCCCAAACTCTAAACCCTAAACCTGAAACCCGAAACCCAAACCCTAAACCCTTACTCGCATGGCCCATCTCAGGTTCTTGCAACCGCTTTTTCTGATCGTTGTTCGCGGCGACGGTAGCCCGAACGAGGCGCGGAGGGAAGGTTTCAAGGCTCAGGGCTGTTGAGGGTCTCAGGGTTTCGGGGTCTGAGGTTGAGGGTTTCAGGGTTTCAGGGTTTAGGGTTGAGGGTTTCAGGGTTTGAGGTTGAGGGTTTCAGAGGTTCGAGAGTCCAGGAACGCCTCTTGCAGGGACAGGTTCGGTTTTACCGAGTTCCTTTGGATGTAGAGGAGAGGGGCGCCGGGATCGTTGCTTTCATGCGGTCAGTTCTTCAACTGATTGATGGCTTCCGGGCTTCCGTAGGGGTGTAGGGGCCGTGTGATTATAGCTGTGTTATAGCCGGGACCTGAAGGAGCCCCTGAATTGCGAGGCCTCGTTACCTCGGATGGTTCTGAGGTACATGGGATTTAAGACTTAGACATGGGTTTGCGGTTTGAGATGTAGGGTTTAGGGTTTAGGGTTTAGGGGTTCAAGAAGCGGCGTTAAGCCAGCCCGCATCTTCGTACAGTGTCGCCCCCAACATCGACTCTCCACCCAGAAGAGTCCGGACCGCGTCCCCCCAAACCTGAAATGTTCCCTAAACCCTGTACCCTAAGCCCCTGAACCGTGAATCCTGAGCAACCCTGAAACTTGGGATCTTCCCCCTTATGCTAACAGTCCTCAACCCCTCCTGGCCCCGCACTCCGTACCACCTGGCTCTCAGAAGTGACCTTAGCCCCACCGACGCCTTCCTTCGCCCTTCCTTCCCCCGACCTTGCCATGGCTGACGCCGCCCCGCTCGCACCCGGAGCCCGCAAGGCGGGCGGAGGGTTTAGGGCTTCAAGAGCTTTAAGGGGCTTTAGGGTTTAGGGCTAGGGGTTTAGGGTTTGGGGTTTAGCCCTGAAACCCTGAGCCCTAAAACTCATGGTCTCAACCCTAAGCCCCAACCTGTCCTGAACTCTAAGACCTCCAACCTCCGAAACCCGAAATCGTGGTCTCAACTCAACCCTAAACCGGATGTGGGGTTGCGGGATCTTGGAAGCGAGTTTGTACAAGGATTTGGGGTTTAGGTGTTTGTTGTGTTTGCGGTCTCCTTTGGGCTTCAGGGTTGAGAGCTTCTTTGTCTGGGTTCAACGGTTCTTGATGGCCTAGTAGTAGGGTAGGTAACCTTTAACCTTTTGGGGTAGTACAATCCCCTTATAATCCCAAAGGTTAACCTTTAGTTCCTCCAGGTTACTGGACAACTGAGATGGGCATGTGGTGGACTTCTTGGGGGCTTCCATGCGCAGAGTGTCTCCACACCCTCAAGTGGGCCAATCCGGGTGAACCCTCAACCCTCCACCCTCCACCCTCCACCCTCCACCCTCCACCCTCCACCCTCCACCCTCCACCCTCCACCCTCAACCCTCAACCCTCAACCCTCAACCCTCAACCCTCAATCCTAAACCCTACACCCCAAGACCCTAAGACCCCAAAATCCAGGCGCATGAGCTCAGTCTTCGCAAACCCTAAACCCTAAACCCTAAACCCCAAACCCCAAACCCTCAACCCTAAACCCTAAACCCTAAACCCAAAACCCTAAACCCTAAACCCTAAACCCTAAACCCTAAACCCTAAACCCTAAACCCTAAACCCTAAACCCTAAACCCTAAACCCTAAACCCTAAACCCTAAACCCTAAACCCTAAACCCTAAACCCTAAACCCTAAACCCTAAACCCTAAACCCTAGCGAAGCGCACCTCTGGACTCGTGCTTTGGGGTGTGTGCTGGGGTTAAGTTTCCTTGGGATGCGGTTGAGGGGCTAGGTGTTTAGTGGCTAAGGTAGGGTTTTAGGCTGGTTTAAGACCAAAATCAACATTTAGTTTTCAAATAATCAGTAGATCACAATTGCAAGCGTTTAGGGTTTAGCCTTGGGATGTTCCCCCTTATACTAACAGTCCTAAACCCTAAGCCCCAAGCCCTAAGCCCTAAGCCCTAAGCCCTAAACCCTAAACCCTAAACCCTAAACCCTAAACTCCCAAGTTTGGCCATTTCAAGCGGTTCGTGGGTGTTGGCTTCCGAGCTGGCGAGGTGTTGGCCGATGAGGTGGCCGCACCGTTCCGGGAGGAGATTCGCAAGGCCGAGCTTTTGCATTCTTGGGTTTTAGGGTTTAGGGTTTAGGGGTTTAGGGTTTAGGGTTTAGGGGTTTAGGGGTTTAGGGGTTTAGTGGTCTAGGGGTTTAGGGGTTTAGGGGTTTAGTGGTTAGGGCTAAACCCGACTCCCCGGGTCCCGGATGAAGCCGCGGTTCTGGCGGGAATCTAGGCATGTTGGGGTTTAGGGTCTCAGTCTCACAGGCCTCTGTACGCGCGAGAAAAGCAGAACTTAGCCCCTAGCACGGCCCCTGAGGGGCCTTCAAAAACTCGTGACTGAGACCCCCTTAAGACCTAAGATCCTACATCCCTTAAGGGCCTATGCAAGCAGCTCGACAATTTCGAGCGCCCAACCTGAAACCCCAACCTAGGTAGGCCCTTTGTGGCCATAGTAACCCAAGTCCCCGCGCCTCGGATCATGGCATCCCGCAGGTAGCGGGTTCGCAGAGTTCCGCGATGTTCATTTGCGTTCTTTGTTTAGGGACACAAAGCATCGCCACGTTCGTAGTAGGAATGAAGGGTGGCATTCCTCAATTCAGGGGTCTTGGTCTTGGGCTCTCCGGTTACGTTCCCGAAGGTTCCTGAGATCTCAAGACCCCAGGCCCCAGTCCAGCAAAAGGATTTAGGGTTTAGGGTTTGGGGTTTGGGGCTTGGGGTTTGGGGTTTGGGGTTTAGGGTTTAGGGTTTAGGCCCCGACAGGGTCCCGGTGCGGGTTTTCAGGGCATGAGCTCAGTCTTTGCAAACCCTAAACCCTAAACCCCAAACCCCAAACCCTAAACCCTAAACCCTGAACCCTAAACCCTAAACCCCAAACCCCAAACCCTAAACCCTAAACCCTGAAACCCTAAACCCTAAACCCTAAACCCTAAACCCTAAACCCTGAAACCCTGAAACCCTAAACCCTAAACCCTAAACCCTAAACCCTAAACCCTAAACCCTAAACCCTAAACCCTAAACCCTAAACCCTAAACCCCAAGTACGCCCTGGCAGTCCGTGGCCGAGATGGGCGGAGTCGGGCCCAAGCTGGTCGGACGCTGGGGCAAGCAACAGAACAGTGGGTTTAGGATTTAGGGTTCAGGGTTTAGGGTTTAGGGTTTAGGGTTTAGGGTTTAGGGTATTCAGGGTTTAGGGTTTAGGGTTACGGGTTAAGGGTACTAAGAGCTCTTTAGGACGGTTTTTGAAGGGTTTTCTTTTAACCAAGTGGGTGCAGGACAATAAGGCCTTTTATGAACTGCTTTTTATGAGTGGTTGTTTAAGGGTTTTGACATGGTGATTCAAGGGTTTTCGATGCTCTGCATCCTAAACCCTAAACCCTAAACCCTAAACCCTAAACCCTAAACCCTAAATCCTAAATCCTAAACCCTAAACCCTCAGCCCTAAACCCTCAGCCCTAAACACTAAGCCCTAAACCCTAAGCCTTTAAACTCTAGTTGGGGGAGAACCAAGGATTCTTAGCCAACTCGGACCCTGCGGCGAAGAAGCGCCCTGGCTGCGGTTTTGCGGGCTTTCTGGGCTGTTTTCAGCGTGGGGTTCAGGGTTGGGGGCTGGGGTTTGGGGTTTAGGGTTGGGGGGTAGGGTTTTGGAGTTTAGGGTTTAGGGTTTGGGGTTTAGGGTTTGGGGGTTTCGGGTTTTGGGTGTTTTGGGGTTTAGTGTTTTGAGGGCTTTAGAGTTCAGAGGCTTTGAGACAGGGTTAGGGCTTGAGGGCTTGGGTTCCGGTGGATCTAGGCTCCGGGGTTTGGGGCTCAGTTGCCAGCAGGAGGCTCTTTCCCAAAGACCGGTTAAGGTTTAGGGTCTAGGGTCAAGGGTTTAGGGTTTAGGGTTTAGGGTTTAGGCGTTAGGGTTTAGGGTTTAGGGTCAAGGGTCTAGGGTTTAGGGTTTAGGGTTTAAGTGTTGTTCAAGGCTTCAGGGGGTTTAGGGTTTAGGGCATAGGAGTTAGAGCTGCGACTTTGGACCCGCTAAACCTTGAGTCTCCAAACCCTTACGCACTAAAAATCAAAAAGCCGATTCCATACGCTGAACCCTAAACCCTAAAACCCTAAACCCTAAACCCTAAACCCTAAACCCTAAACCCTAAACCCTAAACCCTAAACCCTAAACCCTAAACCCTAAACCCTAAACCCTAAACCCT
>CAJNDS010001037.1:0-39887 GCA_905221605.1 Symbiodinium natans
GTTTAGGGTTTAGGGTTTAGGGTTTAGGGTTTAGGGTTTAGGGTTGGGGTTTGGGGTTTGGGGTTTGGGGGTTGGGGTTTGGGGTTTGGGGTTTGGGGTTTGGGGTTTGGGGTTTGGGGTTTGGGGTTTGGGGTTTGGGGTTTGGGGTTTGGGGTTTAGGCTTTAGGGCTTTAGGGTTTGGGGTTTAGGGATTTTGGGCTGGCTTGGGGGCTCGAGGTTCATTAACCCCAGCCAGAGGGTGCGAGTCCCGAAGACGACACACGGGATGCTCGCGCGACATTCTCTAGGCGCGCTGTGTGTGTGTAGCTTCTCAGAACATACGACAACTTTGTCGTGTTGCACCATGCACCCTAAATCATGAACCCTGAAGCCTAAACCAGCCGAAAACCCTAAGACCCTAAACCCTAAGCCCTAACCTAAGCCCCAGGGGTTTTGGAGCTAAGCCGTCGGCTGACTAGTTGCGTCTCCCCAACAGTCCCTGTCAAACACTTTACGGCAAACCTTTCAAAACAAGACAAACCCTAAACCCTAAACCCTAAACCCTAACCCCCAAACCCTAAACCCAAAACTTCAAGAAGGATGTATCAAACAGACTCAAGACCCCTTCTGGGTTGCCCAGTAACCTAGGGTTTACAAGGGTGCCCCCTTTTTGCTTAAAGGAACCTAAACCCCCCAAAAGAAGGAGTAAGGGCACTACTGGGCATCCTACCCCTAAACCCCAAAACCCTAAACCCTAAGCCCTAAGCCCTGAACCCTAAACCCTAAACCCAGACCCCTAAAAATCCAATGACCGTTTAGCGGCATGTTTTACAAGAACGCCCTGTGAACCGAACGAGGCTAAACCCTGACACCAAACCTAAACCCAGAACCCCTAACCCTAAAACTAACCCAAGCCCTGAACCCTAAAAAGGTTTGGGGTTTAGGATTGGGTTTAGGGTCTAGTGTCAAGGGTTTAGGGTTTAGGGTAACCTAAACCCCAAACCCTAAACCCTCAATCCCCCAGAGTGCTGGGCAATGCAAGGGCCAGCATGATCACGCCCAGCGTGGCGGAGGAGATGTAGAACGCTCGCACCAGCGGCCTCTCGGGGGGTTTTAGGGTTTAGGGGCGAAGGGGTTAGGGTTTAGGGTTTAGGGTTTAGGGTTTAGGGTTTAGGGTTTAGGGTTTAGGGTTTAGGGTTTAGGGTTTAGGGTTTAGGGTTTAGGGTCGGGGGGTTTTGGGGTTTAGGGGCGAAGGGGTTAGGGTGAAGGGGCTTGGGGATTTAGGAATCTAGGGGGGGAAGGGGGACTAGCATACGAGTCTGTTGAAACCCATCATGTGAGCACTCACTGTGTTTGCAAATGGGAGGGCCCCCCCCCCCCCCCCGCAACCCCCCCCCCCCCCAACGCTTGGTGAAGCCTTGCAAGCTTGTTTCAAAGCATATGAACCGTTTCAAAACCATGCACACGATTGAAACCCATGATGGGAGCATTGTGTTTGGAGTGGGGACAAGTGCGAGTGAATAGAGTTTAGATTTTCGGGTAGGCTCAGGAGTGTGGGGTGTAGTGTTTGGCCCGGAGTCTTCCGAGCGCACTTCGTCTCAAATAACTTCCTTAACCCAAGCCCTAAACCCCAAACCCTTCTTGACACGTGCTCCAACAGGCGGTGCATGTCTTGCGCGAGCCTACGGAACCGTCAGACTCGGAGCTTCTGATTTGTAATGATATGAAGCAGGGTTTATATTATTGTTTTTGGTGAGTGCATATAAGGTTCCTTTTTAAAATTGGTGAATGTATATACCGGGTGTGCTTTTGGGGCTACAAGAAATATATACCCTACTTCATGTGACCGAGGTAGTGTTGCAAGACTCGACAGGCGATGCAAGCAGTGACTCATCGCATCAAACGTAGCAAAGTAAGGATTGTTCGAAGTCCCTAAACCCTAAACCCTAAACCCTTGTCGGAAAGCTTTTCATAAGCAATCCTAGTACAACCAGGGTACCCGCTAAGTGTCCCCCATGCAGAGACAACTCCCCAGTGTTGCCGTTGAGTGGCTCGGTGCGTCAACCCACCGCGCGGTGAGTTTGTTTAGGGTTTAGGGTTTAGGGTTTAGGGTTTAGGGTTTAGGGTTTAGGGTTTAGGGTTTAGGGTTTAGGGTTTAGGGTTTAGGGTTTCGGGTTTCGGGTTGAGGTGGCAACATCAGCCAGGCCTTCTCAGGAGGAAGTTGGACTTTGAAGGCTCTGTGGGGGTTTAGGACTTAGGGTAGTTCAGGGTGTCGGGTTTGTTAGGCTTTAGGGTTTAGGGTTTAGGGTTTAGGGTTTAGGGTTTAGGGTTTAGGGTTTAGGGTTTAGGGTTTAGGGTTTAGGGTTTAGGGTTTAGGGTTTAGGGTTTAGGGTTTAGAGTTTAGGGTTTAGGGTTTAGGGTTTAGGGTTTAGGGTTTACGGCATAGGGCTTTCTGAAGGGGTCTCAGGGCTTCTTTAATGCTCGTAGGCTTGGGGGCTTGTTGGAGCCGAAGCCCTAAGCCCAAAACCCTCAACCCCTCAGTCCCATCTCTCTCGTCAGGGTTTAGGGTTTAGGGTTTAGGGTTTAGGGTTTAGGGTTTAGGGTTTAGGGTTTAGGGTTTAGGGTTTAGGGTTTAGGGTTTGGCGTTTGGGGTTTAGGGTCTAGGGTTTAGGGTGTGTTGCACCTCGTCTCCTTCCAACCTGGGCAAAGAGCTTCTTCGGCGGATGGGAGGCTAACATTTGGTTGGGTTTAGTAAAGGATTCGAGCTGAAGGGCTTCTGTGGCTTCTGGGGCTTGTGTCTTCGGGCTCAGGTCTAGGTCCTGAGGCTTTTTTAAAGTCTAAGGCTTGGAAAGACTTCTGGTATAGCTTCAGGAATCGTTTGGTCGTGTGGTTCGGGCGCCCCTAACCCTTCTCACCCTGAATCCTGACTATAACATGGGCAGTTGGGTCAGCTACATTTCAGCTGCGTAGGGTTGAAGGTTGAGGATTTAGGGCGTGAGGGTTGGTAAAAATCAGACCCCACATCAACCGAAACCCTGAACCCTAAACCCTAAACCCTCAACCCTGTCGTCAAGTGGCTAATGAGCGCGGCGAAGCCCACCATGAGCATCGACAAAAGAGACAGCATCATCAGCATGACCTGGGCATGGGGTAGTTACGTGGTCCCGTAGTAGGGGCCCTTAGCAGGGGACCCCTTATGTACTCAGTGATGGGTTTGGGGTTTGGGGTTTAGGGTTTAGGGTTTAGGGTTTAGGGTTTAGGGTTTAGGGTTTAGGGTTTAGGGTTTAGGGTTTAGGGTTTAGGGTTTAGGGTTTAGGGTTTAGGGTTTAGGGTTTAGGGTTTAGGGTTTAGGGTTTAGGGTTTCGTGTTTAGGGTTTAGGGTTTAGGGTTTAGGGTTTAGGGTTTAGGGTTTAGGGTTTAGGGTTTAGGGTTTAGGGTTTAGGGTTTAGGGTTTAGGGTTTAGGGTTTAGGGTTTAGGCAGACCCCTACCCTGCACCCCCTAAAACCCCAAAGCCCCTGAAAGCCCTCAACCCCGCCGCAACCCCTTCAGCGATCTGAAAAGATCTCCTGTCTCCCAAGACACCCACTTCCATTTTGCCCCCCTCCCCCCCCCCCTGCTCCCCGAGGTTTCGGGTTAGGTCTATAAGGGTTTTAGGGATTAGGGTTTAGGGTTTAGGGTTTAGGGTTTAGGGTTTAGGGTTTAGGGTTTAGGGTTTAGGGTTTAGGCCCTAAGCTTATAGGGTCCTTAAGGGAGGGGGGGGTTCATGGGGGGGGGGGGCAAGGTACTTAGGGAACCTTATAGGGAAGCCCAGGAGCCCTAGGGAGTAGTCGGGAGTATCTTCAGGGTTTAGGGTTTAGGGTTTAGGGTTTAGGGTTTAGGGTTTAGGGTTTAGGGTTTAGGGTTTAGGGTTTAGGGTTTAGGGTTTAGGGTTTAAGGTTTAGGGTTTAGGGTTTAGGGTTTAGGGTTTAGGGTTTAGGGTTTAGGGTTTAGGGTTTAGGGTTTAGGGTTTAGGGTTTAGGGTTTAGGGTTTAGGGTTTAGGGTTTAGTGGGTTTAGGGTTTAGGGTTTAGGGTTTAGGGTTTAGGGTTTAGGGTTTAGGGTTTTAGGGTTTAGGGTTTAGGGTTTAGGGTTTAGGGTTTAGGGTTTAGGGTTTAGGGTTTAGGGTTAGGGTTTAAGGGAACCTTGGGTTGCATCCCTTGAACCCCCCTCCCTACCCTAAACCAACCCTAGACTGGCAGAGTTCAGGTCTAGCACTGGGGGTTTACCTGGTTCTAGTAGGGAATGTTGCATTAGGGCCCTATGTATACCCTTTAAGGGACCTCATTCACTCATTCCCTGGTCTAAGGGCTAGACTCTTGCATCAATTGCCATGCGCTTAAGTTAGGTTTGAGATCGGGTTTGCGAAGAACCAGCCAGAAGAACTCCATAACCTAGACCGGAAGACCCTAACCCTAAACCCTAAACCCTAAACCCGAAACCCCAAACCCTAAACCCTAAACCCTAAACCCTACACCCTAAACCCTAAACCCTAAACCCCAGCCATCCGCCGAGCTCTTGGCCATGATCACGAAGAAGCTGGGAAACCACTGCTCCCAGGCGAACTTGGAGTAGATAAAGAACCTGCTATTGGGGTTTAGGGTTTAGGGTTTAGGCTTTAGGGTTTAGGGTTTAGGGTTTAGGGTTTAGGGTTTAGGGTTTAGGGTTTAGGGTTTAGGGTTTAGGGTTTAGGGAAGACTCGGGTTTAGGGCTTAGGGCTTAGGATTGGCAGGGCTTCTGTTGCTGATGTCCCGAAAAGGACACCCAATATAATGGAGTCACCTGTGTTTGGAAGGCACGATATCCCAAATCACAGCAGCTCAAACCCTAAACCTTAAACTCCTAACACCTTACACCCGCAAACCCTAATCCCTCAAACCCTAAACCCTCAAACCCTAAACCCTCAAACCCTAAACCCTCAAACCCTAAACCCTAGACCTGAAACCCAAAAGAATCTAAACCTTGAACTCAAATTCAAAACCTTGAGACCAAAACCTGAGCCCCGAAGCCTTAACTCCTAAACCCCAAAACCCTAGATTCCTAAACCCCCGTAGAACCCCTAAACCCTTAAACCTTCATAAAGAAAAAAGACTCGAACCCTAAACAATAAAGAAAAAGGACTCAGCCCCTAAGAACCTTCATGAAGAAAAACGGACTCAAACCCTAAACTATTAAGAACAAAGACTCAAACCCTAAACCGACAAAGGCCAAACCCTAAACCCTAAACCCTAAACCCTAAACCCTAAACCCTAAACCCTAAACCCTAAACCCTAAACCCTAAACCCTAAACCCTAAACCCTAAACCCTAAACCCTAAACCCTAAACCCTAAACCCCAAACCGAACAGCTTGGTTGCCGGCGCGTTGGAGGAGAGGGTGTCGAAGCCCGCAATCAGGGACTCAGTGCGATCTACGGTTTAGGAAATAGGGCTTTTGGAGGCTCAGGGTATGGGGCTTCAGGGGTGTTGGGGCTAGGGTTTAGGGCTTAGGGTTTAGGATCTTTAGGGTTGAGGGCTTTAGGGGTTTAGGGTCTAGGGTTTAGGCTTGGGGCTTGGGGGTCTAAACCCTCAACCCACGAGGCTGATAGGTTTAGGGTTTAGGGTTCAGGGTTTAGGGTTTGGGGTTAGGGTTTAGAATTTAGGGCTGACAAAGGCTCAGAAGGCCCTAAACCCTACACCCCAGCGAGCATAACGCGCAGCTAACCCCCGAAAACCCTAAACACCGTCCGAGCGCCGGGCCATAATCGTTAAGATGAAGACCACCAGGGCGATTCCCCAAAGCAGAATGCGCCCCTGAGTTAGGGTTTAGGGTTTAGGGTTTAGGGTTTAGGGTTTAGGGTTTAGGGTTTAGGGTTTAGGGTTTACGGTTTAGGGTTTAGGGTTTAGGGTTTAGGGTTTCGGGTTTAGGGCTAAGGGCTTAGGGTTTAGGGTTTAGGGTTTAGGGCTTAGGGTTTAGAGCTTAGGGTTTAGGACGTAGGGTCCTGTAGGGTTTAGGGCTTTAGGCTTCGGGGCCTAAACCCTAAACCCTAAACCCTAAACACTAAACCCTGAACCCTGAGCCCTAAACCCTAAACCCTAAACCCTATGGGTTTAAATTTGGGGCTTTAAGGTTTAGGATGTCGAGTCGATTCATATAAGTCCCAAGCTCTGGACTTGCCCTAGACCCCAAGACCCGTGAGCACCCTAAGTTCTTTGCTCACTCGCCCAAACCAACCCGCACAGCCATCCGGCGCGATGTGGTTTAGGGTTTAGGGTTTAGGGTTTAGGGTTTAGGGTTTAGGGTTTAGGGTTTAGGGTTTAGGGTTTAGGGTTTAGGGTTTAGGGTTTAGGGTTTAGGGTTTAGGGTTTAGGGTTTAGGGTTTAGGGTTTAGGGTTTAGGGCGGACAGAGTCATGGAGGTGACCTGCCGGGGCCGCGATGTTAGAACTGACACAGTCCCCCCAACCCGGCTGCTTCTCTGCGAAAATTCTCATACGAGCACAGTCCCCCCAACCCCGCTGCTTCTCTGTGCGATGACGTCAGAGCGCAGACGTTCGGATGGCATCGAAAAGGGAGGCCAGACATTCGCTCGTGCCCTTCATGATTTGGAGACATTGCACTTTGCGCTTCTATTCCACCATGTAACTACCCTAAACCCTAAACCCCCAAACCCTAAACCCTAAACCCTAAACCCTACACCCTAAACCCTACATTCCACCATGGTGTTTACCCTTTTTCACCCTTGTTTAAAGGCCCCGAGGCTGGAGGTGTGCCATCTACTCGTCTGAGGGTTACTACAGGGAGGGTTGGGGGTCTGGGGCAGAACCCCTAAACCCTAAGCCCTAAGCCCTAAACCCTAAACCCTAAACCCTAAGCCCTAACTAAGCCCTAAACCCTAAACCCTAAACCCTAAACCCTAAACGTTTACAGCCTAGGGGGTCAGAGTTGAGGATGTGGACTGAGTCGGGGCTTAGGGTCTAATAAGGTTCAACCCTAAGCCCTAAACCCTAAACTCTAAATCCTAAACCCTAAGCCCTAAACCCTAAACCCTAAACCCTAAGCCCTAAACCCTTTAGGGCTGAAGACTTAGGGCTCAGGGCTTAGGGCCTAGGTCTTGGGGCTTAGGGCTTGGGAACCCTAAACCCCCTCTTTTCTCAGGGGCGCACCCTCCTAAACCCTAAGCCCTAAGCCCTAAACCCTAAACCTTAAAGCCCCAAATTTAAACCCATAGGGTTTAGGGTTTAGGGTTTAGGGTTTAGGGTTTAGGGTTTAGGGTTTAGGGTTTAGGCTTTAGGCTTTAGGCTTTAGGCTTTAGGCTTTAGGCTTTAGGCTTTAGGCTTTAGGCTTTAGGCTTTAGGCTTAAGCCCTAAACCCTACAGGACCCTACGCCCGAAATCCAAACCTCGAACCCAAGCAGTCTTCTAAGGGTAGTTACACGGTCCCTAAATATGGGCCTTTAAAGGGTGAAACCTCATATACCACTTGTATACCCTAAAAAACCAAAGGGCCCTTACTTCAGAACCCTTTAAAGAAGGCATGGGGCCATATGAAGGGACCATGTAACTACCCTTGCACCTAGACCCTAAACCCGACACCCTAAACCCTAAACCCTAAACCCATTACCTCAATGGAACCACGTAACTACCCCTTAGGTATCTCGGCGCCCGGCGATGCCGGGCCATGGCACATTATGAACCCCGAGGATCGAATCCTGCGCGCCCATGAGAGGTTCAGGGCCCAGGGTTTACGGTTTAGGGTTTAGGGATTAGGGTTTAGGGTTTAGGGTTCAGGTTTTAGGATTTAGGGTCTAGGGTTTAGGATTTCGGGTTTAGGGCGTCGGGGTTCATGTTTGGTGTCAATCAAACAAGTGAGTCGGCGAGCGCAGATAAATCCACGAGTTTCTGAGGATCCGAGAAACGAATATTCAGGGGGTTTAGGGTTTATTTGGTTTAGGGTTTACATGGTTTAGGGTTTAGGGGTTTAAGGTTTAAGTTTGAGGCTTTAGGGTTTAGGGTTTAGGGTTTACGGTTTAGGGTTTAGGGTTTAGGGTTTAGGGTTTAGGGTTTAGGGTTTAGGGTTTAGGGTTTAGGGTTTAGGGTTTAGGGTTTAGGGTTTAGTGTTTATATGGTTTAGGGTTTAGTAGGGGTTTAGGGTTTGGGCTTGAGGCTTTAGGGTTTAGGGTTTAGGGTTTAGGGTTTAGGGTTTAGGGTTTAGGGTTTAGGGTTTAGGGTTTCGGGTTTCGGGTTTAAAGTTTTGGGTTTAGGGTTTAGGGTTTAGGGTTCAGGGTTGGTTTAATGGGAAAAAGGCCTTTGACAGCTCACCGTGTCTTTCCTGAACCCTAAACCACTTCGGGGAGTGAAGGCTTTGTATGGATTAGGGTTACGGGGTTTAGGGGTTTAGGGTATAGACTTTAGAGTTTGGGCGAAAGCCTGATCTCTTAGAATCTTCAAGCGTTGAGTCTCCGTAACGCCCTGAAGCCCTGAACCCTAACAAAGAAAACAGAGGCCGGGTTTCGGGTTTAGGTTTTTGGGCTTCGGGTGTAAGGTCTTGGGTCAGGGTGTATTGAAGAACCCTAACCCCTAAACATTAAACCCTAAACCCTAAACCCTAAGGCCTAAATTGCGCCTCCTCCTCCGCCTCGGAAGACGCCATGGCCCGCGCCGCTTAGCGGATGTGCCTAGACTTAGAACTCTCGCAACGGAGGTCCATGTCTCAGTTCTCCAAAACTGCACTTGGAACCCTAACCCCTAAACCCTAAACCCTGAAAAAGTATATAAAGTGTTCCCAAGTATCCCAAGGTCTCTAGGTGCGTCAGGAGAAGAAAGGATGGATGGCTGTAGCTGATGGGAGATCTCTAGCGGCAGTTCGTTGCTCAGTCGTGATGTGATGAGGGTATGTTCTGATCAAATCTGTTGCCCAAACATGCCTAACACTTCTGCATTAGGACCCACAATCCGAATCAGAGCGGCCATACTTCTCAGAAGCCAAGCCCCTTGAGATGTTCGCTCTGCCCATCGTCGGATCTCACATCAACACTCGGCAGATTCTAGTGACCAACTAGGGTTTAGGGTTTGGGGCTTGGGGTTTAGGGTTTAGGGCCTTTAGGGTTTAGGGTTTGGGGAGTCTAGTGACCAACTTGGAAGACACCGCAAAAATCACCGAGATACTCACGAGCAAATCACGCAGAACGGGCCTTAAAGGTCGGCAACATGGGCGCGGTTCAGGGTTTAGGGTTTGGGGTTTGGGGTTTGGGGTTTAGGGTTCAGGGTTTAGGGTTTAGGGTTTAGGGTTTAGGGTTTAGAGTTTAGGGTTTGGGGTTTAGGGTTTGGGGTTTAGGGTTTAGGGAACAAAGCCGCAGTTGTTTTCCGGCCGCACTCATCTCCGGCTGCCGGCGAGCGGGGCGCTTCGGCTTTGGTTCTGGCGTCTCTCCGGCATCGTCCAGGTCATTGCTGCGCCTCTTGCGCTTTGGCGTCAGCAGCTGCGATTCTCGCAATGCAGAGGGATGATCCTTCTCCTGGTCGACAACCCTGCTGGCGGTCTCTGACTTTCTCGCCAAGGCGTTAAACATAATCTCGTCCGGTGAACCCCGACCGCCAGCAACCAAGTAGTACACCAGCACTCGACTAGCTTGCTGGCCCATCCTATGTATCCTCGACTCCGCTTGGTTGAGCGCGCTGGGCGTCCAGCACAGCTCGGCGAAGATGCAGGTGTCGGCAATGTCAAGATTCAGCCCGGTGTTACACGCCGTCAGTGCCAAAACAGCAAAGCGGCAGCCATCAGCGGACTTGAACGTGGTCAGCTGCCTGTTCCGCTCGTTTGGGCTCGTGTCGCCGGTGATGTGGACCCACAAATCGCCGCAGCTGCCCTCGCCGAGCTGCTTTCCTTGCTTACCAAGGGGAAAAATTAAAAAAATAATAAACTTTACTGTTCCAACTAAATATGCAAACCAAAAACGTTTCAAGTTCAACTATTGACTAAGTAAGCTTCTGAAAAACTCCGCCAACTTGTCATGGACGCACTTGTGGTGGGCGAAGATCAAGACCTTGGTCTTCACCCCGGCCTGCTCATCAAAAAACGAGGTGTGCAGCCAATCGCAGACTGCGGTCTGCTTCGCTTCTGCCAGCAGCTTGAAGATCTTCATGATCTCGTGGCTGGGCAGGCTGTCGATCTCATCACCTCCTTCTGGCCTCTCTCTTTGGCGGCCCTAAACCCTAAACCCTAAACCCTAAACCCTAAACCCTAAACCCTAAACCCTAAACCCTAAACCCTAAACCCTAAACCCTAAACCCTAAACTCATCACCTTCTGGCCTCTCTTTGGCGGCCTTCTCGAAATCTGAAACCAGCTGCTGCTGCTTGGCGACGGGCCCCATCTCGGACGGGGTCAGCTCGAGGTGCACCTTCAAGCGCCTGGCTGGTTTAGGGTTTAGGGTTTAGGGTTTAGGGTTTAGGGTTTAGGGTTTAGGGTTTAGGGTTTAGGGTTTAGGGTTTAGGGTTTAGGGTTTAGGGTTTAGGGTTTAGGGTGGGTTTAGGGTTTAGGGTTTAGGGTTTAGGGTTTAGGGTTTAGGGTTTAGGGTTTAGGGTTTAGGGTTTAGGGTTTAGGGTTTAGGGTTTAGGGTTTAGGGTTTAGGGTTTAGGGTTTAGGGTTTAGGGTTTTAGGGTTTAGGGTTTCGGGTTTCGGGTTTCGGGTTTCGGGTTTCGGGTTTCGGGTTTAGGGTTTAGGGTTTAGGGTTTAGGGTCTAGGGTTTAGGGCTTAGGGTTTGTTTACCCCCCAAAAAGCGCACACGTTCAGTTCTATGTAGGGGATTCTGGTATCCCAAAAAGTGTAAAGTGTACTTTGGGACGTCCCGCCTTAGACTAGCGGTCCTTACTAGGGACTATAGTACCCTACGACAGGCCCCATTAAGGAGCTGTTCGTATAAGGGGGAACTACTCCCTAAACCCTCAACCCTCCACCCTCAACCCTCAACCCTCAACCCTAAACCTTAAACCCTAAACCCTACTGCGGGGCGGCCTTTT
Source organism: Symbiodinium natans (assembly GCA_905221605.1). Classification (NCBI taxonomy): domain Eukaryota; class Dinophyceae; order Suessiales; family Symbiodiniaceae; genus Symbiodinium; species Symbiodinium natans. Next base: position 11,008 of record CAJNDS010001037.1, read on the forward strand.
TGGTGGTAGCTCTGCGAGCACCTCCTCCTTCGTCCGCCGCACCATGAAAAGGCGCAGCAGCTCGGAGAGCTTGTCCTCATGCTCCTTGCACACCTGGGCTGCGAGGGTTTAGGGTTTAGGAGTTTAGAGTTTAGGGGTTTCGGGTTTAGGGTCTAGGGTTCAGGGCTTAGGGGTTTAGGGGTTTAGGGGTTTAGGGGTTTGGGGGTTTGGGGGTTTGGGGGTTTGGGGGTTTTGGGGTTTAGGGGTTTAGGGGTGTAGGGGTTTAGGGGTTTAGGGGTTTAGGGGTTTAGGGGTTTAGGGGTTTAAGGGTTTAGGGGTTTAGGGGTTTGGGGGAAATGGAATACGGGCACTACTGAGCATCCTAGCCACGCCAGTCCAACGATTGATGGTCCTATATCCTGTGTTGAATGCCCTGTTCTCGGCACAGAAATGCGTACACCACTTGTCCAAAGGCGGCAAACGAATGCGGTTGCCAATAACAGCAGCCATAAGTGGGAGGATATCGCCGGCTGACGAATTCGCAAGCGGTGTGCCCGTCATCAGGATCGCTCGCGTAGCTGTGTGCAGGATAGGAATCAAGGTCTTCGTTCGCTGCGTCTTGAAATCCTTGAGCGCGTGGGCCTCGTCGATGATCACCGTGCGGTACGGCTGGCCATCCGCTGCGACGCGTAGATGACCATTGCTTTGACCACCCGTACCTTGGTTGCTGAGTTCATAAGCCCCCCAAAAGTACACACTTTCAGTTCTCTAGGGGGATTGTGGTATCCCAAAACGTGTATAAAGTGTACTCAAACCCTAAACCCTAAACCCTAAACCCTGAACCCTAAACCCCAAACCCTAAAACTAAGGCACCGTTTGCAACGCCCTTGCGCTGCATCTGTCCAACGACGAGGCCGTAGGAAACCAGAACAAACTGCGCTGTTGGCCTGATCTCCACCGGCACTTTCCTCGGTTGGCCCTTTGAACCCTCTGAAAAATATTCATATATATATATATATATTCATATGTACGAAGGACCTTTATGTACTATTTGGCAATCCTTTTTGTTTTATTTATATAAATAAGCGCGCTATTTTTTTTAGAATTTAAAGAATTTAAACGCTTTAAATTCCTTAAATTGGAAATAAGGCCGGTATTTCTTTTTTAAGGAATTTAAGGAATTTAAAGGGCTTAAATTCCTTAAATTCCTTAAATTGGAAATAAGGCGGGTATTTCTTTTTTAAAGAATTTCAGGAATTTAAAGGGCTTAAATTCCTTAAATTCCTTAAATTGGAAATGAGGCCGGTATTTCTTTTTTAAGGAATTTAAGGAATTTAAAGGGCTTAAATTCCTTAAATTCCTTAAATTGGAAATAAGGCCGGTATTTCTTTTTTAAAGAATTTAAGGAATTTAAATGGCTTAAATTCCTTAAATTCCTTAAAATGGAAATAGGCCGGCGCCTGGGTCCTGAAAGAGGGGCCGCCTATTTAAATTTTATAAATCCTTTAAATTCTTTAAATTCTTTAAATTGGAAATAAGGCCGGTATTTCTTTTTTAAGGAATTTAAGGAATTTAAAGGGCTTAAATTCCTTAAATTCCTTAACTTGGAAATAAGGCCGGTACTTCTTTTTTAAGGAAATTAAGGAATGTAAAGGGCTTAAATTCCTTAAATTCCTTAAATTGGAAATAGGCCGGCGCCTGGGTCCTGAAACAGGGGCCGCCTATTTAAATTTTATAAATCCTTTAAATTCTTTAAATTCTTTAAATTGGAAATAAGGCCGGTATTTCTTTTTAAGGAATTTAAGGAATTTAAAGGGCTTAAATTCCTTAAATTGCTTAAATTGGAAATAGGGCCGGTATTTCTTTTTTAAGGAATTTAAAGAATTTAAGGAATTTATAAAATTTAAATTGGGGGGCCTGGGTCTTGAAATAGGGGCCGCCTATTTAAATTTTATAAATCCTTCAAAATCTTTAAATTCTTTAAATTGGAAATAAGGCCGGTATTTCTTTTTTAAAGAATTTAAGGAATTTAAAGGGCTTAAATTCCTTAAATTCCTTAAATTGGAAATAGGGCGGGTATTTCTTTTTTAAGGAATTTAAAGAATTTAAAGGGTTTAAATTCCTTAAATTCCTTAAATTGGAAATAGGGCCGGTATTTCTTTTTTAAGGAATTTAAAGAATTTAAAGAATTTATAAAATTTAAATTGGGGGGCCTGGGTCCTGAAACAGTGGCCGCCTATTTAAATTTTATAAATCCTTTAAATTCTTTAAATTCTTTAAATTGGAAATAAGGCCGGTATTTCTTTTTTAAGGAATTTAAGGACTTTAAGGGGCTTAAATTCCTTAAATTCTTTAAATTGGAAATAGCGCGGGTATTTCTTTTTTAAGGAATTTAAGGAATTTAAAGGGCTTAAAGTCCTTGAATTCCTTAAATTGGAAACAAGGCCCGTATTTCTTTTTTAAGGAATTTAAGGAATTTAAAGGGCTTAAATTCCTTAAATTCCTTAAATTGGAAATAGGGCCCGTATTTCTTTTTTCAGGAATTTACGGAATTTAAAGGGCTTAAATTCCTTGAAATCCTTAAATTGGAAATAGGGCCGGTATTTCTTTTTTAAGGAATTTAAAGAATTTAAGGAATTTATAAAATTTAAATTGGGGCGCCTGGGTCCTGGCACAGGGGCCGCCTATTTAAATTTTATAAATCCTTTAAATTCTTTAAATTCTTTAAATTGGAAATAAGGCCGGTATTTCTTTTTTAAGGAATTTAAGGAATTTAAAGGGCTTAAATTCCTTAAATTCCTTAAATTGGAAATAAGGCCGGTATTTCTTTTTTAAGGAATTTAAGGAATTTAAAGGGCTTAAATTCCCTAAATTCCTTAAATTGGAAATAGGGCCTGTATTTCTTTTTTAAGGAATTTAAGGAATTTAAAGGGCTTAAATTCCTTAAATTCCTTAAATTGCAAATAGGGCCAGTATTTCTTTTTTAAGGAATTTAAAGAATTTAAGGAATTTATAAAATTTAAATTGGGGTGCCTGGGTCCTGAAACAGGGGCCGCCTATTTAAATTTTATAAATCCTTTAAATTCTTTAAATTCTTTAAATTGGAAATAAGGCCTGTATTTCTTTTTTAAGGAATTTAAGGAATTTAAAGGGCTTAAATTCCTTAAATTGCTTAAATTGGAAATAGGGCCGGTATTTCTTTTTTAAGGAATTTAAAGAATTTAAGGAATTTATAAAATTTAAATTGGGGGGCCTGGGTCTTGAAATAGGGGCCGCCTATTTAAATTTTATAAATCCTTTAAATTCTTTAAATTGGAAATAAGGCCGGTATTTCTTTTTTAAGGAATTTAAGGACTTTAAGGGGCTTAAATTCCTTAAATTCTTTAAATTGGAAATAGCGCGGGTATTTCTTTTTTAAGGAATTTAAGGAATTTAAAGGGCTTAAATTCCTTGAATTCCTTAAATTGGAAACAAGGCCCGTATTTCTTTTTTAAGGAATTTAAGGAATTTAAAGGGCTTAAATTCCTTAAATTCCTTAAATTGGAAATAGGGCCCGTATTTCTTTTTTCAGGAATTTACGGAATTTAAAGGGCTTAACTTCCTTGAAATCCTTAAATTGGAAATAGGGCCGGTATTTCTTTTTTGAGGAATTTAAAGAATTTAAGGAATTTACAAAATTTAAATTGGGGCGCTGGGTCCTGGCACAGGGGCCGCCTATTTAAATTTTATAAATCCTTTAAATTCTTTAAATTCTTTAAATTGGAAATAAGGCCGGTATTTCTTTTTTAAGGAATTTAAGGAATTTAAAGGGCTTAAATTCCTTAAATTCCTTAAATTGGAAATAAGGCCGGTATTTCTTTTTTAAGGAATTTAAGGAATTTAAAGGGCTTAAATTCCTTAAATTCCTTAAATTGGAAAGAAGGCCGGTATTTCTTTTTTAAGGAATTTAAGGAATTTAAAGGGCTTAAATTCCTTAAATTCCTTAAATTGGAAATAGGGCCGGTATTTCTTTTTTAAGGAATTTAAAGAATTTAAGGAATTTATAAAAATTTAAATTGGGGTGCCTGGGTCCTGAAACAGGGGCCGCCTATTTAAATTTTATAAATCCTTTAAATTCTTTAAATTCTTTAAATTGGAAATAAGGCCGGTATTTCTTTTTTAAGGAATTTAAGGAATTTGAAGGGCTTAAATTCCTTAAATTCCTTAAATTGGAAATAGGGCCCGTATTTCTTTTTTAAAGAATTTAAGGAATTTAAAGGGCTTAAATTCCTTAAATTCCTTAAATTGGAAATAGGGCCGGTATTTCTTTTTTGAGGAATTTAAGGAATTTAAAGGGCTTAAATTCCTTAAATTCCTTAAATTGGAAATAGTGCTATTTCTTTTTTAAGGATTTTAAAGAATTTAAAGAATTTATAAAATTTAAATTGGGGTGCCTGGGTCCTGAAACAGGGGCCGCCTATTTAAATTTATAAATCCTTTAAATTCTTTAAATTCCTTAAATTGGAAATAAGGCCGGTATTTCTTTTTTAAGGAATTTAAGGAATTTAAAGGGCTTAAATTCCTTAAATTCCTTAAATTGGATTTTTCAAGAATTTAAGGAATTTCAAGGGCTTAAATTCCTTAAATTCCTTAAATTGGAAATAGGGCCGGTATTTCTTTTTTAAGGAATTTAAAGAATTTATGGAATTTATAAAATTTAAATCGGGGGGCCTGGGTCCTGAAACAGGGGCCGCCTATTTAAATTTTATAAATCCTTTAAATTCTTTAACTTCTTTAAATCGGAAATAAGGCCGGTATTTCTTTTTTAAGGAATTTAAGGAATTGAAGGGCTTCAATTCCTTAAATTCTTTAAATTGGAAATAGGGCCCGTATTTCTTTTTTAAAGAATTTAAGGAATTTAAAGGGCTTAAATTCCTTAAATTCCTTAAATTGCAAATAGGGCCGGTATTTCTTTTTTAAGGAATTTAAAGAATTTAAGGAATTTATGAGATCTGGCCGTTGTTTTTTAACGGAATGTATATAGCAAATGCTACTTACAAAGACACCCTCACCGGAGATTTGTGTTTTTGCACATTTTTTCATTTTTTCTGTAGCAGAACTCACCTTCAAAGGACACCCACACCGGAAACCTCTATTTTTGCACATGTGCGTTTTCTGTGTTTTTCTGTAGCAAAACCCACCTTAAAAGACATCCACACTGGAGACCCCGCCACCGCTCCGATACAATTTCATTAGCTAAGTAAAATAAGGATTCTATTAATATTTAACTACTTATTAATAGAAGGCCTTATGCCCTGTTTTGATTGATATTCGCTTTGGTTTCATCGTGATTGGCTACACTCCAAAAGGGTAACAGCCCATTTTAGCCAGTTTCTTTTTGGCGCGGCACTTCTTAAAAAAAAACCTTAAATTGCTTTAATTCTTTAAATTCCTAAATGCATAATTTAAGAATTTAAGGAATTTAAGGTTTTTTTTTTTAATTAAAAAAAGGGTCGGCCCAACAATTTTATTGACCCAATTTAGGAATTTAAGGAATTTAAGGAATTAAGGTTTGTTTTTTAAATTTAAAAAGGGCCGGCCCAACAATTTGATTTACCTACTTTAAGAATTTAAGGAATTTAAGGTTTTGTCCAAATTTCAAGGCTTTTTTGGGGAGGCCCAGCGCCTTCCCCTTAAATCCTTAAACCCTAAACCCTAAGCTCCTAAGCGCCTAAGGGCCTCACCCCTAAACCCTTAAGCCCTAAACCCTAAGCTCCTAAGCTCCGAAGAGCCTACCCCCTAGATCCTTAAACCCTAAGCTCCAAAGCTCCTGAACGTCTACCCCCTAAACCCTTAGACCCTAAACCCTAAGCTCCTGAGGTCCTAAGCGCCTAAGTGCCTACCCCTTAAATCCTTAAACCCTAGGCTCCAAAGCTCCTAAGCTCCTCAACGTCTACCCCCTAAACCCTTAGACACTAAACCCTGAGCTCCTGAGGTCCTAAGCGCCTACGTGCCTACCCCCTAAATCCTCAAACCCTCCTAAGCTCCTAAGCTCCTAAGCTCGTAAGCGCCTACCCCCCAAACCCTTAAACCTGAAATCAAACCCTAAACCCTAAGCTCCTAGGCTTCGAAATCCTTAAACCTACACCCTAAGCTCCTAAGCGCCTCAGCGCCTACCCCCTAAACCCTGAGACCCCGGGGCCCCCTTTAGATTTTAAAAATACTTGCCTTCTTCTTTGCTGAAATTTTCTAAGTTTTAAGGATTTAAAATTTAAAAGGAGCTTTCGTTTCAGGTTGAGGGCACGCTAGGGCTGACAAAAGTCCTTTGCTAGGGTCTACAAAAACCACTTTCGCTTAAACGTCTCTTTCTCCTTCACTCTCGCTTTCTCTCTCTCTCTCTCTCTCTCTCTCTCTCTCTCTCTCTCTCTCTCTCTCTCTGTCTCTTCTCTTTGTCTCTGTCTCTTCCTCTCTCTCTCGCTCTCTTTCCCTCTCTTCCTTCCTTCCTTCCTGCTTCTTGTTCTTTCCTCTTCCCTCCTCGCCCCTCCCATTTTTAACTTGCCATTCAACAGGGAATAAAGGAAGAAAGTCAAGGATAAGAAAGAGAAGGTAGAGTTGTGTTAACACCAGAAACATGACACATTTTCCGCGGAATATGTGTCAGTAGAGCTGCGCTAACACCCGAAACATGACACATTTTCTGCAGAATATGTGTCACCAGAGTTGTGTTAACACCAAAAGCATGACACATTTTCCGTAAAATATGTGTCAGTAGAGCTGTGCTAACACCAAAAACATGACACATTTCCCGCAGAATATGTGTCACTCGAGTTGTGTTAACACCATAAATATGACACATTTACTGCAGAATATGTGTCGCCAGAGTTGTGTTAACACCAAAAGCATGACACATTTTCCGCAACATATGTGTCAGTGGAGCTGTGCTAGCACCAAAAACGTGACACATTTCCGCGGAATATGTGTCACCAGAGTTGCGTTAAAACCAAAAACATGACACGTTTTTTTGCAAAATATGTGTCCGTAGAGCTGTGCTAACACAAAACACACATTTTCCGTGGAATATGTGTCACCAGTATTGTGTTAACACAAAAGCATGACACATTTTCCGCAGAGTATGTGTCAGTAGAGCTGTGCGAACACCAAAAGCATGACACATTTTCCGCAGAATATGTGTCACTAGAGCTGTGTTAACACCATAAAAATGACACATTTTCTGCAGAATATGTGTCGCCAGAGTTGTGTTAACACTAAAAACATGACACATGTTCCGCGGAATCTGTGTCACCCTCCCCTCTACTCAAAGAGCCCCTACTCCCCTGCCGTCTACCCCCTAAACCCTTAAACCCTAAACCCTAAGCTCCTGAGAATTATAAGCGCCTAAGTGCCTACCCCCTAAATCCTTAAACCCTAAGCTCCAAAGCTCCTAAGCTCCTCAACGTCTACCCCCTAAACCCTTAAACCCTAAACCCTGAGCTCCTGAGGTCCTAAGCGCCTATGTGCCAGACACATTTTCCGTAAAATATGTGTCAGTAGAGCTGTGCTAACACCAAAAACATGACACATTTCCCGCAGAATATGTGTCACTCGAGTTGTGTTAACACCATAAATATGACACATTTACTGCAGAATATGTGTCGCCAGAGTTGTGTTAACACCAAAAGCATGACACATTTTCCGCAACATATGTGTCAGTGGAGCTGTGCTAGCACCAAAAACGTGACACATTTCCGCGGAATATGTGTCACCAGAGTTGCGTTAAAACCAAAAACATGACACGTTTTTTTGCAAAATATGTGTCCGTAGAGCTGTGCTAACACAAAACACACATTTTCCGTGGAATATGTGTCGCCAGTATTGTGTTAACACAAAAGCATTACACATTTTCCGCCGAGTATGTGTCAGTAGAGCTGTGCGAACACCAAAAGCATGACACATTTTCCGCAGAATATGTGTCACTAGAGTTGTGTTAACACCATAAACATGACACATTTTCTGCAGAATATGTGTCGCCAGAGTTGTGTTAACACTAAAAACATGACACATGTTCCGCGGAATCTGTGTCACCCTCCCCTCTACTCAAAGAGCCCCTACTCCCCTGCCGTCTACCCCCTAAACCCTTGAACCCTAAACCCTAAGCTCCTGAGGTCCTAAGCGCCTAAGTGCCTACCCCCTAAATCCTTAAACCCTAAGCTCCAAAGCTCCTAAGCTCCTCAACGTCTACCCCCTAAACCCTTAAACCCTAAACCCTGAGCTCCTGAGGTCCTAAGCGCCTACGTGCCTACCCCCTAAATCCTCAAACCCTCCTAAGCTCCTAAGCTCCTAAGCTCCTAAGCTCCTAAGCTCCTAAGCTCGTAAGCTCCTAAGCTCCTAAGCTCCTAAGCGCCTACCCCCCAAACCCTTAAACCTTAAATCAAACCCTAAACCCTAAGCTCCTAGGCTCCGAAATCCTTAAACCTACACCCTAAGCTCCTAAGCGCCTCAGCGCCTACCCCCTAAACCCTGAGACCGCGGGGCCCTTTTTAAATTTTGAAAATACTTGCCTTCTTCTTTGCTGAAATTTTCTAAGTTTTAAGGATTTAAAATTTAAAAGGAGCTTTCGTTTCAGGTTGAGGGCACGCTAGGGCTGACAAAAGTCCTTTGCTAGGGTTTACAAAACCACTTTCGCTTAAACGTCTCTTTCTCTTTCACTCTCGCTTTCTCTCTGTCTCTCTCTCTTCTCTTTGTCTTTGTCTCTTCCTCTCTCTCTCTCTCTTTCCCTCTCTGCCTCCTTCCTTCCTTCCCCCTTCCTTCCTTCCTTCCTGCTTCTTGTTCTTTCCTCTTCCCTCCTCGCCCCTCCCGTTTTTAACTTGCCATTCAACAGGGAATAAAGGAAGAAAGTCAAGGATAAGAAAGAGAAGGTAGAGTTGTGTTAACACCAGAAACATGACACATTTTCCGCGGAATATGTGTCAGTAGAGCTGCGCTAACACCCGAAACATGACACATTTTCTGCAGAATATGTGTCACCAGAGTTGTGTTAACACCAAAAGCATGACACATTTTCCGTAAAATATGTGTCAGTAGAGCTGTGCGAACACCAAAAACATGACACATTTCCCGCAGAACATGTGTCACTCGAGTTGTGTTAACACCATAAAAATGACACATTTTCTGCAGAATATGTGTCGCCAGAGTTGTGTTAACACCAAAAGCATGACACATTTTCCGCAACATATGTGTCAGTGGAGCTGTGCTAGCACCAAAAACGTGACACATTTCCGCGGAATATGTGTCACCAGAGTTGCGTTAAAACCAAAAACATGACACGTTTTTTTGCAAAATATGTGTCCGTAGAGCTGTGCTAACACAAAACACACATTTTCCGTGGAATATGTGTCACCAGTATTGTGTTAACACAAAAGCATGACACATTTTCCGCAGAGTATGTGTCAGTAGAGCTGTGCGAACACCAAAAGCATGACACATTTTCCGCAGAATATGTGTCACTAGAGTTGTGTTAACACCATAAACATGACACATTTTCTGCAGAATATGTGTCGCCAGAGTTGTGTTAACACTAAAAACCATGACACATGTTCCGCGGAATCTGTGTCACCCTCCCCTCTACTCAAAGAGCCCCTACTCCCCTGCCTCTCCTGCTTTTGCCCTCTCCTAACCTCCTCTCAAAACCTGTCTATCTCTATCTCCATCTCTATCTATCTATCTATATATATATATATATATATATTCTATATATACATCTTGCGTATGAAATTTTTTAAAGGGCTCCAGCGTAGCCCTAACTATATTTCTCTATGTATCTGCCATCTTTATATCTTGTTCATCCTTTTTAAAGGGCCCTAGTTCCTACACCCTATCCCCTGCCCATTTACAGGGCTCCCCTAGCCCCCTACCCCCTACGCCACCCCGTATCCCTTCCCCCGACCCCCTACCCAACCTGCCCCCTCTATGTCTCTATCTCTAGCCATGTATCTCTATCCATCTATATCTATCAATATGTCTGCCATCTATGTCTTGTTTATTTATCTTATCTTATCATGTAAAGGGCTCCAACGCAGCCCACGCTCCCACGGCTCCTTCCGTTTTTATTGTTCGCACCTACTTCGTACCCCTTTTCGACTTCCTTCCCCTTTCCCCCTACCCACTACCCTGCCCCCTGTGTATTTCTATCTTTACCTCTCCATCTCGATCTCTATCTCTATCTATTTATATCTATCTAAATATCTGCCCTCCATGTATCTTATTTGTTTTATTTTTGAAAGGGCTCCAACGCAGCCCTATGCCGCCGCCCTCACTGCCCACACCTCCCCCAGGCCCCTGCCCCCCCTCCTCTCATGCCTTTGCCCTCTCCTAATCTCCTGCCCTTTGCCCTCTCAAAACCTGCCCCCTTTCAGGGAGCCCCTCAGGGAAGCCCCCTGCGAAAACTGCAGGCAACCTGGTGGATATTGAAAGAAGCAGATTCACAGAAGGAGGGAAGGAGAACGACAGACACGGAGCAAGAGATAGAGAAACAGAAGCAGGAGAGAGAAGGAATTGTTCTCTCCAAGCTGTTTTCAGAGTGACCCCAAAGACCGGGGTGGGCGCGAGTTCGCCCCCTGCCACTCGAAAACCTCCCTTTCTTGGAAACAAAAAACAGGCAGGAACCTCTTCTTTCAAAGAACCCGTGTCAGAAGAAAAAAAGGATACTGCGATAGCCCCTCATTCGTATTTTAATTCCTCCCAAATGCTTTCGGCTTTTTCTTGATAGATGAGTGGGTCCGTTCTGTCCTTTTGAAGTGAGAGAGTTTATTTTCTTAGAATGAGCCCTTCCGTATATTCTTAATCAGAGGTAGCCCTGCCTATGAATACAGATGAGGGCGTTGTCCTGAAAGGCTCTCCTGTTCTAAGGAACACCATGAACGATAGAACCCTTCATTTGAAAAGGAATCCAAGAGTCCATCCAGCATTTCAATAGATGACAGGATTTCGCTGTTCTCAGGAATGCTATTGTCTTTAAGAAGCTCTCTTTTTCCTTCCTTTCGTTCTCACTCTTCGTGCGCTCGCTTTCTGCACGCTCCCTTTCTTGTGTCCCTTCTGCGGCCCTTTCTTCCTCTGTTCATTTTGTCATTGGGGGGATAGCAGAAGGGCAAGGTTAAGCAAGGAGAATGAAGGGAATGATCTGATGGAAGGAGGACTTCTCCTGCTCCTTGTAACTACCTGGTTACCTTCCACACTTCTCAACATGTCTCTGTGATCTTTTCTCTGGTTTTTCTTCTTAGCAAGGTGGGGAAAGTGTCCTCCTCTCACACCCCTCTTTCACTCTTGGAGGCCCCTGGGAGACGCTCTCTGAAGGCCGCCGAGAAAATCTTGGGGCAGGCTTGGAGGGGTTTGGGGTGCGTGGAAAGAAGCAGCGCAGGGCCATGTCCAGAACAGGACCCGTCCTTTGTACAGGTTCTGCCTCGTAAAGTCAGAAAGGATGAGCAATGAACAGAAACACCGGGGGCACCGGAGTGAGAGACATGGACACAGATAGCGAAGCAAAGAGAAGGAGACAGTAATCAGGGAGAAGAGGAAGAAGGAAGACAGTGGAAGAGCGACAGATAGGGAAACAGGGCGAAGGAAACAGAAACAATGAAGAAGAGGAAGGAGGAAGCGATGGTGAAAAGAAGGCCGCTTGGAGAACAAAAAGAGGTCAGGGAAGATCAAGAAGAAACGAGAATAGGTAGGGCAGGACACTTGTTTTTGTTATCCACTGTTCCTTTTCCTTAGCCCTTACACTTATTACCCGAGCATCGCTCATTCCTTTCTTCCACGGTCTTTGTCCTTCATTTCTTCTCTCCATCTCTCTATCCTCTCTCTAGCTCTCCTTCCTTTCTTTTCCCAGGTTCGTTCTCCTCTTTTCTCCGCTCTCCCTTTTCTCGTGTCCATTCCATGACACTTTCCTCCTCTGTTCCTTGTGTCATTAAGTAGGGGGATAGAACAAGGGCAAGGTTAAGCAAGAATGAAGGGAATGAGAAGATGGAAGGAGGACTTCTCCTGCTCCTTCTAAGTACCTTCCACGCCGCTCTACATGTCTCTGTGTTCGTTTCTCTTGTTTCTCTTCTTAGCAATGTGGGGAAAGGGTCCTCCTCTGACACCTCTCCTTCACTCTTGGACGCCCGTGAAAGCCACCTGAAACTCTTGGGGGAGGCTCAGAAGAGGGGTCTGGAGTGTGTGGAAAGAGGCAGCGCAGGACCATGTCCAGAGCAGGACCCATCGTTTGTACAGGGTCTGCCTCGTAAAGTCAGAAAGGATGAGCAACATCGGGGGGCTCCGGAGTGAAAGAGATGGAGACAGGTAGCGAAGCACAGAGAAGGAGACAGTAATCAGGGAGAAGAAGAAGAAGGAAGACAGTGGAAGAGCGACAGATAGGGAAACAGGGCGAGGAAACAGAAACAATGAAGAAGAGGAAGGAGGAAGCGACGGTGAAAAGAGGGCCGCTTGGAGAACAAAAAGAGGTCAGAGAAGATCGAGAAGAAACGAGAATAGGTAGGGCAAGGCACTTGTTTTTTTCAAGCATCGCTCACTCCTTTCTTCCACGGTCTTTGTCCTTCATTTCTTCTCTCCATCTCTCTATCCTCTCTCTAGCTCTCCTTCCTTTCTTGTTCCATGTTCGTGCTCCTCCTTTCTCCGCGCTCCCATTTCTCCTGTCCATTCCATGACACTTTCCTCCTCTGTTCCTTTTGTCATTAAGTAGGGGGATAGAACAAGGGCAAGGTTAAGCAAGGAGAATGAAGGGAATGATAAGATCGAAGGAGGACTTCTCCTGCTCCTTGTAACTACCTTGCGTGCCACTCTACATGTCTCAGTGTTCTTTTCTTTTGCTTTGCTTCTTAGCAATGTGGGGAAAAGGTCCTCTTCTCACACCTCTCCTTCACTCTTGGACGCCCCTCAAGGCCGCCTGAAACTCTTGGGGGAGGCTCAGAAGAGGGGTTTGGAGTGTGTGGAAAGAAGCAGCGCAGGGCCATGTCCAGAACAAGACCCATCGTTGGTACAGGGTCTGCCTCGTAAAGTCAGAAAGGATGAGCAATGAACAGAAAACACCGGGGGGCACCGGAGTGAAAGAGATGGAGACAGATAGAGTCAGATAGAGAAGCAAAGAGAAGGAGACAGTAATCAGGGAGAAGAGGAAGAAAGAAGACAGCGGAGGAGCGACAGATAGGAGACAGGGTGAAGGAAACAGAAGCAATGAGGAAGGGGAAGGAGGAAGCGATGGTGAAAAGAGGGCCGCTTGGAGAACAAAAAGAGGTCAGAGAAGATCAAGAGGAAACGAGAATAGGTAGGGCAGGACACTTGCTTTTGTTATCCACTGTTCCTTTTCCTTAGCCCTTACACTTATTACCCGAGCATCGCTCATTCCTTTCCACGGTCTTTGTCCTTCTTTTCTCCTCTCCGTCTATCTATCCTCTCTCTAGCTCTCCTTCCTTTCTTTTCCCATGTTCGCTCTCCTCCTTTCTCTGCTCTCCTTTTTCTCGTGTCCTTTCCATGACCCTTTCCTCCTCTGTTCCGTTTGTCATTAAGTAGGCGGATAGAACAAGGGGCACGCATGGCTAAGCAAGGAGAACGAAGGGAATGATGAGATGGAAGGAGGACTTCTCCTGCTCCTTCTTCTAACTACCTTTGTCTTTGTGCTCCTTTCTCTTGTTCCCCACCCTCGATGTGGGGTTGTTAGATCTTAAGCGCAACTCTTCTCCTCGCCCAGAACTCTTCTCCTCGCCCGGGAGTGCCCAACCGCAAAGTGTTTCTGGAGTGCCCAACCCAGACCTGGAACGCCCAACCCCAGTGTCCCTGGAGAGTCTCCCTGGAGTGCCCAGCCCCACTGTGTTTGGAGCGCCCAGCCCCAGAGTCTGTCTGGTGCGCCCAACCCCAGAGTCTCCCTGGGGCTGGAGTGCCCAGCCCCAGAGTGTCCCTGGAGTGCCCAACCCCAGAGTATCTCTACGCAGAGAGGGTTTGGATGTTAAAAGCAAAATAATTTTCTTCTTAGCAATGTGGGCAGCGCAGGACCAGGTCCAGAACAGGACCCATCTGCATGGAAAACGATGAGCAATGCATAGAAAACACCGGGGGCTCCGGAGTGAAAGAGATGGAGATGGTAATCGTGAAGAAGAGGAAGAAGGAAGACAGTGGAAGAGCGACATATAGGGAAACAGGGTGAAGGACACAGAAACAATGAAGAAGAGGAAGGAGGAAGCGACGGTGAAAAGAGGGCCGCTTGGATAACAAAAGGGGGGCAGAGAAGATCAAGAAGAAAAGGGTACAGGTAGGGCAGGGCACTTTTTTTCAAGCATCGCTCACTCCTTTCTTCCACGGTCTTTGTCCTTCATTTCTCCTCTTTATCTCTCCATCCTCTCTCTAGCTCTCCTTCCTTTCTTGTTCCATGTTCGTTCTCGTCCTTTCTCCGCTCTCCCTTTTCTCGTGTCCATTACATGACCCTTTCCTCCTCGGTTCCTTTTGTCATTAAGTAGGGGGATAGAACAAGGGCAAGGTTAAGCAAGGAGAATGAAGGGAATGATAAGATCGAAGGAGAACTTCTCCTGCTCCTTGTAACTACCTTGCACAGCTCTCTGCATGTCTCTGTGTTCTTTTCTCTTGTTTTCTTCTTAGCAATGTGGGGAAAGGGTCCTCCTCTGACACCTCTCCTTCACTCGTGGAGGCCCCTTGGGGGGGAGAAGGCGTGTGAAATTTTGTGGAGGCTCAGAGGTGTTTGGAGTGTGTGGAAAGAGGCAGCGCAGGACCATGCCCAGAACAGGACCCATCGTTTGCACAGGGTCTGCCTCGTAAGAATGAGCAATGAACAGAAAACACAGGGCGGCGCCGGAGTGAGAGAGATGGAGACAGATAGAGAAGCAAAGAGAAGGAGACAGTAATCAGGGAGAAGAGGAAGAAGGAAGGCAGCGGAAGAGCGACAGATAGGGAAACAGGGTGAAGGAAACAGAAACAATGAAGAAGAGGAAGGAGGAAGCGATGGTGAAACAGGATTGCTTGGAGAACAAAAAGGAGACGGAGAAATCAAGAAGAAACGAGCAGAGGTAGGGCAGGACACTTGTTTTTGTTATCCACTGTTCCTTTTCCTCGCCCTTACGCTTAATTTCCGAGCATCGCTCACTCCTTTCTTCCACGGTCTTTGTCCTTCAGTTCTCCTCTCCGTCTATCTATCCTCTCTCTAGCTCTCCTTCCTTTCTTTTCCCATGTTCGCTCTCCTCCTTTCTCTGCTCTCCTTTTTCTCGTGTCCATCCCACGAGCCTTTCCTCCTCTGTTCCTATTAAGTAGGGGGATAGAACAAGGGCGAATGAAGGGAATGATGAGATGGAAGGAGGGCTTCCCCTGCCCCTTCTAACTACCTTCGACAGCTCTCTACATGTCTCTGTGTTCTTTTCTCTTGTTTTTCTTCTTAGCAATGTCGGGAAAGGGTCCCGTGGTCCTAAACCCTAACGCCTAAACCCTCGTGAGTATTTCGGCCTCGGGAATGACTGGACGAAACGTCGTGACGCCACAGAAAACGAAAGTCTTCAACTATGATAACGGGCATAGAAACGTATATGCAAATTGAGTATTAACCAAGAGCAAAAGCCAAATAATACATAAAGGTCCATGCCACATATTCATATACGTATATATGGAGAGAGAGGGTCCCTGCAAAAAAACAATAAGGAAAATAGAAAAAAAGTCCCAAAACCCACCTAGTTTCTGCTTATTCTTCATGTGCATCACTTTACGGATGACTTGAATGCCCTCCGCCGGAACGTCTGGCAGCCATCGCTGTATCTCGTCGCTCCACTGGTTGAGCAGCACTGTGGGCGCCACGACCAAAACCTAGGAAAGCCCTTAAAACCATCTGAAAAGATTCTTCCGTAAACCCTAAACCCTAAACCCTGAATATGATCCTCTAAAACCCAGAAGGGAAAATGCAAAATATTTCAAGGGCCTTCCTAGCCCCAAACCCTAACCCTAAACCCGCCTAAACCCCAAACCCTAAACCCTAAACCCGAAACTCTAAACCCTAAACCCTAAACCCTAAACCCTAACCCTAAACCCTGAACCCTAATTAAATCCTAAACCCTGTCTAGAAGCAGGCCAGTCCTGCCTGTAGTTTGCACAAACCGCCAACGCAATGACCGTCTTGCCGAGCCCCATCTCATGGCCCAGCAGCACGCGGCCAGCACGCTGGAGGGCATACCTTAGCTTTGGAGTAGACCCTGGAAAAAAAGTATATACTTTTTAGGTAAGAAGTAGCTATAATAGGAACCCAGAACCAAAAAAAAGTATTAAAGTTTAGTACTCCAAAGCCCAGGTACTCAACCGCACTGCGTTGGTATGGCAGCAAGCCTAGGCTGCCCAGTAACTCCGGCTTAAAAAGGGTGCCCTTGTTTGCTTAAAGGGGTTTATCAGGGAACCTAAACCCCCCAAAAAGGGAATAAGGGTTCATCCTAGAAGCTGAAGCCATCTTCACTCAGCGGCACCTCCTGCTGCTGCAAGACGACCCCATTCAGCTCTCCGATCCGCTCATCGAGGCCAACCGGCTCAGCGCCGCGGAGAAAGCTCAGGTGCCTGTCTTCGACATTCAGCTCCCTCAGAAGCTTCTGCTTCAGCTCCTGGAAGGTTGCGTCTCTTCCCACCTTCGTCAGCGTTCTCAAAGGATCGCCGGACAGGAGGGTTAGAATCAGACCACCATCCTTGGTTGATCTTTATCCCCCCCAGAAAAGCTTGGCTCCCTGAATATGCATACGAGGAACCCCTTAAACCCTACACCCTACACCCTAAACCCTAAACCCTAAACCCTAAACCCTAAACCCTAAACCCTAAACCCTAAACCCTAAACCCTGAACCCTAAACCCTACATAGAATGCCATGGAAGTGATTAAAGTTGTAGTAAAGTCCCACCGAGCATCGCTGGACCACTTCAGACTGCAGAGGCGATCGCCCCCCTTCTTCCGAAGGGAAAGCTGCTGGCGCAGCGGGGGAAGCCAGTTTGGCTCCATGGCATTCTATGTGGGGTTTAGGGTTTAGGGTTTAGGGTTTAGGGTTTAGGGTTTAGGGTTTAGGGTTTAGGGTTTAGGGTTTAGGGTTTAGGGTTTAGGGTTTATGGTTTATGGTTTAGGGTTTAGGGTTTAGGGTTTAGGGTTTAGGGTTTAGGGTTTAGGGTTTAGGGTTTAGGGTTTAGGGTTTAGGGTTTAGGGTTTAGGGTTTAGGGTTTAGGGTTTAGGGTTTAGGGTTTAGGGTTTAGGGTTTATGGGTTTAGGGTTTAGGGTTTAGGGTTTAGGGTTTAGGGTTTAGGGTTTAGGGTTTAGGGTTTAGGGTTTAGGGTTTAGGGTTTAGGGTTTAGGGTTTAGGGTTTAGGGTTAGGGTTTAGGGCTTAGGCCTACAAAGGCCGGAGCGGCATACTGAACTTGAACCTCGGTCAGCACGCATGTATGCAAACGTTCTCTCAGGAAAGGAGGGAATTAGGGTTTTTGGTTCTTCTTCTTCTTCCCTAAACTCTAAACCCTAAACCCTAAACCCTAAACCCTATTTTTTCGGCTTGCAGCTCTTGACATTCTTCAACCAGCGAGGACTGCTGGCGGACAGTCGGTTTGCAGCACCTTGAAAACCCAAAGCTTAGGGTATAGGGTTTGGGGCTTAGGGCTTAAGGTTTAGGGTTTAGGGTTAAGGGCTTAGGGTTGAGGGTTTAGGGTTTAGGGTTTAGGGTTTAGGGTATAGGGTTTAGGGTTTAGGGGCACCAACCGTTTTTTCTTTCTCCGGCCCCCACGCTTCCTTGAAAAAGCCATGGGCATCTCTGGTTCCAGTCCACACAGCTCGGAAGCCACGAGGGCGCACTAACAGCCAGTGCCAGCTCGTTTCTAGGGTCTGCGGTTGAGGGTTTCGGTTTTTAGGGTTTGGGGTTTAGGGTTGAGGGTTTAGGGTTTTGGGGTGTAAGGTTTGGGGTTTTGGGTTTGGTGCAAATCAGGGTTGAGAGCTGTAGGTCTCGACGAGTGTAGGGCTTTGAACGTAGTATGTTCGACTGCGAAGAAGCAGCCGAGAGGCAACGTTCCTAAAAACTGCTGCTCCCCCCTAAACCCTAAACTGTAACGCCTTAACCCTAAACCCTAAACCTCGCGAACCCTAAACCCTAAACCATGAGCCCTAAACCCTGTATCGAAGCAACCGAAGCTGCCGAGGGCGCGTGGCTTTGCACATCAGGGTCGAGGGTTTTGGGGTTGGTTCCCTTAGCCCTGAGCCCTAAACCTACCTCCACCTTCAAGTCATACAAGACCTAGACCCATTTAGGTTTAGGGTCTAGGGCCTAGGGCCTAGGGCCTCGGGTTTAGGGTTTAGGGTTTCGGGTTTAGGGTTTAGGGTTTGGGTTTAGGGTGTGGTAGAAATGGAAAACTCATCTTGGTCAGGGTTCAGGGTTCAGGGCTGAGGGTTGAGGGTTTAGGGTTTAGAGCTTAGGGTTTCGGGTTAGGGTCCTGGTATAACTCTCATGGCTGGCACTGGCCCCGACTACGAACGACTACAGCCGTGCAGCAGCGTCGCTGTCGTTGGATTAAGCTTAGGGTTTAGGGTTTAGGGCTTAGGGCTTAGGGCTTAGGGCTTAGGGCTTAGGGCTTAGGGCTTAGGGTTTACGGGTCGTTGTCTTGAAAACCCTAATCTTAGGGTTTAAGGTTAAGAGTGCTAAGAGCGTTAAGGGTATGAAGGGCATTCAGGGCATTTAGGGCATTTAGGGCATCAAGGGCGTTAAGGGCGTTAAGGGCACTAAGGCCACTAAGGGCGTGGAGGGCGTTAAGTTCGTTGAGGATTTAGGGCTTCAGCACAAAGAGCTAAGGCCTGAAGCACTGGTTCTCCAAACCCCAAACCCTAAACCCTAAACCCCCCTAAACCCTACGTAGCCCTGAACCCTAAACCCTAATTAACTAAACCCTAAACCTTAAACCCTAAAACCCTAAATGTCCCAAATGTCCCAAATGTCCCACAATGCGTGACGCTGTCGCACCACGTTGCTGGCCTACAGCTTGCACTGCTCTTGTTCCGACATCCAACGAGCTTTAGAGGTCGGCCTCTTCAAGCCGAGGATTCTTGAAACAACAGGGTTTAGGGTTTAGGGTTTAGGGTTTAGGGTTTAAGGTTTCGGGTTTCGGGTTTAGGGTTTAGGGTTTAGGGTTGAGGATCCGCCGACCCTGGCGGCGTGTTGGATGGAAGGCAAAACGCATGCATAGAATGCTTTTAAGGTCCCCAAACCAACCCCACTGATGCTCCTGATGCGGGTGCGCGCGCGCGCGCCGGGGGGGGGGGGGGGGGGGGGGGGGGGGGGGGCGAAGGCAGGAGAAAGAGAGACAGAGAGAAGGAGAGGACAAAGACACGGGAAAGAGAAGACAGTGCCAAGGTTCAAGGTTTCGTGCTTTGGGGGCGGGGGCCGGCCCGTGCCGCTAGGCCTGAATTTAGGGTTTAGGGTTTAGGGTTTAGGGTTTAGGATATAGGGTTTAGGGTTTAGGGTTAGGGTGTAGGCGTTTACAACAAGACTCCTCTCCTGGTACTTGAAGCTGTCACATACGTCGGCCATTTCCGGTCTCCCCCGCAAGGCACAAAGTGAAATGAGTCGGTGCGTATCCCCACACGCTAAAGCCCTAGTATAGGGGCCGTAATACTTAGAACAGGGTTTTGGGGAGCGATTATAAACTGGTTACGAAGGGACCATAAGAGAATACTTTTAGTAGAGTTTGGGGTTTGGGGTTTGGGGTTTGGGGTTTTTGGGGCTTGGGGCTTGGGGGCTTGGGGTTGGGGTTGGGGTTGGGTTTTGGGTTTGGGGTTTGGGTTTGGGGTTTGGTGTTTTTTGGGGTTTGGGGTTTGGGGTTTGGGGTTTGGGGTTTGGGGTTTGGGGTTTGGGGTTTGGGGTTTGGGGTTTGGGGTTTGGGGTTTGGGGTTTGGGGTTTGGGGTACTACATCCCTGAACGCTGCAACTTGGGGTTCGGGGGGTTTAGGGTTTAGTGCCTGGGGTTTCTGTGGTTAAGGTTTGGCATTTTCCGGTTGATACAGGGGTCGGAATAATTACTAATAATAGTATTTCCTTAAACTTGTGGTCCCTTTGTAAATATACTATAAGAACCCTCCCCCCCCCCCCCCCCCAAAAAAAAAAAAAAAAAAAAACGCATTCTAATCATTAAGGCCCCTTTTATTAAGGGTTTGGAGCTCAGGTCTCAGGGTGCGGTGGTTTCCGGGGCCTCCCAGAACCTCGTCCAAACTCAGCCAGCTGCTTCTGCTTATCTGGACGTTAACCCTAAACCCTAAACCCTCAACCCTAAACCCTCAACCCTAAACCCTAAACCCTAAGCCCCTAAACCCTAAACCCTAAACCCTGAACCCTGAACCCTAAACCCTAACCCTCTGAAGGTTTACGGACGAAGTCTCGGGGTGTCAGGCTCGGGGGCACAGGCTTTGGGAGGGGGTGCTGGAGGGAACTTTAAATCCTGAACCACAAGCACTAAACCAAAAAACCCGTAAACCCTAACCCCTTCGCCCTAAACCCTAAACCCTAAACCCTAATCCCTTAGGATGTAGGGGCAGTTTAGGGCATAGGCGTGGGGTTGAGGTGCCAGTGTTGTGCTTAATGGCGTTGATGTTTAGGGTTTAGGGTTCAGGGAAACTTCAACCCGAAACCCAAAACACGCAAGGAATAAGGGAGCACGGGAAGATCCACAACTAGCCGGGATGGTGTTCAAATCGTTCAGGCAGATGCCTGCTGGAAAATAGCCCTCCTGATTCTGGGGTTTAGGCTTTGGGGTTGAAGATTGAGGGTTTAGGGTTGAGGGTTGAGGGTCCAGGGTTTAAGGTTTAGGGTTTAGGCTAACCCTGACCCCGACACTAAGCCTTGAGGATCTGGGTTGCAAGGGCTCAGCAGAAGTGTAGGACTTTCTTCTGCAGGAATGATGCACTGGTGGTTTTGCTTCAGGGCTGCCGGGTTGTCTTGGGTTTAGAAAGTGGGCTGCTGCACAATCCCTGGCAACATCAATCATGAGGCCCAGCGAAGCTCGCATTGGTTTAGGGTTTCGGGACGCTCGTATAAGGGCTTAGGGCTTAGGGTTTAGGGCTTAGGGCTTAGGGTTTAGAGTTTGGGGTTTAGGGTTTGGGGTTAAGGATTTAGGGTTTAGGGTTTAGGGTGCAGGGTTTAGGGTTTAGGGTTTAGGGTTTAGGGTTTAGGGTTCAGGGTTTAGGGTTGAGGGCTTGCCCAAACCCCCAAGAGGTCAGGGAGGCTCGCATCTGTGCGCCTACTAACCCCACGTCGCCCCGCCGATCCGGTCGGCGTTGCCACTGTGGTCATCAGAGGCTGCCGACTACTTGGAGGTTCAGGGTTTAGGGTTTAGGGTTTAGGGTTTAGGGTTTAGGGTTTAGGGTTTAGGGTTTAGGATTTAGGGTTTAGGGTTTAGGGTTTAGGGTTTAGGGTTTCGGGTTTCGGGTTTCGGGTTTAAGGTTTCGGGTTTCTCGTTTAGGGTTTAGAACCTCCGACTGCTAGCGCACCTCCTTCCCTGGCAGACGAGTCCCTGGTCTGAACTTCGGGGGTTTTTAGGTTTTTGGGCTCTAGGGTTTTGTTGTTTCAAAGTTTTAGGGTTTTAGGGCTTTAGGGCTTTAGGGTTTTAGTGTTTTAGGGTGTTATAAGGTTTTAGGGCGTCAGGGTTTTTAGGGTTTTTGGGGGTGGTTGGTGTAGGGTGGGACCGAAACCCCAGACCCCCAAACCCTACATCCCCATCCTTTGTTCTTGCCAGCGCAAGTCACCTGCCCGACTTAAGCGTTAAGCGCACGCAGACGATGCTTCCGAGTGAGTCTGAACACTGTCCCTGAAACCGTCAGCCCTCAACCTTACAAACGTTAAGGGTTTAGGGCTTAGGGTTTAGGGCTTAGGGCTTAGGGCTTAGGGCTTAGGGCTTAAGGTTTAGGGCTGCGGGTGGCTAAGCCCTAAACTCTAAGCGGTACACACCCTAACGGCCCTCAAGCCTACAACCCCTACACCCTAAACTCTAAGCCCTCAACTCTACGCCCAAGCCCAAACCCGAAACAATAACCCTAGACCGAAGCCCTGAACCCTAAACCCTAAACCCGAAACCCTAAACCCTAAACCCTAAACCCTAAACCCTAACCTTAGACCGAAGCCCTGAACCCTAAACCCTAAACCGAAGCCCTGAACTCTGGAAAGACCCCCTTCCTCCCTAGGCTTGGCAGCTGCAAAGTGTCGGAACTCGTCCCGGGAAAGCGGGGCCTAAACTTGATGGCAGCCGTTCGGGGCTGAAGGTCCGGGGTCTAGGGTTTAGGGTTTAGGGTTTAGGATTTAGGGTTTAGGGTTTAGGGTTTAGGGTTTAGGGTTTAGGGTTTAGGATTTAGGGTTTTAGGGTTTTAGGGTTTTAGGGTTTAGGGTTTAGGGTTTAGGGTTTGGGGTTTAGGGTTTAGGGTTTAGGGTTTAGGGTTTAAGTTTAGGGTTTAGGGTTTTAGGGTTTTAGGGTTTTAGGGTTTGGGTCTCACAAAACAGGGTTTCGGACGTGAGGGTGTCGAGCTCAGGGCTGCCATCAAAAGGCTGAAACAGGGTGGATGATATCACTTGGGGACGACCCCGCAGGACTTGCAGCAAGTGGCGTCGAAACCCTTCTGCTCGGAATGCTGGTGCCCTAAACCCTAAACCCTAAACCCTAAACCCTAAGCCCTACTTGGATGGTGGGGGGCTCAAAGGGCTCTTTGATCTTCAGGGGTGCACGGATTTAGGGGCTTTGTTGGGGGCGGGGGGGGGGGGGGGGGTTTAGGGCTTAAGGTTTAGGGGTTAGGGTTTAGGGTTTAGGGTTTAGGGTTTAGGGTTTAGGGTTTAGGGTTTAGGGTTTAGGGTTTAGGGTTTAGGGTTTAGGGCTCAGGGTTAGAGATGTGGGGATTTTGCGTTTTAGGGGTTTCATTTTCAGGCTTGGAGTTCAGGGTTTAGGGTCTAGGGTTCAGGGTAAACTTTCCAGGACTGCCCTTTTTTCTTTTGGGGGAAGGCCTGGGGGGAGGGGGGGAGGAGGGAGGGAGGGCATTCATAGTTTGGAGATACAAGCCCTGGCAACCACCTCAGGGTTCTAGGGTTTAAGGTTCGGGTGTGGGGATTAGGGTGTTCAGGGGTTTGGGGCATGTAAGCCTGAAAACCTTAGAGGCCTAGGGCTCATGAGGTCCCTAAACCCTACTAACCCTAAACCCTAAACCCTAAACCATAAACCCTAAACCCTTTAAGGTCTTTGAGTTGCAAGGAGGCCAAAGCCTTGAGCCCCTCTGACTAGTTCTCCACAGAGAATTTGGGAGCTCGGTACCTTAAGCCTTGAAGGGGTCATCTAGGGTTCAGGAAACTCTAAACCATAAACTCCTACAGCCCAAACCCCGAACCCAGTGCCCTGAACCCTGAACCCTCAGTCCCTACTTCCCTACCCAAGAACTTAGTTTCGGGTTTAGGGTTGTAGGGCTTTAGGCTTTCAGGGTTGTGGGTGTTAGGGTTTGGGGTCTCAGGGTTTCGTGATTTCGGCTTTAACCCTAGACCCTAGACCCCAAACCCCAAACCCTAAACCCTAAACCCTAAACCCTAAACCCTATCAGGGTTTAGGGGCCGTTAGGCCGTGCATGAAACTAAGGGGTTCAGGGCTTCATCAGAGCTTTAAGTTCCAGGGCCGTGGGCGATTGGTTTAGGGGTTTAGGGTTTAGGGTTTAGGGTTTCGGGTTTGGGGTTTAGGGTTTAGGGTTTAGGGTTCAGGGTCTAGGGTTTAGGGTTTAGGGTTTAGGGTTTAGGGTTTAGGGTGTAGGGTTTAGGGTTTAGGGCAAGTTGAGGGTTTCAGGATTTAGGGAGCTTGTAAGGATGGACCAGGCGGTTTAGGGTTTAGGGTTTAGGGTTTAGGGCTTAGGGCTGCAGCTTGTTGGGAGCTCAGGCCCTCAACCCCTAAACCCTTAAACCCTACAACGCCAACCGTAAAGTCCTAAACCCAAAACGTCCTAAACCTCAGACCGCAAACCTGATACAAAACCCATCAACCCCAAACCCTACACCCCAAACCCTAAACCCGAAACCCCAAACCCGAACCCCAAACCCTCAACTAACCCTAAAGCCCGAAAAACCTAAACCCTAAAACCCTAACCCCTCAGATCCCTAAGCCCGAAACCGTTGCTGCCTGCGAGGCGTCACTGGCGCTCTGGCCAAGCTGACACGCGTCTGCACGTTAAACTGCAGTGGTGGCCCGGCCAGGTCGAGTTTCGGTTCAGGGTATAGTTTATAGTTTAGGGTTTAGGGTTTAGGGTTTAGGGCTTAGGGTTTAGGGTTTAGGGGTTAGGGGTTAGGGGTTGGGGGTTAGGGGTTTGGGGTTAGGGGTTCGGGGTTCGGGGTTCGGGGTTCGGGGTTCGGGGTTCGGGGTTAGGGGTTAGGGGTTAGGGGTTAGGGGTTAGGGGTTGGGGGTTGGGGGTTAGGGGTTTTAGTGTTTGGGGTTTATGGTTTAGGGTACATCCATTGAAAGCCCTGAGCCTGAAAACCTTCCCTGTGCGAGCCACATCGTAATGCCCCTGCGTCCGTACGCCGAGCCTCTCCAACTTGCC
Organism: Symbiodinium natans; assembly: GCA_905221605.1. NCBI lineage: Eukaryota > Dinophyceae > Suessiales > Symbiodiniaceae > Symbiodinium > Symbiodinium natans. Next base: position 35,557 of record CAJNDS010001037.1, read on the forward strand.
TGCCTCGTCGGTCTAAAGAACCCATGTAGCTGCTAGATCCTAAGTCCTATAAGCCCTAATCCCCAAGCCCGAAACTCTGAACCCTGCTGTATCCTAAGTCCTGCAAGCCCTAAGCCCGCAAACCACCCTAAACCCGAAGCCCTATGCCCTAAACCCGAAACCCTAAACCCTAAACCCTGAACCCTAATCTGTTTCAAGCCGAGCAGTGTACTGGAGGTTGGCATTTCTGGCAGCGTGGAGCTGGGATGCTGCCATGGAAACCGGTCCCCGAAGCGCCAAAAAACAGTAGTGGTGCTGAGGGTTTAGGGATTTACCCTAACCCTAAACCCTAAACCCTGTCGGGGGGTTCTGGTGCCACCACAGAGGTTCTATACCTCCTAAACCTCCTAGACCTCCTTAACCTCCTAAACCTCCTAAACCTCCTAACCTTTGTGGGGTGTTTGGGGTCTGGGGTTTAGGGCTTAGGGTTAAGCCCCCTACGCCTCCTAAACTGCCTAAGACCTACGCTCCAAATCCTAACTCCAGGCTGGCACTTCAAGCATCTCAACCTCAAAAGCCCTACACTCTACTGAGTTGTGCCTTAAACCCTTTGACAAGTATTTATGAATAGGTTCCCCTAAACCCTAAACCCTAACCCTAAACCCTAAACCCTAATTATGAGTAGGTTCCCTTATAAGGAAAGAAGGGAAATGAACACAAACAGTGGTCCCTCCACAAAGCTGCCAAACCTAAGCCCCAAACCCTAGGGTTTAGGGTTTCGGATTTCGGGTTTAGGGTTTAATGCGCGTTCCGTATTAATAATACCCCCGGATTAGACCGGTCCACCCCCCGAAAATGCCCGCCCGTCCGATTAGTCAACCCGCCCGATTAGACCGGTCCTGGCCTCATGTGATTTTTTTGGGATGATATGTGTGCGAGCCCTCAAGCCCCAAACCCCTAAACCCCAAACCCTCAACTAGTGAACTCCCCCCACCGATTGGGTCGGAATTGCCCTCAAGTAGATTCCAACAAATTTCTTTTGAGGATGACATGCTTGTGACTCTACTGCCCTAAGTCCCAAACCCTCAACTAGTGAACTCCCCCCCCGATCGGACCGGACCTGCCCTCATGTACACTTTTTTGAGGATGATACGCTTGGGACCGCGAAAGCCCTCAACTATAGGGAACTCCCCTCCCGATTAGACCGGACGTGCCCACATGAGGATGTTGTAAGGGTGACACGATGATCCTTATGTTTGCTGCGAGCTCATCTCCAAGTGCTCTCACCAATCAGCTAGCATGGCTCCCACTCATGCTGCAAAAGACGACGACGACTACTACTGCCACTACTTCCGATTCTAACTACCAAAACAAGCAGCAATAAGAAAATCCCAAGCCTGAATTATCTTTAAAAACCGTTTTCTCATGGCTTCTAAGAGTATCCCTGTTCGGCCCCTGGCCCACCCGATTAATTCGCGGCCCTCGATGAATGCGGGCCTCGGCCCGGGAACCTTTAAACAAGCCAGCTCCAAGCTTCGAGCCTCCAAAGCAAGCAGCAGCCCAAAAATTCCAAAATTCCAAGCCTTCAGGAACAGATAATTTTGAATTGAAAATCCATCTACAAAACCATTTTCTCAATGTTTCTAAGGATATCCCTTTCGGCCCCTGGCCCACCCGATTAATTCGTGGCCCTCGATTAATGCGGGCCTCGGCCTGTGCACCTTGAAAAAAGGCAGCTCCAAGCTTCGGGTCTCCAAAGCAAGCAAGCAGCAGTCACAAAATTCCAAGCCTTCAGGAACAGATGGTTTTGAATTGAAAATCTATCTAGAAAAACCATTTTCCCAAGGTTTCTAACGTATCCCTTTTCGGCCCCTGACCCACCCGATTAATTCGTGGCCCTCGATTAATGCGGGCCTCGGCCTGGGAACCTTGAAAAAAGGCAGCTCCAAGCTTCGGGTCTCCAAAGCAAGCAAGCAGCAGTCACAAAATTCCAAGCCTTCAGGAACAGATGGTTTTGAATTGAAAATTTGTCTAGAAAAACCATTTTTCCAAGGTTTCTAAGGGTATCCCTTTTCGGCCCCTAGCCTACCCGATTGATTCGTGGCCCTCGATTAATGCGGGCCTCGGCCTGGGAACCTTGAAAAAAGGCAGCTCCAAGCTTCGGGTCTCCAAAGCAAGCAAGCAGCAGTCACAAAATTCCAAGCCTTCAGGAACAGATGGTTTTGAATTGAAAATCTATCAAGAAAAACCATTTTCTCAAGGTTTCTAAGGGTATCCCTTTTCGGCCCCTAGCCCGCCCGATTAATTCGTGGCCCTCGATTAATGCGGGCCTCGGCCTGAGAACCTTTAAAAAAAGTCAGCTCCAAGCTTCGGGATTCAAAGCAAGCAAGCAGCAGCCACAAAATTCCAAAATCCCAAGCCTTCAGGAACAGATGGTTTTGAATTCAAAATCTATCTAGAAAAACCATTTTCCCAAGGTTTCTAAGGGTGTCCCTTTTCGGCCCCTGGCCCACCCGATTAATTCGTGTTGGAAGGTCCCGAAACTCCCAAAACCGCTTCAGCAAGGCTTGTTAAAGCCTTCTGCAAGCCAAAATATCCTTGTGCAGGCTTTGAGCCGCTTGGACAAGCCTTGTAAATGGCTTTGCGAAGGCTTTTGCAAGGTCCCCAAAGGTCCCCTACTCCAGGATTTGATCCAAATGTGCCCATTCCCAATGAACTCATACAAACCTTACCAATTGCGGCTTGGAAGGTCCAGACGCTTGTTAAAGCCTTCTGCAAGCCTTCACATTATCCTTGCAAAGGCTTTGAGCCACTTGGACAAGCCTTGTCAATGGCTTTCTGAAGGCTTTTGGAAAGTCCCAAAAGGTCCCTGCATTAGGATTTGAGCCAAATGTGCCAATTCCCAATGAACTCATACAGCGCTTTCCAATTGCGGCTTGGAGGGTCCCGAAACTCCCAAAACGGCTTCAGCGAGGCTTGTTAAAGCCTTCTGCAAGACTTCAAAATATCCTTGCAAAGGGTTTGAGCCACTTGGACAAGCCTTGTAAATGGCTTTCTGAAGGCTTTTGGAAAGTCCCAAAAGGTCCCTGCATTAGGATTTGATCCAAATGTGCCAATTCCCAATGAACTCACAAAGCGCTTTCCAATTGCGGCTTGGAGGGTCCCGAAACTCCCATGCACCAGGATTTGATCCAAATGCGCTAATTCCCAATGAACTCACACAGCGCTTTCCAATTGCGGCTTGGAGTCCCGAAACTCCCAAAACGGCTTCAGCAAGGCTTGTTAATTACCTTCTGCAAGCCTTCAAAATATCCTTGCAAAGGCTTTGAGCCACTTGGACAAGCCTTGTAAATGGCTTTCTGAAGGCTTTTGGAAAGTCCCAAAAGGTCCCTGCATCAGGATTTGATCCAAATGCGCCAATTCCCAATTAACTCATACAGCGCTTTCCAATTGCGGCTTGGAGGGTCCCGAAACTCCCAAAACGGCTTCAGCAAGGCTTGTTAATTACCTTCTGCAAGCCTTCAAAATATCCTTGCAAAGGCTTTGAGCCACTTGGACTTCTTTACTTCCTATTGATCAAAACGTGCCGAGTCTGTTTGGGGTCCCGAGGGCTTTCAGAACGGCTTGAAGAAGGCCCACTGACGGGGTTTGGGGAGTCCCCATGACGCAAGTCCGAAAAGGACAAATTGGGAAAACGCGATCGGGACCCGAGCCGGGCCCAAAAAGCTCAATCTCAAGCTTCAATCTCGATTATTTGCTTCTTCGACTCTGAAGAGGCACAGACCAAATGGCCTAGTGGCAGAGCGATTGAGCTTGTGACCCGAGGCCCCGGGCTCGAACCCCGGGGGGTGCATTTTCGGAAGTTGCCTTTAAAGACCTTCATTTGACAGGCCTTTTTGGGAGCATTTCCGAGCTGCAGCGTTTCCAAAGAAGTGCGCGAAGGCTTTGAGCAAATGGCTTCGTGAATAATTTTGGAAGTCCTGAAAGCCTTCTGCAAGCCTTCAAACTATCCTCTACGGCTACTGCTACTACCACTACGACTACGACTACCTACTACTACTACTACTACTACTACTACTACTACTACTACTACTACTACTACTACTACTACTACTACTACTACTACTACTACTACTACTACTACTACTAACTACTACTAATACTACTACTACTACTTACTACTACTACTACTACTACTAATAATAATAAACTACTACTACTACTACTACTACTAAACTACTACTTACTATTAAACTACTACTACTGCTACTACCACTACTACTACTACTACTACTACTACTACTACTACTACTACTACTACTTCTACTACTACTACTACTACTACTACTACT
>CAJNDS010001038.1:2500-39809 GCA_905221605.1 Symbiodinium natans
TTTGGGGGGGTTAGGGTTTTGGGTTTGGGGACATAAAGTGTCTTATGGGCATGTTGAAGATCGATTGGGTGTGCCGGGGTGGCTTGTTTCAAAATTGAGAGTACTGGGGTCGCGAGTCATGCGGGGATCGCATGCCTACGCTTTCGAAGCAGGGCCCTGGCAACCCTGCAAGTGCCGAGAGATTCACGTCCTTGTCGAAGGCCGAAACCAAAGTGCTCTAAACCCTAAACCCTAAACCCATCTAAACCCTAAACCCTAAACCCATCTAAGCCCTAAACCCTAAACCCGTCTAAACCCAAAAATCTAAACCCTAAACCCTATACCCTAAACTCCATGCCCTGCACCCCAAGCGAAACCACGGGGCCATACCACTGGCCAATTCGACTCCAGGGGGGCGCGCCGGGGTTGGTGACCTGTCGAAAGGCGAAGCTCGCGAAGTGGTTGGGGCGGTTTAGGGGGTTGAGTTTGGGGTTGAGGGGTTAGGGTTGGGGGGGGGCCTTTAGGGCTGAGGGTTTAGGGCCTGTAGGGCTGAGGGTATGGGATTTCCAGGCTGTGGGCAGCTTGCGGAATGAAGAGCGCACCAAGGGAAGGGGAATCCTGCCCTCCCCTTCCATGCTAAAGCACGTCCGTCGGCGCTATAGGGTCGCAGAGCACACAGGGTCCGTGTACGTGTGTAAACCCTAAGCCCTAAACCCTAAACCCTTGTTGGGATAAGGGAAGCCTCTGAGAAGGCTGAAGTGGAGAAGGGCACCATGCCTTTGTGTGCAGGATGTTCTGCATATGTAAGCATTGCTACAGCACAGGTGTGCAGGACGTTCAGCATATGTAAGCATTGCTTCGGCACAGGCGAGAGCAGAGCTCCGCATATGTAAGCATTGCGACTGGATTTTGGCTCAAGCATGACAAAGTGCGTGCCTGGATTGGGGTGTGAGGGTTTTGGGGGGTGTTTCCGGGTGGTTCCTCTAGCTTAGGCTGGTCTAGCCTCTTCCGGACCCCCCCTAGCCCGGTGGTCCCCGTCCAGGGTTTTTTCCGTCTTGAGGGTTTGGTTGAAGCTGGGGCTTTCTGGGTGTAGTCCTGGTTTCCCTTAGATCCCTCTTTTCGATGGCCGCTCCTGCGCCCTCCGCCCCTGGTCCTCACGAGGACCAAGGGGTTATGAGCCCAACTGGTGCTCGGCGTGCCATTGATTCGAGATTGGAAGGTGAGACTGCTGGTCCGCGCTACGATCGTCATCCTGCTGGAAATGCGATGCCCAATGGGGTACTTTCGGCTGATGTTGTAAGGCGTGAGGATATGGTGCAGGCCTCACCTGGTGCAGCGAGTTTGGAAAGCGCTCCATGGCCACCAGCTATGACTTCAAGGACAGAAGATGTGGGACCGCCTGGTACATTTTCCTGTGATTCCGGGCTTCGCCAAGAAACGTCTTCCGTGTCTGCTGGGAATGTGGGGCCAACGATTCCGCACTTGGTCGCGCGGGCGAGTACGGATAATCACCCGGGAGGCTCCCAGGGTGGGACTGCCTTGCCAGTCCCGTCCTGGATGAGTCGTCTCGGGGATTATCTTCGCCAAGCTTCCGGACAGGTTGAGACGCTGACAACGACGCTCACGAGGCAACGAGTGTTGGGTAGTAGTGGTGGTTTAGTGGTTCAACAACATGAGCAGTTGCAGCAGCAGCATACCACTTCGCACCCCTCCACACCGCAGCATGCAACATACCCGGCAGCAGCGGCAACTATGTCTGGTGGTTTTTCTCCGACAGGACAACAAAGTGGGGATCCTCCTCTGTTTCCCAGCAGTGCTCGTCGTATTATGGAAGGCTGGGCAAGACAGGCTCCTTTGCTGCATGGTCCGAGGAGTGTGGGAACAGACGATGCTTCATCGGCGTCCATTCCGGTGGAGTTGGTGCAGGAGGAGGTGAGAAGACAAGTGGAAGCGGCCTTGGCAGGACAGAAGGGAAGGCTTGAGCGCCTTCAAGAAGAAAATGAGCGATTGCGGGAGATGGCTTTTGGGGGTGGTGGCGATGTGAAAGGACAAGGCCGGGGTGGGGCTCTATGGAATGAGGCGCAGCGGCAGATGAGGGAGCAGTCTGAGCTTCCTGAGGATCGTGGTGTACCTCATGGAGATCGGGCCTACTCAGCATCGCAAGTGCTTCATGAGGATCGTGGTGTACCTCATGGAGATCGGGCCTACTCAGCATCGCAAGTGCTTCATGAGGATCGTGGTGTACCTCATGGAGATCGGGCCTCTTTCGCAACTCAAGTGCTTCATGAGGATCGTGGCGTACCTCATGGAGATCGGGCCTCTTTCGCAACTCAAGTGCTTCATGAGGATCGTGGCGTACCTCATGGAGATCGAGCCTCTTTCGCAACACATGCACTTCGTGAGGATCGTGGTGTACCTCATGGAGATCGGGCCTCCTCAGCATCTCATGCACTTCGTGAGGATCGTGGTGTACCTCATGGAGATCGGGCCTACCCAGCAACTCAAGTGCTTCATGAGGATCGTGGCGTACCTCATGGAGATCGGGCCTCTTTCGCAACTCAAGTGCTTCATGAGGATCGTGGCGTACCTCATGGAGATCGGGCCTCTTTCGCAACTCAAGTGCTTCATGAGGATCGTGGCGTACCTCATGGAGATCGGGCCTCTTTCGCAACTCAAGTGCTTCATGAAGATCGTGGCGTACCTCATGGAGATCGGGCCTCTTTCGCAACACATGCACTTCGTGAGGATCGTGGTGTACCTCATGGAGATCGGGCCTCCTCAGCATCTCATGCACTTCGTGAGGATCGTGGTGTACCTCATGGAGATCGGGCCTACCCAGCATCTCATGCACTTCGTGAGGATCGTGGTGTACCTCATGGAGATCGGGCCTCTTTCGCTCATGCACCTCGTGAGGATCGTGGTGTACCTCATGGAGATCGGGCCTACCCAGCATCTCATGCACTTCCTGAGGATCGTGGTGTACCTCATGGTGATCGGGTCTTTGCAGCAACAAGTGTGACTTCTGGGGTTCGGGGAGCTCTTCGGGAAGGTCGTCAACCAGTTCCGTCGATGTCTCGGGCCCATGATGGTCCTCGTGCACAGAGGGGCGAAGCTGGTGCCAGGTCAAGAAGTGCAGAAGGACATGGCGAGCTTGGGAACAGGCCAAGGAATGTGTATGCTCGTGGTTATGGTGCCAAGCGATCTGCCTCAGCGAGTCCGTCGCCAAGTGGTGGTAGAGGAGTTGTGGGTGAGAGGTTGTCTGGAGGGGATGTCTGTGGTGTCCCGCCGTTTGACCGAGCCTTCAGGGCTCGCTTGGAGCCTGAGCTAGGGATAAGGGGAGATTATGAGCCGCTGAAGAGACCTGAGGGAGTTGCAACCCTTGGTGCGCCTTGTGAAGCTCCTCCTGGTCTCAGTCCTCCCGTTGCTCCAGGAAGCGAGCAACAACCAGGCGATGTGGCGCCTGCAGCTCCGTCAAGCCCTTCTCCGATGGACATTGTGCTTACAGGTATCGGGCAGCTGCAACAGATGTTGCTGAAGAAGGGAGACGGGTTGGATGTGGATAAGGCGTCGCCGAATTTTCCGATGTTGCCTGACTACACTCCGGAATCTGGTGCCATAGACTTCCAGGACTGGCTGTATCTTGTGGAGCAACAAGTGTCTGCTATGGCGGCAAGCGCTGGCGAGTGGTGGAAACAAGTCATGGGTTCGGCCTTGGAAGCATACCAGGAGTATCAGGCGCTTTCGCCGATCAAGCGGCTTGGGGTGAAAGCAAGGCTATCAGAGGAGCTTCAGGACGGCAAGTACCAGAAGCTTGCGAAAAAGGTGGCAGCCTTACTTCTAGCAGCGCTTCCGACAGGTGTCCGAGATGAGCTAGTGGCCTATCGTGTGCAGGGGACTCATCAGATACTGTTCAGGCTGATGGCTGTGTACCAGCCTGGGGGCGCTCAGGACCGGGCACAACTTCTGAAACAGTTGGAGGTGAGTGAATCTCCAGGAACAGCGACGGATGCAGTGGTTGCATTACGGAGATGGTATCGCCTGTACCAGCGAGCTTTGGATCTTGGTGTTTCCTTGCCAGATGAGTCCGTCCAGGTGAAGTCTTTGGGGGTCTTAACGAAGAAGGTGGCGGAGACAAATCAAGACTTTCGCTTTAAGGTGTCCTTGGCGAAGGCGGAGCTTCAGATTGACACCAGACCCACCTCGGAGAATGTGTTGAAGTACTTCCAACATCTCCTTGCAGAATGTGAGCAGCTTGGGGCTACTGGGAGAAAGGCTACACCGTCACAGGCATCGGAGGCTCCCGGACCCAAACTGAAGGGCATGCAGCAACAGCCCTCAGATGCCGGAAATACCACTCAGAGGCCAAAGGCCAAGGCCTCTCCACCGCCTACGAATCCGACAAAGCCGTGTTCATGGTTCACTACTGATGATGGTTGCAGAAATGGAAAGAACTGCAGTTTCAGGCATTCGTGGGAGGGTCTTCAGCGAGCCGAACGGTGCCTCCTTTGTGGTTCGACGAAGCACAGGGCAAGGGATTGTCCTACGAAGAAGGTGAGTCCTACTGACAAACCGGCCCCAAAGCCGAGGTTGGCCAAACAGCAGGCTGCAGCAGCTACTCCTACAACAGGGGCAGCTTCCTCGGAAGGTCCTTCGCTTTCGTCAGGTCCGTCGGTGCCGGCTGGAGATGCTACTCGTGAGCAGCCTTCAAGCCTTACTCCTTCAACCTTAAACAAGATCGACACGGAGCAGGTGGCGGCGATGTTGTCCGAAACAAACAAGATGCTGAAGGCCTTGACTTCCACTCAGGCTCAGGGCTCTGGCACAGGTTCGGCTTCTTCGGCGCCCTCGGATCCTTTGGGGGTTATACAGAGACAGTTGGAGGATTTGCGGCGACTGCGAATGCTGGTGGTGCTTCCGGAGAGGGTTGGCAATGAAGACTTCCGTGTGAAAATGGATGTGTATGAACGGTTGCTGCAGACTGAGCCAGAGGCGGTTGAGAAGGATTCCGAGGAGAAGATGGCCCTGTTGGATTCGGGAGCGAGCCATGCCTTTCGGGTTGCTGTTGACGATCGTGAGGTGGAACAAGGAAAGTTGGTGAAGGTTGCCTTGGCCAATGATGATCACGTTGTCCTTTCGCAGAACGCTGGTGGAACCCTGTTGTCTTCGCCTTCTACGAACCCTTCGGGTGGTGGAACGATACTACCTATGGGACAGTTGGTGCAGTTGCTTGGATGCACGGTACGATGGTCTCCGACAAGGCTTGAAGTTCGACACCCGATCCATGGCAAGTTGCGAGTGAAAGTCAACCATTTCTGCCCAGAGCTGACCGAGGTGAGCGCGCTACAGCTCATCAAGGAATTGGAGGAAAAACGGGTTGGCGAGTTCACGAAGACCTTGGAGGATATGGAGAGGCAGCTCAAGGAGATTGAGCTCTCGGGCTGTGGAGATCGCGGTTGGGAACAGCACCTCATGGATCTGGTGGAAACTGGGGCTCGAACGAGTTTCTGTGGCTTCATCCAGAAGGTGCCCTATTTGCAGGGGGTGACCCCGGAGGCTTTCGCGACCATCCCTGAGGAGTTCCCGGTGACGAACAAAGAGGGCTGGAGGCTCTTGAAGGGCATGCCGTGGAGTAGAAGGAAACGAAGGAGTATGTTCCTTAGCAACAACTGGCTGGTGCATCTCTTCTCGGGAGACAAAAGGAAGAAGGGGCTGGCTTCTTCAAGCGAATGGAAGGCCAGTCTGCATCGTGATGATGTTCTGGTGGAGGTGGACCTGAACCTTAGCAGTCACTTCGACATGTTAAAGAAGGATGGCATCTTCAAGCTGCTTTTGTGGGGAGCTGCTCGGGGCAAAATTAAGGCTCTATTTGGGGGACCGCCTCGAAGAACCTTTCCCTTTACAGGAAATGAGACGATGCTGTCCTCGCAACATGTTCGGGAAGTTCAGCTGGTTGCCAGGGCGATGATCCTTTGGTCAGTAGCTTCTGAGGGTAGGAGGATCCTTTGGAGAGAGGGATCTTTAGAAACCCCGGGCCCTGGAGTTGGTTGGTTGCTGGAACATCCGAGAGTTGAATCGAGGAAGGTTCCTGGACTAGAGCAAGGCGACAACAAGGAGAGTGACCTTGAGGAGCAAGAGAGGCTGGCTAAGGAATGGTTCGACCTGGGCAAGTTTTCGCATCGTGAGTGCCGCATGTTGTTGGAAGAGATGAACTTCAAGAAGAACTTGCGAGCCTCATCCCGAGGCGAACAAGAAGGATCTGTGGTGCTTGGCGCATATGCTCATGGCGGCAATCGGGGGGTTACTACAGAGGCACTCCAGAGACCGTGGTTGACGAAGTACCTGAACATGTTTATGCGGTGGAATGTGGAAACGCAGCTGCATGAGGATTGCTCTTGGTCGGCTTTGTTGGTCATGGAGACGAATGAAGTGCCTCGACATCGAGATGTCCGGAACGCTCGTGATAGTAACAACTACTTGATTGGGTTGGGCGATGATGATCCTGGCCGCGAGGTTTCCTCCGGTCTGTGGCTTGAAGGGGACCTGGATGGACAGAATGGGTTGGGCGATGATGATCCTGGCCGCGAGGTTTCCTCCGGTCTGTGGCTTGAAGGGGACCTGGATGGACAGAAATTTGGTGGTGGAGGGAGATGTGTCGAAAGGTCCTGTCCATTCTCTGGCTTTGAACAATTAAAGGGCTGTTTGGTTGAGATCTCTGGAAGGATGACGAGGTTCAATCCAAAACAACACCATGCGTATGTGGGGAAGGATCAAACTCAGAAGGAGCTTCTCGTGGCGGCCTACACACCTCTCGGCCTCGACAAGTTGCCGGATGAAAAGGTCGGGAAACTTCGATGCTTGGGTTTTCCGATACGCTCAACCTTGGAATGGGATGAGGGCCCAGCGCTACAAGGAAGGGACCAGGTTCGTGAGGCTCAGGAGGAGCTGGAAAGTGAGGATGAGGAGGAGGCCAATGGACGGGTGCCATGCTACGACCTGTTTGGAACGACCATGTGGAAAACCTTCGCGAGGATGTACACCATGGATGAGGTCAAGTGTGATTTGGAAAACTTGGGACCTACGACTTTGGGTACGAACCTCAATCTCTGGTCTTTGGAGGGTGAGGATGGTCATGGTCTGAAGGCCGGTACAAGAACAAGTCGATGGCCAACGGGGATGATAAGTTCTGTCTGTGATGCTCTATGTGCTTGGCCCGGTTTTGCTACGCGAGAACATGCTTTGACCAGTATGGTTCGAAGGCTGGGAAGGCGAGATGGTGAAGAAGGTGAAGGGAAGCTCGCTAAATTCAGCTTGGAGGAATGGCGCATTCACCTGAGACGGGACCATTTGCCATACAGGAAGGATTGCCGGGAGTGCATCCAAAGGGCGACGGGCAAGCCACATAGGAGAGTCGCTCATCCTTCAGCGTATGTCCTGAGCATTGACACTGCTGGTCCGTTTAGGGCGACGGGCACTGATGGAGCGCGCTACCTGCTAGTCGGGTGTTTCCGCTTTCCTAAGATCCCAGAAACAGGGGACCCTGAGCAGTCTGGTGTGCAGCCTGGGGACGTGGACAAACCGGATGACGAGGGTGATTGGTTGCCTGGGATGGAGGGCGAGGATGTCGTATCAGAGGTTCCTGCTACTGAAGGTGCGCCTGTAGGGGTCTCGGAGGAGCTTGGCCCTGATCCTGCTGCTATTCGTGAGGAAGATGATCCGAAACAGGAGGAGATCAAGGCCCTGGAGCGTATGTCTGAGCCCTTCGAGTTCGAGTCTGCCTATCTTTGTCGACCCTTGAAGACCAGGAAGAAGGCGGAAACACTCAAGGCCTTGCAGGAGATGTACCTGTCTCTAAGACAACGGGGCCTGCCAGTCTTACGAGTACATTGCGACCGAGCAAGGGAGTTCATGAACGAGGGTATGGACATGTGGGCAGCGGCGAGGGACATCATAGTCACGAAGACTCAAGGCGATGATCCGTCACAAAATGGGGCGGCGGAGCGGGCTGTTGGTTTCATCAAGGGCCGGGTGCGAACTTTGCTTGGACAGGCCAAAGCCTACAGCAAGCTTGGAGATGCCGTAGTGAGATCGTGGTGGTCAAGGGCGGCATCAACGATTTGCCAACAACACGCTGCTCAGGCCTTTGGAAGGGGCAATCCTAGCGTCGCTCCTTTCGGATCACAGGTGTTCATCAAGAGGAAGAGGTATGGCCAAGGGGGCACTGACTTCGAGGACAAGTGGATCCAAGGGTCTTATTTGGGGCCTGTTGAGACAGTCTCCCATGGTCATGTTGTTCGCACCGTGCAGGGCAATGTTTGGTACACAACAAATGTCCGTCGCCTACCCGAACTACCTCCGTACGAAGATGAAGGTGATGACTGGCATCCTGAACGACGCGTGGTTGGAAAAACACCGCCTGTGGTGCGAGTCTTTAGGGCCGACGAGGGTGGCGAGGATGGCAACGTCTTTTGCATGAGCAGATTGGTGGAACCAGTGTCGACAACTACTGACGCTGTTCCGGATAATGAAACCACTGAAGGTTGGATGGAGTCCGCTGGAGGTGAAGACGCTGGTGACGATATGGATGAGTCCCAGTGGTTGGTGGAGGACCAAGAGGGTGAGATGGATGGCCGCTATTGGTCTCGCTGTGTGCTAGATGAGGAACACAACTTACGACGATGTGTGCCGGAGGACTATCAAGAACTGTTTGAGGGTGTGAACCAGGCGACGTTGGAAGCTGAAAGGGCTTTGGAGCAAAGGGAGTCGCAGAAGGTTTACAAGACCTACTCGGTTGGGGATTGGTTCCGGCTATGTCGCTTTGTGGAGGATGATGACGGGAAACATGGTGTCGAGCCTGTCTTGGAGAACCTTGAAGGTCCTCTTCAGGTCGTATACACTGTACAGCTTGACGAGGTGAAGCAATTCCTTCCGCGGTGGAAGGAGGCCATTGGAAAGGAGATGAAGGCTCTGCTGGATGCGGGAGCCTTGGTTCCCCTCACGGAGGAGGAGCATCGTCGTCTTGAGAGGGCGGGAGTGTTATCTATACTTCCGGCTAAAGGAGTCTTCACGGCAAAACCTCCAGACAATCCTGAGCTGCTTGATGATCCTGGAAGAGAGTTGGTGAAGGGGTCGCCTTCATTCTTCAAAAGAAAGGCTCGTCTCGTCATATGTGGCAACTTCGAGGGAAGGAGTCAGAAGGAAGACAGCTATGCAGGGGGATGTCAAGGGGAGTCCTTGAGGGCGATGATTGTTCATGCCGCACACAAACGAGGTGGATCACGTCCTTGGAAGGCAGCAGGAACAGACATCAGGAATGCCTTCATCTTGGCCCCGATGGACGATGGCGAGGTGGTGCATTGCCTTTACCCTCCCAAGGTGTTCCAGGCGGCGGAAATACCGTTTGCGAAGTGCTTATTTCGGGTGGACCGAGCTCTTTATGGCTTTAGGCGCTCTCCGAAGCTGTGGAGTACCTTCCGGGACAACAGACTGAGGCGAGCTCGATTCAAGGTGGGAGAGCTGGATGCCTTCCTCAGACAGCACAGAGCGGATGAGAATGTTTGGAGTGTGGTGGTCATGACGCCTGGCCCAGATGGAACGATGCAGGAAGAAATTCGGGCATTCGTCAACGTTTACGTTGACGACATCTTGTATCTGGGTGAGGAGGAGGTCGTTGCGGCTACTCATGGGTGGATCACACAAGAATGGAAGGCCTCGGATTTGACATGGGCATCCATGGAACAGCCAGTTCGTTTCCTGGGGCTAGAGATCTACGAGACGCTCAACGGCTTCAAGATCGGGCAGACTGGCTGCATATCTGAGGTACTTCGACACTATGATGTTCAGGGGCATGGTCACGGGACGCCATGTCCTCAGTCATGGCTGCTGGGAGAGGTGAACTTTGATGAGAAGCAGTACGACGAGCAGACCTTGAGGCGTGCTCAGAAAATCACTGGCGAACTTCTCTGGCTTTCAACAAAGGGCCGGCCAGACTTGATACACACAGTTGCCACCATGAGCAGTCTGTGTGTGAGGGACCCTGAGACTGTGGAGCGCATCGGCATGAGAACCTTGGGCTACTTGAAGGCGACGGCCGATTGGTTCTTGTTCTACGAGCCGACAACCCACAACCATGATGTGGAGGGTTACAGTGATGCCAGCTTCGCCCCCCAAGGGGGGCGGAGCATCGGTTGCTCGCTGGCTTGCTATCTGGGGTGCCCCATATCTTGGCGATGTGGGAGACAACCACTGGTTTCTCTGTCTGTTGCCGAGGCAGAGCTCATAGAGGCTGTCAATGCCATCCAGATGGTCTATGGACTCTCATCTTTTACCTCCGAAATCAGGCCGGACCCTCCTCGCCTGGGACTTTACGTCGACAATCAGGCTGCTGTAGGACTGTGTTCCGAGGCAGCTGGAACTTGGAAAACTCGTCACCTACGAGTTCGTGCCTTTCATCTTCGTGAGGCGGTGCGTCTCAAGGAGATTACCCTTCGACATATCCCTGGTGTTTCTCAATTAGGAGACTTAGGTACAAAGGCCTTCTCGAAGCCAAGACTCCTGGAGCTTTGCCGTATGTGGGGATTGGGAACAACTTCGCCAAGAGAGCAGCAGCCGGGACCAGCAACAGGCAGCACTGCAGCAACGGCACACACTACAACACCGGGGGTGGTTGGGGTGATAGCTAGATTGGTGTTGCTTTTGGGTTGGTTGGTTCAGGGTACTCGTGGAGCCTCGACAAAGCGAAGTTCGAATGTTCCTGCTGAGGATGTTGGAGGGATACAAATCAGTGTTGCTTGGGAGTTTTATGCGCTGGTTTTTGTCAGCTTGGTGGCTGCGATTGGTGCATGGGAGGCGATCAAGTGGCTGTTCGAGTGGTACGCTCTGAAGAGGGATTGTTCAGTCTCGGAGGCAAGGAATGCTCGGCGGCTACGGCGACTGCAACAGGCTGTGCAGCAGGAGCTGGGTTCGTATGGTTTGGGACAGAATGGCCCTATGACACCTGAGCTAGCTCCAAGGCACAGCCCTGCATCCGCTCCAGAAGGGCGCGGTCCGGTTCCCTCGCTGGATAGGTCGGCCTCTTCTTGGGAAGAACCGCCACCTCCTGTACGTCAGACGCGGCGAAGGACACGAGATGCCAACACTCAGACCCCTCGTGAAGCTTATGTGAAGTTTCGGGGCCCCTTCTTTGCATCTCAGCGGGGAGATCACGTCCACCTTTACGGAGATTGTCAAGGCCTGAAGAGCGCCTACACGAACATCGATGCAAAGGGCATGTGTGCCTACTGCGACGGTCGAAAATCTCTGTATGAGCTGGTGGGCTGAATCTGTGCTGAGAACAGCCCAAGGAGGAGTGTTGGGATAAGGGAAGCCTCTGAGAAGGCTGAAGTGGAGAAGGGCACCATGCCTTTGTGTGCAGGATGTTCTGCATATGTAAGCATTGCTACAGCACAGGTGTGCAGGACGTTCAGCATATGTAAGCATTGCTTCGGCACAGGCGAGAGCAGAGCTCCGCATATGTAAGCATTGCGACTGGATTTTGGCTCAAGCATGAAAAAGTGCGTGCCTGGATTGGGGTGTGAGGGTTTTGGGGGGTGTTTCCCGGGTGGTTCCTCTAGCTTAGGCTGGTCTAGCCTCTTCCGGACCCCCCCTAGCCCGGTGGTCCCCGTCCAGGGTTTTTTCCGTCTTGAGGGTTTGGTTGAAGCTGGGGCTTTCTGGGTGTAGTCCTGGTTTCCCTTAGATCCCTCTTTTCGATGGCCGCTCCTGCGCCCTCCGCCCCTGGTCCTCACGAGGACCAAGGACCCTATAGGGAGTACTTGGAGCCCAGAGTAGTTCTACGGCATTTTCCATCTAGAAGACTGGAAGTGTCTACAGTAGCTATTCCAACACACGGTTTTGGGGGCTCGCTGCAATGACAATTGGCACCAGCATGCATGCTCAAATAAGGGGGGTGCCCTTTTGTGGGGCTACCCTAAACCCCACATCCTAAACCCCATTGACATTTAAGCTCTGTGAGCACCTGGTCCTGCCAGTGATCTCTTGCCATTTGGTCTTTCATCCGGTGTAAGTGCCACATAGAGCCCCTACATGGGCTTCGGGTTTACGGGCTAAAGCCTAAAACCCCCTATGTCCTGCAAACCGTTCTGGCTCCCAGCCGGATGCTCCCGAAAATGCTCTGTGGGGGCCCCTTCTTTTGAGACTGCCGTGCTATATAGTATAGCATGGCACCCTTGAAGGAAGAAGGACCCCAACAGGGACCCGAATTTAGAGAACCACCCGTTTCCCTAAACCTGAGCCCCTAGCACCCTAAACCCTAAACCCTAATCCTAAACCCTAAACCCTAAACCCTGAACCCTGAACCCTAAACCCTAAACCCTGAACCCTGAACCCATAGACTGCCCTGTCTCTGGGAGGGCCCGCCAGCATTCGCTCGCTCATGATGCACTCCACGATTCGGCCGGTCAGTAGCACGCTCCTGTCGCACAAGGGTTTAGGGTTTAGGGTTTAGGGTTTAGAGTTTAGGGTTTAGGGTTTAGGGTTGAGAGTTTTACTTCTAGTAACTAGATGATAAAATAATAGATCTTTATCCACCTCAAGCCCTGAACTCTTAAGCCCTTCAACCCCTAAGCCCCTAACTGAGCCCTGACCCCCCAAAAGCCCTCTCAACCCTAAACCCCTAACTGAGCCCTAAACGGGAGCCATATCCACGACCACACATACGCGGTTGGTGTAAACCCACAATCCTAAGCCAAAACGAAGCCCTGAAGCCCTATGCGATCTTAAGTTCAGGGTATTTAGGGTTTAGGATGTAGGGTCTGATCCAGATGGCGAGCGGCCAGCTCACAACCGTCACGAAAAGGAGAACGCGCACGTAGTACCTTGCACAAGCTCCGGGCAACCCTAAACCCTAAACCCTAAACCCTAAACCCTCAACCCTAAACCCTAAACCGCTAAACCCCTAAACCCCTAAACCCCTGAACCCTTAAACCCCTAAACCGCTAAACCCCTAAACCCCTAAACCCCTAAACCCCCAAACCCCCAAACCCCTAAACCCCTAAACCCTACGTAACCTGTTTGCTCCTAAACCCTATAAACCCCGAAACAAGGCCGACCTCACCTGAAAACCCCAAAACCCTCAACAAGAAAAGAGGTAGGGGATGATAATGAACCCTCATGCCCACTCAAGAGCCATAGAGTACGGACAGACCAACGCAGACGAAGCCCCGAGTCCCGAAGTTGGCGCTGACCCCTACTTTCTAAGAAACACTCACCATACCAAACCCATACCCCTGAACCTATATGAAAGGATAATACAAGGGAGTCTAAGGGAGGATGTTACCATACCCCTTAATTTCTTTTAAGGGGCATGGTCTAGGGGTGTGTTGAATATTTCTTGGAAACTTCAGCGGCTCACCACAGCACGCCGGTGCACTCAAGTACTGAAAAGGACGTGCCATGCCCTGTGTGGGAGCCCTCTTTGCAACGATCCTAACATGTACTGCACCACCCTAAACCCTAAACCCTAACCCCTACACCCTAAACCCGAAACCCTAATCGTCAGATGAATCGAAGGCTTGTCCCAATGGTTCTGCCCTTGAGATCCTAGAGCCTCCCCCATGTGCACAGTCAGCGAACCAGGGCGTCATGTCAACGTTCACCATGGGATCTTCGTGGATGGCGCGCTGGTCCTTAAGAGGCTGTGTTGGTGGAGGGGGTTTAGGGTTTAGGGTTTAGGGTTTAGGGTTTAGGGTTTAGGGGGCTTGTAGGGCTCAGGGTAGCGACATGTTCCCTTAGTACGAACCCTTAAAAGAGGGACCCCTGAAAATGACCTTTTACATACCCTATTAGACCCAAGGGCCCATAACTAAGAACCCTTTTGAAGAGGGTAAGGGACCATATGAAGGGACCATGAATCAACCCTTAGATGTAGAGCTCAGGACTAAAGGGAAATAGGCTCCCGAACCCTCAATGCTTGGTTTAGGGTTTGGGGAAACGAATCTAAACCCTAAACCCTAAACCCTAAACCCCAAACCCCAAACCCTAAACCCTAAACCCTAAACCCTAAACTTAACCCTTTATTGCCGTCAGAGTCGGACGACCCTAAACCCTCCACTTCAAATCCGCTGAAAAAATGGGGGGTTTACGAAATTAAGGAGACCTAAATGGGGGTTTGCAAAATTAGGGAGACCTTATTGGGTTCCTTATTATAATGAGATCAAATAATTTGGGGATCTATATGATGTAGGGGTTATATTACTTGTACCCCCAAAAGGACACCCAGTATACACTCACCAATACTAAAAAGGAACCTTATATACCATCACCAAGACCAGCAATATAAGCCCTGCTTCTATATGACTAGGTTGCCAAGTAACCTAGGATTAAAAAGGGTGGCCTTTTTTGCTTAAAGGGGTCTATAGGGGAACCTAGAGCCCCCAAGAAGGGAATAAGGGCACTACTTGGGCATCCTAGATGAGGGGTCCCTTTCCGTAAACCTCCAAGTAACCTTTCCTATCCCCTTTTCCGAGAGGCCCGGTCGCGCATTTCCTCGCAGGGCGAACTATTGGATCCTATGGGTTTCGGGTTTAAGGTTTAGGGTTTAGGATTTAGGTTTAGGGTTTAGGGTTTAGGGTTTAGGGTTTAGGGTTTAGGGCTGCAGAGCTTCCATCTTTGGGCTTGCGGGTGCTCTGGGTTTAGGGGGTGGGGGTTGGGAGTTTTGGGTTTAAAGTTTAGGTTTATACTTGTCGAGGGTTTCATTTGGTGTGGAGTCTGGTGAATTGGACGCATCAAGGTTGGGAGTTTGGAGTTGAGAAGTGTCGGCTTACAGGGTTGAGTTTAGAGGTTGTTGCTCTGGGGTTCGCGAACGGACGGTTGATGCTCATGATGCTGGCCCCTGGCTCGCGGGCCCTTGAAAAACACCGGGCGGCTGACGCTCATGATGCTCGCGGGCCCTTGAAAAACACCTGGCGGCTGATGCTCATGATGCTCGCGGGCCCTTGAAAAACACCTGGAGGCTGATGCTCATGATGCCCGCGGGCCCTTGAAAACACCAGGTGGCTGATGCTCATGATGCCCGCGGGCCCTTGAAAACTCCCGGCGGCTGATGCTCATGATGCCTGCGGGCCCTTGAAAACACAGGGCGGCTGATGCTCATGATGCCCACGGGCCCTTGGAAACACCAGGCGCTGAGGCTCATGATGCCCGCGGGCCCCCTTGAAAACACCGGGCGGCTGATGCTCATGATGCTCGCGGGCCCCCTTGAAAACACCTGGCGGCTGATGCTCATGATGCTCGCGGGCCCCGTGGAAAGACCGGGCGGCTGATGCTGATGATGCTCGCGGGTCCGTTCGTGCAAAGACCGGGCGGCTGATGCTCATGACGCTCGTGGATAGGACTTTTCAAGAGATCGGGCGGCTGATGATTCTCATGATGCTCGCCGTCGCCCAGGAGGCTGATGCTTATGATGCTCGTGCACATGGGCCCCATGGAAAGACCGCATGAACGACTGACCCAGGATTGTAGGGTTCTGGGTTGTGCGACAACGAATTCAAAGAAGTGCATGCTTGACAAGACGGTGGCCCCAAAACACGCTGGCCCAACCAACAAAACCTGTAACCCTAAACCCTGTAGACCCTATAAACCCTATTAACCCTGTTTAAACCCTAAACCTAAATCGAAACCTAAAGCATTGGAGCTAAGCTCTTCCATATCACCTTGTGAACATCTTGCTTCGTCCTTTGAGCTAAGTTGCAAGAATCTCCCCAAAACCCTAAAACCCCGCAATACCAAACCCTAAACCCTAAACCCTAAGCCCTAAACCCTCAACCCTAAACCCTAAGCCCTCAACCCCACCCTTCCCCTGCAGCACGCGGGTCCTGCTCAAGCTGCGCTTTGGTCTTGGGCGGAGCCACCAGGTACGAGACATGCTGGAAGGCCGCTGGCAGCCTTGGCCCCACTGTGGTGGTTTAGGGTTTAGGGCTACTAGGGTTTAGGGTTCAGGGCTACTAGGGTTTAGGGTTTAGGGCTACTAGGGCTTAGGGTTCAAGAGTTCCGGGCGTGGTGCTTAAGAACTTAGGGTTTCAGGGTTTTAGGTTGAGGAGATAAGGGGCTATGGGTTTTGGGGGCGGTCAGGGTTTATTCTTAAGGGTTGAGGGGTTTAGGGATTCGGGTTGCGGGCTAGAAACCCTTACGGGGGTTTGAGTGCTGAGGGCTGCAGGCTTCCGGTTTGCATGAAGACGGTGAAACCAAAACCACTTCACCCCTAAACACCTCATAAACACCCCTAAACCCCCAAAACCCCTCTGAACACCCTAAACCCACTAAACCCCCTAAGCCCCCTAAACCTCCTAAAACCCCACTAAACCCACTAAACCCCCTAAACCCCCTAACCCTAAACACCCTGAACCCCCTAAACCCCACTAAACCCCCCTAAACCCCCTAAACCCCACTAAACCCCACTAAACCCCCTAAACCCCTAAACCTGCCTAAACCCCCTAAACCCGCCTAAACCCCTACACCCTAAACCCCAAAAAGGAAGGGCTACGGAGCTCCGCACAGTTGAGTTGAACTCAGGCCGTGGGGTTCTGGCAACGATAAGGGGAAAGGTAGAGCACCCGAGCCTGGATATCGGAGTCGCTTATTTCGGGTTTAGGGTTTGGGGTTTGGGGTTTAGGGCGGTTTAGGGCTTGAGAATACCTTTGAAAATTACACCCGGCACGGTTGCAAGTACCTTGTAGGAACGACTTTAGGGTGTGTTCTGGGCTGCTTGGGGAATCCTGGAAGGCAATTCCCTAAACCCTGAACTTCCCTAACCCCAAACACCAAACCCCAAACCCTAAACCCTATAAACCCTAAAACACCTAAACAGCCCGAAGCCCGAAACCCCACTGTTTGCGGGCGCAGTCTACCAAGCCGGACTCTCGCAGGAGGCGGATTGGTTGAAGAGGCGCTCACCGGCCTGCTGTCGGGGTTTGGGGTTGCGGCTTCAGGGGTTAGGGCGGTTTAGGGTTAAGGGCCTGGGGTTAGGGTTTAAGTGGCACGGTTAGTGGTACCACAAGGGCTTCTCAAAAGAAGGGCTGAGGGTACTGGCCCGAAGTTTAGGAAGTAGGGCTTGGGTTTAGGCTGTGTGGTGTGGGGTTTCGGAAGTTAGATTTAGGGTTGCCACGGTTGCGGGTTCAAGTTTCAGGGATTGAATGCCCCTAAACACAGCCCTAAACCCTGAACCCGAAACCCTTCAATTATACTATAATAACCCCCCCCCCCCCCCAAAACCCTGTTCTAATTGTTAAGGTGCCTCTAAAGCCTAAAGCCCAAACCCCAAACCCCAAACCCTAAACCCTCAACCCCAAACCTAAACCCTAAATACACAGTCAGCGACGTGCCTCCCGCGCTTGATGTGTGGCTCCAGCTGCCTGGGTTAGGGCTTAGGGCTTAGGGCTTAGCGCTTAGGCTTAGGGCTTAGGGCTTAGGGCTTAGGGCTTAGGGCTTAGGGCTTAGGGCTTAGGGCTTAGGGCTTAGGGCTTAGGGCTTAGGGCTTAGGGCTTAGGGCTTAGGGTTCAGGGTTTAGGGTTTAGGGTTTAGGGTTTAGGGTTTAGGGTTGGAATGGAGGAGTTCGGGCTTGTTTTGGGGTTGAGGGTGTCGGAGCTCAGGAGGGCTGACTTTGGGGTTTAGGGTTTTAAGGTTCAAGGGGAGGAGCGGGGGACACTTAAGGGTCTGCAGGTGTTTAGGGTTTAGGGTTTCGGGCTTAGGGTTTAGGGTATTGAAGCTTGGGACTTACAACCTACTCAGGCTCATCGGATGGGATCCCCCGCCCCGCCCTTCCACTCCTCCTTAAGCAACAGTGAGTGCCCTGGGTTGCTGTCAAGGACGTTGAACTAAGCTGCCACGTGAAGGAAACAGGGTGTTGGGCATTGGGGTTTTCGGGCTGTAGGGCTCCCCCCCCTTAGCCCCACCGAGAGCAACCTTGCATCGTTAAACTAGGGTAAGCCAATCATTAAGGCAATTTTTTCTTCTTAAGGGGTATGAAGGTTAGACCCAGGAGTAGCATAGGAATAAAAAATCGTACCCTTTTTGCTTTTAAGGGGGTTCTAAGGGACCCTAAACCCTAGAAGAAGGAAACAACGGCCTACTCGGGGTCCGAGCAGGTCACTCTCAAGTACAAAACCCCCTAAACCCTAAACCCCCTAAACCCTAAACCCCTTAAACCCTAAACCCTAAACCCTGAACCCTAAACCCTAAACTCTAAACCCTAAACCCTAAACCCTAAACCCTCCAAAACTTTTCTCACGCAGACTGGGGACACTGTTCGCCGGCTGCGAGACCACGTAGAGCCGCACTGTGAAGGTGATCTGCATGAGGTACCTTGCTTGGAGGTTTAGGGTTCAGGATTTAGGGTTTAGGGGTTAGGGTTTAGGGTTTAGGGTTTAGGGTTTACGGTTTAGGGTTTATAGGGTATAGGGTATAGGGTATAGGGTATAGGGTATAGGGTTTAGGGTTTAGGGTTTAGGGTTTAGGGTTTAGGGTTGAGGGTTCAGGGTTTAGGGTTTATACTTGGAGGTTCAGGGTACTTATTAACCCAATTATAGCTGCACTTAGAACCCCAATTCTTACCAGGTTAGGGCACTTAACAGGCTTACAAGTGGGCTATACGTACAGTTCTACTTAAAACTACCCTTTGTGTCGCCTTCATTGCAAGGCCCCCCCCCCCCCCCCCCAGATCATCCCGAAGGGCCCGGCAAAGCTAACTGGGGCTGAGGGTTGAGGGTTTAGGGTTTAGGGTTTAGGGTTTAGGGTAGTTTAAGGTTTGGGGTTTAGGGGGTCCCTGAACCCCTGAACACCTCAACCATAAACCCTACTCTGAGACTCCTAAGCGGAGGAGTTTCTTGCTAAGACTCCTTGGAGTACCCTAAACCCTGAATCTTGAAACGCTATTGAGGGTTGAGGGCTTTTGTGAGGCACTTTAGGTGCCCAGAAGGTGCAGCGGGTGGGGGCTTAGGGTTCAGGGTGTAGGGTTTCGGGTTTAGTGCAGCGGGGTGCGGTAGTGCACTTGCCAAAAAACCCTGCACACAACCACCGCTCGTGCCAGCAGCCTACTGGGAGAAAACTCAAACCACAGGGTTTCTTTCGGACGGTTGGGGCAAGCCGGCTCTGGCCTGCACCCGGGATCAGAACTCCTTTCGTGAATGCTTTGATTGAAGCCAAAGCGTAGAAGCCTTCAGAAGTTGGTTGTTTCGAGGCTCCCGATTGCCCACCGAATGCCAGCAAGGTCTATGTAACATAGGGGCCTTACAAAAATTAGAGTAGGGCCTTGGGGGGGGGGGGGGGGGGTGATTCTAGATAGTTATAAACGGACCATAACGGAATACTCTCAGTACTTCTTCCGACCCGATATTAACCACCCTAAACCCTAAACTTACCCTAAACCCTAAGCCCTAAGCCCTAAGCCCTAAACCCTAAACCCTAAACCCTAAACCCTAAACCCTAAACCCTAAACCCTGCTTCGCTGCCCGGTTGTATCCCAGCTGCACAAGAATTGCAACGGCGCGCGAGATGTCGATGACCTCGGCAAAGGCAGAGGCCCGAATGCTAAGCTCCCAAGGGTTTAGGGTTTAGGGTTTTGGGTTTAGGGTTTAGGGTGTAGGGTGTAGGGTTTAGGGTTTAGGGTTTAGGGTTTAGGGTTTGGGGTTTGGGGTTTGGGGTTTAGGGTTTAGAGTTTAGTGTTAAGGGCTTAGGGCTCAGGCTTTAGGGTTCAGGTGCTAAGCCCTCAAGTAACTGGGTGAAAATATGTTGGGGCCTGAATTAGAGTAGGGTTTTGAGGGATTTCATGGTATATATTATATATATATATATGATATAGGGACCCTCAAGGAATGCTATTCGCAATTATTCCGACCCCTTTTGTACCCAGAGGTCCCAAAACGCCAATTAAGGAACATGCCTTCCCACAAAGTTTCCAGTAACCTAGGAGAGAAAACTGAATAAGGTCTACAAGAGAAGCTAAACCCAAACGTCGGGATAAAAACGAGTAACACTGTGGCACCTGATTACCTATAGTTCCTGTGCTCCATACGGCTTTTTCGCCTCTTTGGTGGATCATTCTTTTCTTGGTTCCTTGTTCTGTATATAGGATCCAACAAAACGGACCCTAATCCAGTCCCAAGAGAAACCTAGGAAAACAGTAATGGGGCCCTTCTTTGGCGTCCAAGGGGTTTTTCCCAGGGAGCCTACACCCCCCGAAAAAAAGGAATGAAAGGACCATGGCCTACTCCTAGGGTTTCACCCTAAACCCTAAACCCTAAACCCTAAACCCTAAACCCTAAACCTACTCTACCCACATGAGCTGCTGGCTGTATCGGTAGGGTGGTGCGTGTAGGCCAGGGCGATCGACACCGCTTCGACGAAGGGGCCACCGATCTGGCGAAGGGTGCGGGGCTTAAAAGCCCTGAACCTTAAAGCCCTAAACCTTAAAACAAACCCTAAACCCTAAACCCTAAGCCCAAAACCCTAAACCCTAAACAGGTCAAGGGTTTGCTATTTTGGGGTCCAGGGGGTCCCACATTCATTCTGATAAAGTCTCAATAGGGGTTTGGGGTTTAGGGTTTAGGGTGAAAAGGCTCCCTACATGAATTCGAATTGAAGGTTCAGGGTGTAACTGCGACGGAATATGGATGGTTTAAGATGTTCCCCGCCTTAAGCTTCCAGTGCGCACGGGCTGGTCAAGCGCGAAGCCTAGAAGACGCCTAAGCCCGAAAAGCCTTGCACCCGAAACCCTGCTTTTAAGGTTTACTTGGAGGTTCATAGTACTTAAGAACCAATTATAACTGTACTTATAACCCCTTTGTAAGCTCCTTAAGTGCCCTAACCGGGTCATAATTAGGTTCTAAGTCCAGTTATTATTGGTTAGTAAGTACCTTGAACCTCCAAGTAGGGTTAAGAGATTGGGGTTTCGAGTCTAGCTTTAAGGGTTAGGTCGTTTCTAGGGCTCAGCCACACAGCCTCCAAGCACCCAAATTTCTTCTAAACCCTGTGCCCTAAGCCCTAAGCCCTGAGCCCTAAGCCCTAAGCCCTAAGCCCTAAGCCCTAAACCCTAAGCCCTAAGCCCTAAGCCCTGAGCCCTAAGCCCTAAGCCCTAAGCCCTAAGCCCTAAGCCCTAAACCCTAAACCCTAAACCCTAAACCCTCAACCCTAAACCCAACCCCTCACTCCTTCAGCCCCGCGATTCAATGCCTCAATGGGGAAGCAGCCACCATGGGAAGGGAGCACGTCCATGCGGAACATGATCCAGATACCTGCTTGCAATACTCTTGGCATACAAAATGTGTACATGGAGACAGAGAGAGACAGAGAGAGAGAGAGAGAGAGAGAGAGCGAGAGAGAGAGAGAGAGGGAGAGAGAGAGAGAGAGAGAGCGGGGGCCTCTAGGATTTATTGGGGTTAATGGGCTTGGACAGGGCTTGATATTGCTCACGTTAGCGAAGGGTACCTGGCCAAACGCCAACGCGCCTAGGCTCTTGACAAGGTCTTGTGTTGGGGTAGTCTGTTGCGACATGGGCTGCAACTAGCAAAACCCCAAAACCTGAACGCCACTAGTTATTTGCCCTAACCCCGAAACCTGGAACCCTAAACCCTAACCTGAGGTCCGTGCCAGCAGTGAGGGACGAACCACAAACCACAGCGCCCCAGATCAGCCCAAGCTCGGCGACGTTGTGGAGAACCTGGCATTGGCTGTCTTGGGTTTGGGGGCTTGGGGTTTGGGATCTAGAACGCCTAATTACCTCCCCAACAGCCCAACAGTTGCCTTTTCATGGATGAGAAAAGGGATGTAAAGCCTACACCCTGAACGCCATTGAGCTAGCGATAGGCCCATCCATATGCAGCAACGTTCTGGCGCAAGTGCCAGGGGTGCGCAAAAAAAAAACTACAAGGCTTAATTTGTACCTGAAGCCTTCGAAGCAGTTCGTGTTGGGGTTGATTATCGTTTGCCCATTTGACCTCCTGCTCACACACCCGCCGCCACAACCCAAAACCGTAAGACCTGTGAACCCTAAATGCTTGACGCTACCAAGCCCTAAACCTTAAACCTTGAACCCTAAACCCCCTTAAGGCCCTAAACCCTACGAGCCCTGAGCTGAACCCTAAACCCTAAACCCTGAACCATAAACCCGAAACCCTAAACCCTACACCCTAAACCCTAAACCCTTGAGCAAAGCCCTGGCAAACGAGGGTCCCCAAGAGACAGGTAGGGTTTAGGGATTGGAGATTGGGGGATAATTAGTGTCGTAGGTCTGGAGTGTGCGAAGAAGGGTTTAGGGTTTAGGGTTTAGGGTGTAAGGTTTAAGGTTTAGGGTTTGGGCGCGCCAGTAGACTAGGAACCCTGCAGCAAAAGAAGGAAAACCTCCAAGGCAATGCAGGGAACACTCAATCTCTGTCTGAGGCGTGAAAGACCCAAAATCCTAAACACCAGAAGAGTTTGGAGTCTACTTGAAGCTTCATGTGTAGGGGCCACAAGTAGGGTCACCGTTGCCCTCAAGTAAAGATTTCGACTCCAGCCACGCACCAGCAACCCGATGGGCATCTTTGCCCTTGCACGCCAACTATTCTTGCCCCTTGCCGGGTGCACTGAATGTGATGGGCCACCGTAGAACAGGGATGCCCAAAAAAGGGGCTCATCGGGATGACAAGGTTTGTGGGGTTTACAGGGTTCCGGGTTTAACCCTAAACCCTAAACCCTAAACCCTAAAAGCTAAGTATAACAGCAAGCGCGCTTGGAGTGCCAGCCAGTACGCGAAGGACTGGATCAAGTGCATCTTGCCAATCAAGAAAGTCACGCGGGCATATGCCTCGGCACCTGAAGGCAAAACCCCTATAGTTTAGGGTTTAGGGATTAGGGATTAGGGTTTAGGGTTTAACCGCGACTTCTACTTAGCTGCTGAGTTCATAAGCCCCGAGAATGGTGTAGACTTTCAGCTCTATAGGGGGATTATAGTATCCCAAAAAGTGTAAAGTGTACTCATTCAGCTACTAAGTACTAAGGCTGTCTGACTACCAAAAGCGAGGATGTTGTGGTGAAGCTTTGATCGAAGGTTCAGGATTAGGACCTCCATGCTTGCTCGGGCATCCAGGAAGACCCCACCTCCACCAGGAAGACCCCACACCACCTTAAGCATGCTTTCCATGCCCAGCGACACCAGTAGTCCTTCTGAGCTTGGCGGATCAGTTCCTTCAGTGGCAGCTGGACTGCGCAGGTTTGGACATATATATATATATATGTAGATATGGAGACTTGCTGTCCCCCCAAGAGCGTTCCCCCCGCGAAAGACGCCCCAGAAAAAGAGTTATGGCCCCCCGTGAAATCCGAGGGTAGGGCTCCTTTTTGAGGGTTCCCCCGGTTCCCCCTTTTGGGATACCATGAGCTGGTGCAGGGTTTTGAAGGGAGGCAGGAAGCGCTCGGCCTCACATTGGAGCAGAAGGTCTTTCAATAGCTTGATTGATTCACCTTGGGATGTTCCCCCTTATACTCACAGCCCCTAATGGAGATTACATAGGGGCTACGTCACCCCTACTATTAATGGATTGTTAGTATAAGGGGGAACATCCAAGATTCACCGTTCTCTTCAACGAGCACGGTGAATAAAAAGCAGGGTCAGTGACAGCATGTTCCTCGTCCTCGCCCTCTTCCGAATCAACCCGAAAAAAAACCTCGATCGGCTCTGCATCTGGGATGCAACCCCAAGACAAACTACCTAGATGCCCCTAAACCTAAACCCTAAACCCTAAACCCTAAACCCTCTTTTTGCTGGGTACCTGCTCTTAGGGCTGGGCAGCTGTCGTGAGGATGCTAGGCACCCAAAAAAGAAAGGTGTATACGCCCCTGGATAAACTGGAACTACCCCCCGACCCCTTTTTGCGTTTGAGTAATGCAGGCTACCTATGAAGGCCCAAAGCCGTTCGGCAAGCTATGTGCAGCAGCAATTCATGGAACTCTATACAGGGGTTTAGGGTTTAGGGTTTAGGGTTTAGGGTTTAGGGTTTAGGGTTTAGGTTTATTGGCCCCCACCTGGCCTACCCAAGCCGAAATAAGCCCATGCAGCCCTCTGACAATCTAACACATGTTGGCGCTGTGTTGGGGGTCAGGGCTAGCTGGGGCAGGAACAGCACGGGAAACTCCTACCCTAAACCCTAAACCCCAAACCCCAAACCCTAAACCCTAAACCCTAAACCCTAAACCCTAAACCCTAAACCCCAGGTCCCACCAGAGCAGCGCCGAGCTGCGAAGTGCTCGTAAGGCTCCGGAGGAGCCTCCACGCCGAAGCCGCTGGGGGAGGCCTGGGAAGCGCGCCCAAAGGGCCAAGGTGGTTTAGGGTTTAGGGTTTAGGGTTTAGGGTTTAGGGTTTAGGGTTTAGGGTTTAGGGTTTAGGGTTTAGGGTTTAGGGTTTAGGGTTTAAGGTTCAGGGTTTAAAGTTTAGGGTTTGGGGTTTTGTAAGCCCTAACACCTGAACCCTGCAACCCCGCCTTCGGCAGGGCTTCGCGGGCCTCCAGCTCCTTGTCCATCCTGGGCTCAAGGATCTGAGTTTGGCAGTTTAAGAAGGACACAGGCTTGGGATTAGTTTTTTTGGGTCAGGGTTTAGGGTTTATGGGTTTAGGGTTTAGGGTTTAGGCCTTTGGGTTGGGGACAGATGCACAGGAGAGGCAACGCGTTTCAGGGTTAGGTCTAGGGTTCAGGGTTGAGGGTCTGCGGTGTCCCTCATGCACAAGAGCATGCATTCAGATCCCTGTTGCGCAAGAACCTTCAACCCTGAACCCTAAACCCCAAACCCCTAAACCCTAAACCCTAAACCCCTAAACCCTAAACCCTAAACCCCCAAACCCTAAAAGCCCTTGACCTTAAAAGCTCCTGGCATCACTCGCTTCCCCCACTCCCTCCGCTGCTACTGGCTCAACCTACTTTTTTTTGCAGGTTCTCTAAGAATCCTATAAGGGGTTTGTACAATACGAGCCTTAGAAAAAGTTAGGTTTGGGGTTCTTAAGGTGGGGTTTGGGCTCAGGACAAGAGGGACTTAGGTCTCAGGTCCCTTGCAGAAGCTACCCCAAAGCCGAAAATCTCCCCTTAAGGGGGCTTAGGGTTGAGGGACCCTAAACCCTAAAGCCTAAACCCTAAACCCAATAGGGTTCGCAAGATACCTGATGAGAACCCTTCAACCAAGCCTTCGCCTGAAACTCTGAAGCCTTCGTCGTAAACTCCGACGCCTAAACTTAATTAAACCTCTTCAGCCTCTTCAGCTTCTTATTCAGGCTTCGACTTCTGGTAGCGGCAGGGTTTCAAGTTTGAGGCGGCCTTCACAGCCCTCCCAAGCAACATTCAAGTTCTGGCGATATTGCCAGACTCAGACTCCGCTGTCTGATGGCACGGCTTTCCGGGCGAACAACTTTGTGCCCTCGCCCACTAAGAACATCAGGAATTCGAAGTAGGTTCAACGGAACAGGGCTTGGCCCGAGTTCGACGGTCGTTTCAGGGTTTTGCATGCCCTGATGAGGCTGAACTTGGACCTGAGCCCCCCCTAACAGCCCTAAAGAAAAGACTGAAAAAGCTCAGCGTAAGGCGATGGGTGAGACGGTGAGAACTCAAGAGCTTCATGGTGCCTCAGAGTTTCTGAAACTCTCGATGTCTCTGAATTCGAGCCGGACTTTGGCGACCTTGTCGTCCCTGTCGTCCTTGCCATACTTCTCGGATTGCTCCATCTTTTTGAGGAATTGGACTTCACCGAGCTGAGAGCGGCCGAAACCCGGTGCAAACAACTTTGCGCCCACACCCGCCCCCCGCCCTCGAACTAACTCAGAAAGCGTATCAACGAAAGTCAAGCTGGCATTCCATGCTGTCTCGAACCGTGCAAGATGGTCATGCGGTGTTTGCTCCGTGCTTGTAAACTCATCACAGCTGGGTTTAACACCAATTTTCTCACACGCAGATATCATGTGTTTCTTGTCATAGACAATGACAAGCTTGTGGTCGCACTGGAGGGCTCGGCCGACCTCGACGTTGCAACCGGCAAAGGAACCCTCGAATTTGGGGCCCTATACCCTATACTACTTTAATCCCTATGAGGGTATATGATCCACAAACCCTTCTAGGGTTCACTTGGTCCTGAAGGTGCCGCAAGGAACAAAGGGGCGGGGGGGAAATGGCACACAAACTTTCCATGTGGATGGGCAAGCAACCTGACGGAACCAGCGATAGAACCAGTAGCAGCCCCACGGCTCCTGCTTTCCATGCTTGGAAGTCTTTCTGACTTAGTAAGTCTACTTCGTACCCCCTAGAAGCCCTTTAAGAATCCCCCTAGCCCAACTTACTAACCCTGCTTACAGGCCCACGGCACCTGCTTTCCATAGAGCCACTTGCACATGCACTCGCCATCGGTGTTGATAAGCGGCTCGAAACATTCCATGTGTCGTTCTTGGCAATGTTTCTTGGTGTCTGGATAGAAAACACAAGCCACACTAATGCGTGACTCGGAGCTTGTGATCTTGTGCCATTCCTTCTCATAAACTCCGGGAAAGCTCACGATAGTCTCGTCCTTGCTGTTGGCCATGACGCGGCCACTGAACTTGGCAGGTGGTGCGCGGTACGGCTTCAAGGCGCCTGCAAGATCACGATATTGAACGCGATTTGGGTCTTCTCCGAGTAGCTTCTGAATGAACATGATCTCCCCGACTTGCGACCGCCCAACACCAGGCATTGTAAGCTCGGCCCCGGCTTCATCCGACACATCCAAAACGTCTCCGTCGCTATCATCACCACCGTCCTCCTCGGAGTCTCTCACTCTTTCCGCAAGCTTTTTGAGGCGCCTCATGTGACGCCTGATGTGCTTGTGTGGTTCAGGGTAATCCGCGGTCCACTTGAACTCTTTGAAGTGCTCAGCATCCAGCTCGGCATACCTCTTGAAGTGCTTCTTCAAGTAGTCACAAGTACTTTCCAGCGCTCGCTTGTCGTACACAACGATAAGCGTGTGGTTGAGCTCATAAGCCTTCAACACCTTTCCCAGTCAAACTCACACAGACACGCCATAAATAGTGCATGCAAGCAGCTTAGACTTGCAAACACAGCTCGAACAAGCCCGTGGCCCAAACATTCAATATTGCGTCGTAGAAAGCGGGTAGAAGAAGATGGGACGCTTTAATTACTTCACATGTTTTACTACGTACGTTCTGCCCGCGTAGACCATCGTAGACCCCAAACAGTGAGAGATTATGCGAGCCCAGACGGTCAAAACCGACGACAGTTTCGCATTTGAGCTTCGCGTTTGATGAACACAGATTTCCGGGAGCGACGACAGTTGCGCATTTCGCAAACCCAAACGTCCAAGCGCGAGAAAATTTTCTTTTTCGCGTTTGGCGAACGCAGACGTCCAAGAGTGACGACAATTTCGCATTTGGAGAGCCCGGACGTCCAAAAGTCACGACAGTTTCACCTTTCGCGAACAAGGCCTTGAACCCAGAAGCCCAAACAAAAAGATGAAAGTTTCGAGGGCGGCGACCGCATGCCAGCAGGCTTCGAGAAAAAACGCACGGTCCAGGCCGCGGGCGGTGGCCTTGCGCGGAGCGCGGCGCACTCGATCTAGCCCCTCTTACCCTAAACCCTAATAAACCCCTAAGCTCCTAAAGCCTAAACCCGGAACCCTTTAGTGTTGACACAGTTCGGGGAGTTTTCAGCGCCAAGTCACCTTCTTGTACCAGGCATGGAACCACTTGCATCCCCAGGATTGCTTCTTATCATAGAGCCAACCGCACATACATTTGTAGCCATCGATCTTAAGCTGAATTGCACCGGCAATATCTTGCATGTCTTGCTTGCTGCAGTGCGAGTGTGCATGGTCAAACTCACAGGCAACGCTCATGTCATCGCCACGATTTCGGACTGTCCGCTGTGCACGCTTCAATTGCTTGAAGTAGATGCCTGGGAAACTAGCGAAGGTTTCCACGGCCTCTTTATTGCTCACTTCTGCCAGGAACAGTTCTTCGTCCGAATCGTCGCCTCTTGCAACGCACTGACAAGAAGCCATTACTCCGAGTGGAATCTGGGATAATCTGGGATATCCTGAGCCAAGGTTGACCAAGGAAACGGCTGCCCTAAACTCTAAACCCTAAACCCTAAACCCCAAACCCTAAACCCTAAACCCTAAACCCTAAACCTTCAGACTTTGGCGATCCGTCTCGGGCATGGTGCAACGCGACGGCTGAAGTTGACAGACTCTACCCTTTAAACCCTAACCCTAAACCCTAAACCCTATAACCCTAAGCCCTATAAACCCTGAACCCTGAGCCCTGATTTTAGTGGGCGTTGAACTTTGTCCCGGGATTCTACAGTGCGGGGTGCCGGGGAAAGCGGCATAGTTCTCTGTAGGGATCTAAGAGGAGTATGTGTAGGCATTTTTCTATTTTGCGCACGCGAAAGGGTTTGTTTCAAACATCAGCTTAAATCTCCTTCGTGTAAATATGTATGAATATATATATATATATATATACACACACTACATACTACATACTGCATACTACATACAATATACTATATACTATATACCATATACTATATATGCTATGTATACAAAATATATATATATATATATACATATATAGTTACTATATATACACAGTTTTTGTATAATATATATATATATATATATATATATACATATGTACATATGTACATATGCATATACATATGCAATATACATACATTCATATATATATATATATACCCACACACCTACATCTGAGGACGCGCCCCATGCGCCCCGCATGTTGTTCGCGCTTGGGGTGTCCAAGACGTCCCATCTGAGACTCGCAGACCTGATGCCTATACCCTGAAACCATAAACCCCAAATAAACTACCCTAGGCTCTAAATTCTAAACCCCAAACCCTAAACCCTAAAACCCCAAACCCTAAACCCCTAAACCCCAAACCCGAAACCCTAAGCCGTAAACCCCAAACCCTAAACCCTAAACCCCAAGCCCTAAACCCTAAACCCTGGGGCCGGCACCAGGACGGAGCGCCGCTGGTGAGGCCTGGCATCCGCGCGGCGTGGGCGATCTCCTTGGTGGAGCCGCCTCCGGACATCGAGGTTTAGGGTTTAGGGTTTAGGGTTTAGGGTTTAGGGTTTAGGGTTTAGGGTTTAGGGTTTAGGGTTTAGGGTTTAGGGTTTAGGGTTTAGGGTTTTGGGTTCAGGGTTGAGGGTTTAGGGTTTTGGGTTTAGGGTACAGGGGTGAGAAAGGGTGCAGGACTGAGGCCTGACTAACACCCTAACACCCCAAACCCTAATCACTACCGGGGATCCGAAGTATGGGCCCTTAATTTGGGTTCCCGGTTATATCACCCTGGTCTACACTATACAGACTATACATAATAAAGGCCCATACTAAGGGCCCCTGGTTCCAACCTTGGAAAGTACTACGAATCCAAAGAAGCTTCGCTTTTGCATCTTCGGCTGGCGGTTCCTTTCGGGCTTTGCGGCGGTGAGTTGCCCGTTGGAATGTGTCCGGCTGCAAAGACTGCGCCCGAACGGGTCTTTAGGAGTTCAGGGCTTAAGAGTTTCGGTTGTTCAAGGAGTTTAGGGTTTAAGAGTTTCATTTTGTCGAGGAGTTTAGGGTTTCAGAGTTTCGGTTTTGCAGGTTCAGGGCTTAAGGGTTTGGAGAGTTTAGGGGTGCCGCAACCGTCTATAGACCCCAAACCCTACCAGCGCCACACACTCACTCGCGCCTGTCTCTTCAGCAAACTCCTTGACCTTTCCTTTGACCTTGGCGGCCATGCCTTCGCGCTTTAGGTGATCAGGGCTTCTGAGTGTGGGCTTTGGGAGACAAGGTGACAAGGGGCCACTTAGGGTTTACTTAGCCCTCAGCCCTAAACCCTAAACCCTGTTAGGGGGTTCGGGGCTTGTGGCGCCTACTGGTTTAGGGTCTCTTGGGCCTGGGGTTGAAAACTCAGGGTTTACGGGTTTATCGCTTCCGGTGCCGGGTCCCTAAACCTGTAATTCGAAGTCTACAACTGATGCCTTTTGCCCTGTTTACCTTCAACCTCCCCCCCCCCCCCCCCCCAAACAGCCAAACAGCAAAAATGCGGACCCTTTGTTCGTCGCATGATATGGTCTTTTCAGGCTCCTCGCCTTGCACTTTCGGGGTCACCCCAAAGCATGAACCTTTTGGGGGGGGGTAACCAGATCCCTCAGTCCTAAACTAGACCTCCGGAGTAACCTAGGAATCAAAACGGCACCCTCCTTGGTTTTAAAGAGGCTTAACCCTAAACCCGAAACCCGACAAAAAGGAAAAACGGTCCTACTTCGAGGTTCAGAGTACCTCTTAACCCAAGAATTGCTGTATATCTAACCCGTAACCATATTGGAGCACTTCAGGGGCCTATAAGTGGGTGATAAGTACAGATATAACTGGTCCTAGACCCTAAACCCTAAACCCTAAACCCTAAACCCTAAACCCTAAACCCTAAACCCTAAACCCTAAACCCTAAACCCTAAACCCCAAACCAAACCCTAGCAACCCTAATGGGAATCAGATATTATGCGGTTCATCAGTACCCTGAACCTCCAAGTAGTAAACCCTAAACCCTAAACCCTAAACCCTAAACCCTAAACCCTAAACCCCCAAGTAGCAAGCCCAACAACAAGAGGATCCGGGCCTGGCAGGCCCGCTTTGGAGTAGCCCATCTTGTCCGAGGCGGCCTGGGAAGCACTCAAGGGCCGCAGGGTTTCGGGTTTCGGGTTTTGGGGTTTAGGGTTTGGGTTTAGGGTTTAGGGTTTGGGGTTTAGGGTTTGGGGTTTAGGGTTTGGGGTTTGGGGTTTAGGGTTTAGGGTTTAGGGTTTGGGGTTTGGGGTTTGGGGTTTGGTAGGGTTTGGGGCTTAGAGTTCAGGGTTTGGGGTTTGGGGTTGAGGGTGTATGGTTTGGGGTGTGCGGTTTAGGAACGGGGCTTGGGGGGGGGGGGGGGGGGGCGGGTAACCTCGAAAACGATATGCCCCCCGTTCACCTTTCTTTCAAAGGCTCACAGGCACCTTTGAAAGCGTTCGCGCCCAAAACCCTCTTGCGGTCTGGTGCCGAGACAAGAAGAGGTTGTCTAGGATGTACCCTAAACCCTGAACCCTGAACCCTAAACCCTAACCCTAAACCCTAAACCCTAAACCCTAAACCCTAAACCCTAAACCCTAAACCCATTTGGAGATTAGGGTTTATGGGGTTTAGGGTTCGGAGTTCAGGCTTAAGCCACCCCGGCAGCCCCGTCACTTGTGCCCACGCGATCGCGGTCACTTGTGCCCACGCGGTTTCGGGTCACTTGCGCCCACGTACCCCGTCACTTGTGCCCACGTACCCCGTCACTTGTGCCCACGTACCCCGTCACTTGTGCCCACGTTTCTGGGGGGGTGGGGGGGTGGGGAGGGGGGGGGGATAAGAATAAGCTTGTTTGAGGCGGTCAACACAACCACATCCAGTCAACCACATCCAGTCCCAACGGGTGAGGAAGCTTGTTTGACGCGCTCAACACAACCGCATCCAGTCACCCGCCCTGCGATAAGAATAACCTTGTTTCATGCCACACCAAATTCAGTCACCCGCCCTGGAAACGGGTGAGGGGAGGGCGGAGGGGGGGCAACACAACCACATCCAGTCAACCACATCCAGTCCTAACGGGTGAGGGAGGGGGGAGGGGGGTGGAGGGGGGGGACAAGAATAAGCTTGTTTGACGCGCTCAACACAACCGCATCCAGTCACCCGCCCTGCAACGGGGGGAGGGGGAAGGGGGGGGGGATAAGAATAAGCTTGTTTGACGCCACACACCACACCCAGTCACCCGCCCTGGAAACGGGTGAGGGGATGGGGGGGGGTTTCGAGGGGCAAAAACGACTGTTGTTGACCAACGCGCCCTGCACGCTCAGCCGCAGTGCTTGGGAGGGGGTGGAGGGGGAAGGGGGGGGAGGGGGGGGTTGGGCGGGCTGGGCGTCTACAGACATCTGACCCAAGGGGGGCCTCAGGTCAGTTTGTTTCTGGGTCCAGGCTTTCGAGGGGCAAAAAAACGACTGTTGTTGACCAATGCGCCCTGCACGGTCAGCCGCAGTGCTTGGGAGGGGGTGGAGGGGGAAGGGGGGGGAGGGGGGGCTTGGGCGGGCTGGGCGTCTACAGACATCTGACCCAAGGGGGGCCTTCCACGCAAGGCCTCAGGTCAGTTGTTTCTGGGTCCAGGGTTCGGGTTTGGAGGGGCATAAAAACGACTGTTGTTGCCCGATGCGCCCTGCACGGTCAGCCGGAGTGCTTGGGAGGGGGTGGAGGGGGAAGGGGGAAGGGGGGGCTGGGTGTTTACAGGCATCTGACCCAAGGGAAGCTTTCCACACAAGGCCTCGGGTCAGTTCCTTCTGGGTTCAGGGTTCGGGTTTCGAGGGGCATAAAAACGACTGTTGTTGACCAATGCGCCTGCACGGAAGACCGACAGGTGGGCACAAGTGACAGGTCTGCGTTTTGGCGGGAGGTGGCCCGACGTGCGGCCCTGCTGTGATTTGAGGCACGTACGCGGGCACAAGTGACCCGCCTAAGGCGGGCACAACTGACCAGCCTAAAGCGGGCACAAGCGACCGGTCTGCCTTCTCAATATGAGATACAAAATACACATTAAACTCTAAAACCGGAACCCTTAACACAAAACCCCCAACCCTAAGTCAATTGCTTGGGCTTCTTGACGACGTTTCGCGTGGCGCTTTGTCTTGTCCACCAGGGTGTTCCGTGCACCGTGCCTGGCGATTTGCACTCAGACCCCCGACCTGCCCTTTTTGCTCCATGCAGCGGCATCCTCGCTGAGATTGTGGGCCAAGCCCTCCGCCGGCACACTGGCCAAGAGCCACGGCATTAGCTGCCACTGCCCTGCATGTTCCTTGCGTTGACCCCGAAACACTAAACCCTAAACCCTAAAGCCTAAACCCTGAAAGGTCTCGGCTAGAGGTTTGGAGTTTGGGGTTCGGGGTTTAAGACGTCTCAGCGAGGCATTGGCTTCCCGCACCACCTTATGATAAGGACCCCCCCATCCGGTACCCTCATTTCGGAAGCCACCATATTTCGCCGAGCCTCTAAAGCCTCCGCCGCGACGTAGCAAGTGCCAACGTCCCCATGAATTCGTAAGGCCGGAAGGTGGGCCAGCAGTCGAAGCGCCATCTGCCACTGCCCCCCTTCGCAGGACACTGCTTCGGGCGCTTGTGGTCTAGGGTTTCAGGCTTTAGGGCTTCAGGTTTGAAGTTTAGAGGGTCTATATAAGGTTCAGAGTCTTGGGTTTTGTGGTTGTGGCTGTCTGATACATGTCACAAAAACCATGGGACTTGCCTCTCTCGCATGAACTGATGCCGGCATTGCAGCTGATGCTGTCCGGAGCGACTTGGTTCGCCAGCATCTGAAACAGCAGGCTCAATGCCAGCGGCCACCGTCCCTGCCTCCCACATGCATTGATGGTGGCATTGAAGCTGATTCGGTCTGCTTCAATCGTATTGCTCTGCATCTCTTGGAGCAAATACCAAGCCTGCTGCCACTCTCCACATTCCGCACAGGCAGACAGCGCTGCATTGCAGGTGACGGCGCTAGCTTCCACCCCCATGAGATGCAGCTCAGCAAACAGCTGAAGCGCAAGCTGCCAACACCTGGCTGCCTCACAAGCCGAGATGGCGGCCCCGAAGACCACCGCACTTGCCTGGACTCTGGCAGGGCCCATGTCAGCAAGCACCTGCAGAGCCATCTGCCACTGGCCAGCTTTGGCACAAGCGCTGATGGAGTTCCCGAAGGTCACCACGGAAAGCTCCATCCGAAGCTCCTGCATCTCTTGGAACAGCCGGAGGGCCGTTTGCCAATGTCCTTCACTCCCACCCGACACTTAAAACCCCAAGCCGCAGATGGAAGAAGGGCTTAAGGTTTAGGGTTTGGGTTTTAGGGTTTGGGATGTTGGGGGGCGTCCAGGAAAAAAACTCCGGAGCTCGAGGCTTAGAAAGGCAGTCCTCCTGCGCCGCAGCTACTGATGGAGGCATTGAAACTTGCCGATCCCAGTTGCACTTGCATCGCAGGCATCTCCGAAAGCAGGTGCAACGCCACCTTCAGGGCGCAGCCTGCTCACCCTCAAAAACTCATCCTGGACCCTCTGATTTTCATGTTCCGTGCTGTGCATGAACCGAAAAAGATGTTCATGCAAAAACAACGAAGATTTTGAGGGGTGGGGCGATAAGGGTGCAATACTCCACATTCTACTCATACGGGGGCCCTGAGTGAAAATCTCCTGAGCCCCTAAACCCCCCAACTGCCTTGCCTCCCAGCGCTTCTCGCAGGCGCTGATGCTGGCGGTGCAGCTGACGGCATCCGCTGACCTAAGCCGGCAGGGTTGAGTTTCAGGGTCTGGGGTCTGGGAACCCTAAACCCTAAACTCTAAACCCTAACCCTAAACTCTAAACCCTTAGATCTCTCTCACACCCAATGAGGGAAACTTGGGTTGGCCCCTTGAAGCCCTCTGAAAAAAGAGTGCCAAAATGCGCTCCTCTTGAACCCAAGAAGGGAAGATCTAAATATCCTCTGGGCGTGCCTTAAACCCTAAACCCTAAATCCTAAACCCTAAACCCTAAACCCTAAATCCTAAACCCTAAACCCGAAACCCTATATAAATCCTAAACCCTAAACCCTACATCCTAAACCCTAAACCCGAAACCCTGAACCCGCTGAGGAAAAGATGCAACACCTCCAAATGTCCGAGTGACAGTTGCGCAGCCGCAAGCTCCTCGAGTAGCCTCAGACAGGTTCTGAACTGAGGTTTCGGGTTTGGGGTGTAGGGTTTGGGGTTTAGGGTTTGGGGTTTAGGGTTTAGGGTTTAGGGTTTGGGGTTTAGGGTGTGGGTTTTAGGGTTAGGGTTTGGGTTTCAGGGTGTGGGGCCTAACACTCCTAAGCCCAAGGAACTGAAGAGCATGAGCCCAGTGCCCGGCAGCGATACCGGCGTTGAAGCCTGGGAGGCTGTTCAGGAAGCTTTTGTTCAGGGAGGGTTTAGGGTTTAGGGCTTAGGGTTTGGGGTTAGGGTTTAGGGTTTAGGATTTAGGGTCTAGGGTTTAGGGTTTAGGGTTCTTAACGGCGAGGGGGCATGGCCCCCCTTGAACCCCCTCCCTTAAGAACCCTATAAGTTTTTGTAAGTTGACGTAGGAAGGAAACCCGCAACTTCTCCTAAACCCGAAACCCCAAACCCTAAACCCGAAAAGCCCTAAACCTTGAACCCTATGGTTACCGTAATGAGGAAATCCTGGCATTTACAGCAATGACCCCTGGAACCTATACCCTGAAGCCCGCCAAACCCCAAACCCTGAACCGTATTATTGCGACGCGCAAGGTTTGGGGATTTCCAACATTGGGGGGGTGCCCCGAATATACCCCCAACAAACTCTGAGCCTATCGGAACTCCCCCAGAAGGGGTACCCTAAACCCCGAACCCTATAATCCCGCCCACAAAAATTGAATTAAAAAAAGACTTAACAGAAGCCCGGAAACTCACCAGATCTCTGGCAACTCTGGCTGCGGGCATGTCCTGGACTAGTTTAGAAGGGCTAGGGTTTAGGGTATAGGGTTGAGGGGCATTTTGGGATTAGGGGTCTAGGGGTTGAGAGGGTTTAGGTGTTCCGTCCTTTTTGCAGCTTAGGGGTTTAGGGGCTCACATTGGAGCTTATGTTTAGGGTTTAGGGTTTAGGGTTTAGGGTTTAGGGTTTAGGGTTTAGGGTTTAGGGTTTAGGGTTTAGGGTTTAGGGTTTAGGGTTTATGGTTTATGGTTTAGGGTTTAGGGTTTAGGGTTTAGGGTTTAGGGTTTAGGGTTTAGGGTTTAGGGTTTAGGGTTTAGGGTTTAGGGTTTAGGGTTTAGGGTTTAGGGTTTAGGGTTTAGGGTTTAGGGTTTAGGGGTTAGGGTTTAGGGTTTAGGGTTTAGGGTTTAGGGTTTAGGGTTTAGGGGTTAGGTTTTAGGGTTTAGGGTTTAGGGTTTAGGGTTTAGGGTTTAGGGTTTAGGGTTTAGGGTTTAGGGTTTAGGGTTTAGGGTTTAGGGTTTAGGGTTTAGGGTTTAGGGTTTAGGGTTTGGGGGCTCAGGCTTGTGGAGCTTACGGGGGTTTACGAGGCTTGTGCTGGGGAACCCTCCAGCAGCTGAACAGCCAGCATGTGCATTTCCCCAAAAAGGCTTACCCATAATCTGTCCCCCCAGATGCAGATCCTCATTTCAGGGATCCCCCAAAACGGCACCCTGAAGCCTGTTTTGGGAAACACCCTAAACCCTAAACCCTAAACCCTAAACCCTAAACCCTAAACCCCGTGAAGACCCCCACTGTCCGACAGGATCTGGAGCGCCTGCTGCCACTGCCTGGCTCCTCAGTTCCCAAGAAACCCTGAACCCCAAACTCTAAACGAATACGCCTTGTAGACCCTAAAGAAGGTGGCCTAGGTTTAGTGTTATAAAACAACACCAAAAAAAGGGCGGGAACATAGGAGACCACTGGGGAGTCCTAGGCTCGCCCACAGGCGGCGATGGCAGCATTGAAGCTGATCCCATCCCTTGTCAGCCGGACAGCCGTCATCTCCGCAAGGAGGTGCAGCGCCATCTGCCAGCAGCCTCCTGTTCGTTGGCTTTGAAGCCCTGAGCCCTAAACCCTAAACCCTTTTTTGGGACGCTCCGAAATCAGACCCACGGCCTTTCTCACAGGCACTGATGCAGGTGTTGTAGCTGATGATGTTGGCCTCCACCGCCTTCCGCGACGCGAGCGCCAGCAGCTGCAGGGCTTCATACCTGGGTTGTCTGGTTTAGGGTTTAGGGTTTGGGGTTAGGGTTTAGTGGGTTTAGTGGGTTTGGGGTTTAGGGTCTAGGGTTTAGGGTTTAGGGTTTAGGGTTCGGGGAGCCCTCTGAAAATCAGTCCAAAAACTTTGATCCCAAGACTACTCTAAGCCCTTAAACCAGAGTCCGGAGCAACCTGGGAATACAAAAAGGGAAATACCCGAAAAAGTGGCATATGGGGCCCACTCTGGGTCCTAGTAGAAGTAGGGTGATATAACCAAAGGTCGCGCCTAGATACCACTCCCCCGCCTTCTCACAGACGCTGAGCCCGGCATTGAAGCTGATTGGGTTCGCCTCGATGCCGGAGCGGAGCATGAGGGAGAGCAGCCTCGGCTTCGTGTACATGGTAGCCCAGTACACATATTATGATGAGGGCACCCTTTTTGGGGTTGGTTATTTGATAAGGGAAACCATAAACAAACAAAAAAGGTAGAGGGTACCACCGGACAAAGGAGACCAGAAGAAGCAAACAAGCAAATTG
>CAJNDS010001039.1:0-39789 GCA_905221605.1 Symbiodinium natans
CGAAGCTACTGCATGGTACTGGCACAAGGGGGAATGGCCAAGGGCCTAGGCGAGAACCAATCTGGGACAATGGCACACAAAATGCGGCGCGTGAAAGTACCTCGGATTACCTCAGGTTGCGTACAGGGCCAGGGTCGAAAACGACCCCGAAGCCCAGGGTTAGTGTCACCTGGCAGCCAAAAGACCCGACTTCATCTCCAGAGGAGACCAAGCGGATACTGCACAGGGTTGCAGAGCGCTACTTGGGCTGACTGACGGGAGCTGGACTTTGCCATAGGCCCCAGGCAGATGGCAAAAATCTGCTGTCTCGTACGTGTTCGGGGAGGTGACCTCCTTGTCCATGTTGAGCACACTTGGGCTTGAAGGACTCTTCCTGGGCAGAATCAGGGTTTTAGGCTTGGGGTGTCAAGATAAGCCATTCTCGACGTGCGACTGATGAAGGACAACAGCAACACGAACAACAGCAATAAGTATGATGATCATGACGGTAAAAAAGCCAGAATCACCATATTTCTAACCACAACATGATGAAGACCATCAGCACAACAACGGCAAGCATCCAAACAACTTGCTATTGAGCATTGTCAGAATTTCTAGATGAGGATGAACCTGAGTAGAAATATGAACATTCTTGCTCTCGCTGGTCTTACTTGTTCTAGTTTTGCTACTACCCCGAATGCAGAATATCATCATGACTACACACACACACACACTCTCTCTCTCTCTCTCTCTCCCTCTCCCTCTCTCTCTCTCTTTCTATCATGTATCTTTACATATATATATATACATATATATATATATATTTATTTAGATTCATATCCGTAATGTATAGATAATATAACCTATCAATCTGGCAAGGTTCAGCAGACTCAGGTGCTCCAGGAGATCTGCAAAGTCCTCCGAATCGGTGGCGCCTGCGGACTCGAAGGCCTCCTTGGCAGCCTGAAAACTCTCCTCCACGCTGCCTCAGAGAGGCAACTGGGAGTTTGGGTTTAGGGTTTAGGGTTTAGGGTTTAGGGTTGAGGGTTTAGGTTTTTTGGGTTTAGGGTTTAGGGTTTCGGGTTAGGCTTTAGGGCTTAGGGTTCAGTTATCCTCCGTATGTGGGTATAGGGTTCAGGGTTTATGAGATTCAGGGTTTAGGGCGTAACGTTTGGGGCGTAGTGTTTCCCAGAGCATTGGGGTGCTTCCATGACTTGAATGGTAGCAATGTCGAATGGAAGGGGCGCAAGGGAGTTCTAACTTCTGTTCAGGGGCACCAGGAACCCTAAACCCTAAACCCTAAACCCTAAACCCTAAACCCTAAACCCTAAACCCTAAACCCTAAACCCTAAACCCTAAACCGCAAGCAGGGAATGATTTTGAACAAGCCCCCAGCTCCCCCAACCGGCACATGATCCTAGGTGTAAGGGCGCAAGGATGCTGCAAAGCACGCTCAGTTTGTCTTTGGGGGCCTAAGGTTTAGGGTTTAGGGCTTAGGGCATAGGGTTTAGGGTTTAGGTTCGAGACAAGCTTGCTCTTGCTTGTGCAATTCGTTTGTTTCGTTGCAGAGGTGGGAAGCGGAGCTCCTTGTCTCCTGAATCTTGGCGAAAGACTCCACACTTCCAAGGGTTGTTGAGATTTTTGAATGAAAGTCCTGTTTGCGCCGATAGGGGCCATTTAAGGGACCCCCGCCTGAAGCCAGAACACTCCCAGCCGCCCGTTGCCGCTACCACACAACGAGTTTCATAGAGACCCGCAGCAGTCCCTTAACCATCCGGGGCTGCCCCGAGCCCAAGCCCGAACTCCATAAGAGAACCGAAACCCGAAACCCGAAACCCTAGACCCTAAACCCGAAACCCTAAACCCTAATTGGTTGCTCGGCCTGACCACCTACCTCGGAGCACAGTGCTTGCAAACCCCTCCCCTTCAGCCCTGAACTCCCTCAACACTAAACAAACCCTAAACCCTAAACCCTAAACCCTAAACCCTAAACCCTGAACCCTAAACCCTAAACCCTAAACCCACCCTAGCACATCAGGGCCGGCCTGTGACGCCTTTCAATGGCGGGACGGCGTGACTCGCTGCGAGCCCTTCGGTTGCGAGGGCGATGTCGAAGCACAGCCGTGCGTAGTGGATGCCTTTGTAGGGGTTTAGGGTTGAGGGTTTTAGGGTTTTAGGGCTTTAGGGTTTTAGGGTGTTAGGGTTTTAGGGTTTAGGTGTTAGTCTGTTGTTTGAGTTTGGCTCTTTGTGGTTTTTGGGTTCAGGGTGCCTAGAACCAAAAGTCTTGCAATTAATCCAGAACACAACCTTAAGACTGGAGACCCTCAACAGGCATGAAACATCACCAAGGCCTGCATGGTTACCCTAAGCCCTAGACCCTGGACTTTCAGGGTCTAGGGCTTCAGGGATTTGGAGCTTCGGGATTCAGGATCTGGCGAAGTGTCAGAGCATCACCGGAGCCGAGTGGTGGAAGATCACAAAACGGATGCGGGTTTGTAGGGTTCAGGGTGTAGGGTTTAGGGTTTCGGAAGGTTTCAAGGACAGCTTAGGCCGCATCCCTGCCAATCCAGCTATCCACAGCATTCATCCAACTGAAAGCATCTTCTTTTGCCGAAAATCCCCAGTGTACCTGCGAGCCCTCGGCGCAGCATGTCAGTTCAAGCAGGCAGGACCTAGCCACAACAACCCCAGATGTTTCGGCCCAAACCCCAAGTCGTGGTTTTTGTGCTCGTCCCGGTCCCCTATCATCCCTGGCAATCTTTTGGGCTTGTGGTGGCCCAGGTGTAGGGTGTAGGATCCTTTCAGGTCAAACGTTAAACTCTAAACCCTCAACCCCTAAACCCTAACCTCTAAACTCCTAAACTAAACTCTAAGCCCGGATTGTGGGCGTGTTTGGCCAGAACGGGGCTTCGAACAGCCCTGCCAGTGCACCGAGGGCCCTTGAAGTGGTCTTGAAAGGGTCTAGGGTTGAGGGCCGTGAGGCTTTAGTGACTCTAGTGCATAGGGTTGAGGTATCCATTTAGGGTTTAGGGTTTAGGGTTTAGGCCAGCTTAGAAGTAGGAAGCCCA
Source organism: Symbiodinium natans (assembly GCA_905221605.1). Classification (NCBI taxonomy): domain Eukaryota; class Dinophyceae; order Suessiales; family Symbiodiniaceae; genus Symbiodinium; species Symbiodinium natans. The sequence goes on from CAJNDS010001039.1 coordinate 3,048, forward strand.
CAAAGAGCTCTTGGCAAACAAGATGCTCTGAAGAGAGCCGGTGGCTTGATACACGTTGCGAGCCTTGCGGTGAGCGCGTCAAGGATTCAGGAAGCGTAAGTCTTTGTAATGTGAGTCTAAGTTAGCAAGATCTGCCAATTTGGCCTTCGCGTTTTTTGATTATTATAACCCAACCCCCCGCGGAAAGTCCCCAAAGCCCCGAAAAGCCAACCCTAAACCCCGAACCCTGAAAAAGCCTTAGGGTTTAGGGTTTAGAGTTTAGGGTTCGGGGCTTATGCAACCCCGCATCAAAACGCAAGCTTACCCTGCCTTGGCGTACATGGCCAAGGCATCTTCGAAGCGCCCCTCCTCCAGGGTAGTCGGGTTTCTTTGAGCGCGTACACTCTATTTTTGGGAGTCAAGCGAAATGAGGGGTAGCTTGTTGAGGGCCCTTTTTCTAAGGGAATCCCACTATTTGGGGGCTCTATACTGGGGGTCCCCTCATGTTTGCAAACCCCCATATCAGTCCTGGACCTTGAAGTCCTGAACCCTAAATCCTAAACCTTAAACCCCAAACCCCAAGCCCTAAACCTTGAAGTCCGAAACCCTAAACCCTAAACCCTATAAACGCTAAACCCTCAACCCTAAACCCCAAGCCTTGAAGTCCCAAGGCCCCCATGAACCACCCGTCAAAAACGGCGGCTCCTCGGCGAAGTTGGCACCCAGATTTGTCAGGAGGCTCGCGTAGAGGGGTGTCCGGAGGGCGCCGGCAGCCTTTCTGAATTAGAGGGGTGTCTGGAGGGCCCCGGCAGCCTTTCTGAATTTCTGGGTGGTTAGGGTTTAGGGTTAGGGTTTCGGGCTTAGGGTTTAGGTTTTAAGGTTTTAGGGTGGTTTAGGGTTTAAGGTCTAGGGTCTAGGGTTTAGGGTTCGAGTTCTAGGGTTTGCAGGGGTTGAAGGCTGATTTCGGAGGGGTTTCGGATGGAATCTAGACCCTGCAGTGTGGCGACTGTTCAGGGGCATTCGGATTGAGAGCCCATGCAGCAGTATTGCTTGATTCGTAGGGTTTAGGGTTTATAGGGTTTAGGGTTTAGGGTTTAGGGGGTTTGGGGTTTCGGGGGTTTAGGGTTTAAGGGGTTTAGGGTCTATTGGGGCAGGACCATCCACAGATACTGAGCCATCAGAGGCGCCATCACCAACCGAATCCATAGTACATGGTCCCAAATTACTCGAACCCCAAACTTAACCCAAAACACTTTGGGAACGTGTTGGAAACCCACTTTGGGAATCCCCCCCAACCCTGAACCCTAAACCCTAAACCCTAAACCCTCCAAACCCAGCCTCACAGGCACGGCAGGCCAGCATGTAGTGCTCCTGCGCCTTGGCCTCTTCGCCCTGACATCTGTACCTGCACCCAAGCTGTAGGGTTTAGGGTTTAGGGTTTATGGTTTCGGGTTTAGGGTTTCGGGATGTTTGGGGTATTCCTTATTCAGTTTTACGTACCCGTAAAAATGCAAAAGGTTACTCCCCTATGACAAAGGTTTAGGGTGTTGCGGGCTAGGGGCCTGTATAGGGCCCGATGAAGGCCCGTGCAGGGCGTTTCGGGTTTAGAGTTCGGTATTTTTGGTTTATTAGGAACAAAGTAACCTCCGGATGCTTCCGGATTCGCGCTTTTCGGCCTGCAACCTGCAAAAGTCTTGAATTGGCCTATGGACCCTAAGAGCCCCACTTAGCGTCGCCCAAGCGGACGACGCCATCCCAGCGAGGCCACTGACGAATATTGTGCTGCCACCAGCCACACTGCGGGCACTGGTTGGAGATCCGCGCGTTGCCATGCCTTTCGCCATGGTGCGCATCCAAATCACTACATGCCACGTGGTCGATCGGGCCGTAGCTGCAGCGCCCGCACTGCACAGCATTGGGCATGCTGCGGAGCAGGGCTTCTCGGAGACGCTCGGGGTCTTGATCTGCCTGCCGGTACTCCCTCTGCCATCGCTGGTGATTCTCATCCGCTTCAGCTGTGACTTGGAGCTGTGACCAAAGGTCCGATGGCACCAGCGGTCTGATATCGTCAAGCTGCAGCCATCCTTGGCAGTTGGCGCGGTTGGGACAACGCACGCAATGCCGAAAGGCACGCCTCTCCATCAGGCGCCTGCCGCTCGCTTCATCAGCCTCCAGCTCGCTGCGCACATACTGTGGGAGGCAGCCTGAGCACAAGAAATGCCCGCTTCTGGGCTCACCGCGGCCCCTGCAGCACTCGATGCCCTCAGACGCTGGCTCCATGCAAACAAGGCAAGTAAGGCGAGCTGTTGGCATTGTCCGGGCGGCTGGGGCGGCTCCTGGGATCTTCGTGGAGCATCGCACGGCCATGGCCAGCTGCTCGCGGAAGAGGCGCTCCGCCTCTGCAGTTCGGAGTGACTCGGCCAGGACCGCCCTCAGCTCGTCGTCATCGTCGTCTGGCATCGGCAGCACGTTCCTGCCCAGCCGCCGGGCGGAGCAACGCCATCCCCTCTCCAGCCACTCGGGCCGGCATCCCTGGCAGAGGCAAGCCATGGCGGAGTTGGAAGGACGAGTTCGGGTCTGAGCGAAAAAAGCTCGCAAGACGTGGGCGCGCTCTGCATGAGCAATGAGTCGATCTGTCCTGTCTTGATCAGTCCTTTGGGTTGACTGGATGCAGCCCCTGAAGCCCCTATGTGCCATGTCCCAACCCGTACAAGCTACCGATGGTGATTTTTGTACCTCCTTCGCAGGACCCCTCTTACCTCAGAGCCAAAACCCTCACCTAAGCCCCCAGCCGCAAAAGCCCTGATCCGACAAACCCTAAACACAACATTATACCCTATATAAACCCAAACAAACCCCAAAATATCGATTGAAACCCCCTGACCCTCTATGCAAACCCAAAACAAACCCCTATAAACCTATGGCAATCCCCATCTAGACCCTGTATACCTACCCCTCACCGGTGCCATATAAACCCTAAGTCAACCCTGTAAAGTAAATCAACCTTAAATCAACACTATGTAACCCTATTTACGCCCTAAATCAACCCCATACACGAACCCTAAACCCTAAACCCTAAACCCTGAACCCTGAACCCTAAACCCTAAACCCTAAACCCTAAACCCTAAACCCTGAACCCTAACCCCGAAAGCCCCGTCGAGTCACCAGGAGGCCATGCTCCGCAGGAGGAGCGCGTACGAGCTGGAGCCGGAGGTGCCGACTGCCTTTCAGGGTTTGGGGTTTAGGGCTAGGGTTTAGGGTTTCGGGCTCGGGTTTAGGGTTTAGGGTTTAGGGTTTAGGGTTTAGGGTTCAGGGTTCTGGGTTTCGGGTTTAGGGAAGTTGAGGGTTTAGGGCATGGGGCCACGGTGCCCCCCCCCCCCCCCCCCCCCCCCCATGGCTTTAAAGTTGCTGGGCTCGAAGCGAAGGTTTAAGGTTTGTAGGGTGGGATGTTCCCCCTTATACTGACAGTCCTTAAATTGGGATTCTAGGCCCCCCCCCCCCAGTATAATCCCTATTACGGACTGTTAGTATGTGGGGAAACATCCCATTTTACAGGGTGTCTTGAGGCTGAGCCCAAGTTTCCCAAACGTCTTCCTTGAGCTTCAGCATGCTTTGCTGATGCACGGAAGGTGCTGAGGCTTTAAACTTTGTAAGCCTAAACCCCAAACCCTGTAGGATTTAGGGTTGTGCTTTGTTTGTGGTTTTCTTCCGGCCCGAACACGGAATACCTGCCTGTCATGGCCTCTTGGTCAGAGCAGCCCTGATATGATCCCGCGTTTGGATATTTGGGGGCACCTCTGTGTTACGGACAGGAATATAGTATAAGAAGAAGACAAAATATGCACATCAGTGACCTGACAACAGTGCTGAACCTTATCCCAAACCGCCCCAACCTCCACTCCAGGACCAAGAGTAACCTAGGAATAAAGAGTGCCCTTCTTGCTTGAAAAGGTGCTTGTAAGGGAACCCAAACCCTAAAAAAGGACCCTAAACCCTAAACCCTAAACCCTAAACCCTAAACCCTCAACCCTACTCGCTGGGTCCCAGTGCACCTCAGGATCACCATCTGACGTTTCGAAGTCCCTAAGCCCTAAACCCTACACCCTAACCCCTCAAACCTACCCTGGGTCCCAAGAGGTCCGACCTCAAAGGCGGCCTTTGCCTGGAGCATCTTCTCCATGGCCTTCACTGGAATTCACTGAAGGGTTTCAAGGGTTTAGGGTTGTGCATGTAGGGTTTAGGGTTTATAAGGTTTAGAGTTTAGGGTTGAGGGTTTGAGGTTTACGGCTCCCGCCCCCTCCGCCCGCCCCGCCCCCGCAAAACAGCCAACAGCTGAGGCTCAGAAGCCAGGCTCGCCTCGTCCACCAGGCCAATCCGTGAATAAAGCGAAGCCATCCCTGATCAGAGAGGCTTTGTAGGGTCTAGGATGCCTGGTGATATATGTCTCTGCATCTCTATACGTATATACGTGGTGTATATGTATTTACATGTATTATTACTCCTTATACATTGCGTTTGCTTGTTTAATGTCTGCCGTTGACAGTGCAGCGCTAAACTGCCCATGCACATGGGAAGCTCCACCCTAAACCCTAAACCTAAACCCTAAACCCTAAACCCTAACACCCTAACACCGAACACCTAACCCCACGGCATGCTGCCTTGCAGGAGCCGCGCGTACTCTTCCGTGTCGGTGCGCTCTGCGGCCTGGATGAGGGAACCCTCCCCCTACTGGGGACTAGATAAGCCTTATCCAATATTATCAGTCTCCCCCCCCACCAGCACATGTCAAAGGACTAAAGGAGGGACCCTTATAAGGGGCCTCAGGGAGGGTTATTTAGGGGCTACTTAGGTACGAGTACATAGGGACGATACAAGGTGCACAGAGGTTTATATGGGGGAATCAGAATAAGGGCCTCTTCTTGGGGTCTCTCCTTCTACCCATAAACATGATGCCTGAAAGGCAGCAGCCGCTTCGGAAAACTTGAGCAGCGCCGACTCGGTGTCACCCTGTCAAGGGTTGAGTGCAACCGAGGTGCGGTCGAGTCTTTGGGTTTAGGGCTTGGGAGTCAGGGATACATGAGAACCCCACTCACAGGAACAACCTTAGGGGTGCGGTGCTTCGCCTTTTGTGTGGGAGGTGCCATCCCAACCCTAAACCCTAAACCCTAAACCCTAAACCCTAAAACCTAAACCCTAAACCCTAAACCCTAAACCCCCAAGAAGGGCCCCTCCGCGCCTGCTCGGCCAAGGAGTTTGCCATGTGAACCAGCAGCCCCAGGTAGTCCATGTTGCTAGTTGCCTTAAAGGCTTTACCATGGGAGGGTTGGGGGGTTTAGGGTTTAGGGTTTAGGGTTTAGGGTTTAGGGTTTAGGGTTTAGGGTTTAGGGCAACTTAACTGCTTCGTGATTAGGGCAAACGGAGTTTGCTCCAAATCCAAATCTGTGACCCCTTTGTCTTTGGGGGGAGCGGGGAGGTTCTTTGATGATACAAGGTGAAACGGTCAGAACCCTAAAACCCCAAAGCCCTAAAACCCAACCGTAAAACCCTAAACCGAAAACCCTAAAATCCAAAACCCCCAAAACCCTAAACCCAAAATTCCAATACCCCTAAGAATCCAAACCCCTAAACCCTAGTTAAACCCTAACGCGAGAATCCAAAACCCCTCGCCGTGCCCCCGCCCCCCCCTCCCCCCCTGGTCCCTGCCCCCCCCCTCCCCCCCCCCCCCCCCCCCCCCCCCCCCCTCTCCCCCCCCCCCCCCCACATGAGCCCGGCCTCCGCGCACTCCAAGGCCATCTGGGCCAGGTTGAAGAGCCTTTGAAGGGTTTAGGGTTTAAGGTTTTCTGGAGAAAGTCATCTGGGTTTGGGTTTTTTTGGGGGGATTTTAGGGATTAGGGTTTTCGGTTTCGGTCGGTTGAATGAGTTTCGAATAGGCGCCCATTCTGAGCTCAGCCCTAAACCCGACACCGGGGCTCTTAGGCGTTCTGGTGCTCGCACTATGTGGATTCAGTCTCTGCAGCCATAAGAAGCCCTATGCCGGATGAGCCCCAAACCCTGAACCCCTGAACCGGTTGCCCAAGCCCCTAGACACCTAAACCAAGCCCCCTCCCCTTATGTGGGGTTTCGTAACGCTCCAATCCCGCTTGTCCCGCTATACCCTTACTCCCAGGAGCTCCATGGCTTCGACGAAGGATTTCCTGCGACGATAGAGGCCTCGATGGCGAGTTCAGTGATCGAGGGCTTGAGTTGAGGCTTTTGGAGTTTTGGGGCCTTGGGGGTTTAAGGGCTTAGGGTTTGGGATGTTCCCCCTTTTATGCTACCAGTCCTTAACAGGGATGCTGGTAACCCCCTATAACCGTAGAATCCCTACTAAGGACTGTTAGTAAAGGGGGGAACATCCCAAGGCTTGGGGTTTGCGGTTTGGTGTTGGGGTAGGTAGGAGCACAACGTGTCTCTAAACAACCCCGACTTTCGGCGAGTGGCTGCCCATGCTCATCAGAAGCCCAGCATAGGCTGGTGAAGTGCGGTTGTTTTCCGTCGCTTCGTAGGTGTGCCTGCATCAGGTCCGAGCACGATCCGAAAACCAACATATACCCTCAGCCCTAAATCCATTCTGTGCATACCAGAAATCTCAATGGGGAGCTGCACCCAAAAATCTTTGAACTTTTGGTAACTTAAGATTTGAAGTGCGACCTCTTCGAGGGCTGAAGTGCGCCCCGCTCGCAGAAGCTATGCCAATCAAATCCGAACTCCCTGGCTTACTCCGCTCAAGTGGTGGCCCTCAGGGCGTGTAAAAGCAACGCCTCAGCTCAAGGCTTGGTTCCCCCGACATATGGGTAGTTCTCAATGTCAAAAATTTGGGCTGTTGGGGTGCTGTATTGTATGGACCCCAAAACGGCCCCAAATCTTGTGAACCGTCCGACATCTGTTCTACACTATCCCTGGTTTAAGTGCGTGTATCGGTGCGGAGCACGGACGTCTTCCTTTCCGTCCATTACGCTTCGATGAGTCGATGCTGAGAAAGGTTGGGCGTGAGGAGGTTTGGGGTTGGGGTTTGGTGGGTTTAGGGAACCACGCCGCCGGCCACTAACAAAAACATCGCTCCAAAGCTCCAACTACTGTAAACCCTGTGGCCTCAGATTCCTGACTCTTTTGCTTTGAGTTCGAGCGATTCTTGCGCAATGCCCCAACATCAAGCCATCAAAAAAGAGACAAAAGCCCTAAACCCCCTAAACGCCCTAAACCCATAAACCCCCCTTAAACCCCCTTAAACCCCCTAAACCCCCTAAACCCCCTAAACCCTAAACCCTAACCCTAAACCCTAAACCCTAAACCCTAAACCCTGAACCCCCTAAACGCCACACTCTTCGGTCATCCCTCTGGCCTGGCGATCACAAACTTGGCCATCGCTTCGTCCTCACAGCCCTGCTGCACGAGCCACTTGCCCATGCTGGTGAGGAGGCCTCTCAAAGGAGAGCTCCAGACTCCATATTGATCTAACGACTATGATGCTACAAGAACAGGTTCACTTAAGAGTATAAGAATGCATAATAGACTAGCAAAACAGTATGAGTACAAGAAAATGAACTAACTACTATGTTTACAAGAAATCGTTTCAGGACGGTTGTCGCCGCCGACTGTCAAAGCCAAGGCTTCACTGGGTTGACCTTCTAACCCTTCGAAAGCATAAACTTAATGAAATATGATCCTTCTACAAACGAGAAGGGAGAATGTCCTAACATCCCAATGTTTAGGGCTTAGGGTTCAGGGCCTACCCCATTTCAGAGCTGCAACAAAAAAAGCCTTTGCCTGCGTAGTTGGTTGTTCGAGTGGCGCCGGCAGACACATACTGGGCCTCTGCTTCCTTATACTTCTCCATGGCCTCTGTGAGCAATCCTTGCTCCATGTACCAGATGCCCATATTCTTGAGCAGCCCTGCATACTCTCGCGAGGCACTAACGTCCTCCTTCCGGTACACCTTCTGGGCCTCGGTGTACTTCTGCATCTCCTCAGTCTTCCTGTTTTGCATGCCATACCAAATGCCCATCTGAGCTAGAAGGTTTGCATACCCTGGGCATTCGGTGGCACGATCATCTTCGAAAGCGCGCTTCGATTCCAGGAACTTGCCCATGGCCTTCCCAAACCGACCCTGCTCGCCATAGCAAACTCCCATTCTCATCAACTCTTCGGCGGTCACTGACTCGCTCCTCTTACCTTCCTTGCCTTCTTTGCCTTCTCTCTTCTTTCTCCGCCTTGTGCGCAGATCTGACTCAGCAGAGCTCTCACGCTTGAGCACTGCCTTGTCCTGCCCGGCGAACTCTAACCTCCCCCACATGCCCAAGCCGCCCCACCAAACGATGCCTGACAGGGCAATGCCTACGGCCACGGAGGGCGTGAGCAGGGATGCGCCGACGCCCATGATGCGGCCGAGCTCGAAGCAGGATGGGAAAAGGCCGTTTCTTGGCTGCAGATCAACGTCTGCACGCTGAGCGGCAGGGATCTCTCTCTTTGCGCCCTGTCGGCTCGGGCCTTGCTACCCTCCTTTAGGAGGACCCGTATACCTGCACGGAAAATGGGAGCCTGGCTTGAGACGAGCAGCAGTGGTTCTGAGTTCTACCTTCCTGGCACTGCATTACTCCCTCCAACAGGCGCTCTTCAAGACATGGCTGTGCAGTCTTCAGCTTGACGACAGGCAACCTTTTCGGTGTGGGCTGTATCCTTCTTGGGTGAAACGCGAACCAAGTGCCTGGAAAAGCGCACGCAACCCAGCATCACACTTGGCAATGGTCCAGGTTCACTGCCCATGACAATGGCTTTGCACTCTGCAACACAACCTGGCCTGCACTAGAGCCTGAGTTGTGAGGGTGTCTCACGTATTTGTGTTGTGTGCGCTTGCTGATGTCGCCATCAGAAAACCATACATGCTAGGTCACCCCATGCGCTGACAGCTCAGGGTTTTCTGCTGCAGGGAGCATGCTCCGTTTGACGGGCAAGGTCTCCCACAGGTATGCGGTGCCTGGTGCTGTGAGGAGTACAGCGTTCAACCACATATCAGAAACAAAAAGCTGAAATCACTTGATAGGGCACAACATCGCGCCGGTCCTCACGAACAGCCATCGAACTCACTCCACTATAGACTATGCGAACGGCCGGGCCCCGGCAAGTGCCTCATAGGGCAGTCACAGCGAGATCACAGTCGTCTTTGATTGCTTGGATGGCTTCACGGCTTCGATGGCCGCCTTATTGATGGGAGCTGCGTCCTTGTCCTCGTCCTCTGGCTTCGCCTCCTCCACTTCTGCCCTCTCTGCGATCGGAGCCGACCGCGAAGAGGAGTAGCCCGACGGCCGTAGTCTCCGTGAGGGCCTACCGACTGCCTCACCATCCAGGTCACGGGCATAGGCCGAGCGCCCAGAGAAGTTCTTGTACATGGCAAGCTTGCTGGCATCGAAACTGATGGAAGATGTGGATATTTCACTGAGTCTCCTGACCATGAGCTCTCCCGTGTCATCAGAGTTGCTGGATGAAACTGCCCGCGCCACGGGGCCTCGCGCTGGAAAGCTCAGTAAGGGACTTGTGCCACTACTCCTCACTGACGAAGTTGACACATCCATTGCAAGCTGTGCCACAAAAACTAACCACCTGCCATTCGACCCATTGGAGAGGGTCGAGGTGGGGAGTCTCCTATAGCAGCCTTGTTTTGAGCCACAAGAGCATCCAAACACGAAGCATCCCAGACCTATTTTTTGCCCACACTGGACAGGCAAAGAGAACACTGCAAAAGCAAACTCTGCACAGTGCGCGCTGCTTGCATTTGCCCAGCCCCTTCGGCGAGATACCGGGACTACGCGTGCACGAAGGTGCCAGCAGCTTTGCTGCCAGCATCCTCGACCTGAACCCACAATGATGCACTTCTGCGGCCAGCACCAGCCATACCACCATCAACAAACTAGTCCAGTCCTAAAACCAAAGGCCTAGACGGGCACGTTGGCATCCGTCATGGATCAATCTTTCCATTGTCGTAGCGGTGGCAATCCGGGCTACGTACCCCTAAGACTCCCCTCTAAGCCCTAGTTGTCGTATATAGGGTTTATAGGGTTTAACATGGGTTATAGGGTATAAACCCTGCATCCCCCCTGATAACCTCTAAAGGTTGTTGGACAGCTGCACCTCAGCCACCTTGAGGTTCAGGCCACACCGCACTGTCGAGCATTGGCACAGCCATGGGCTTCGGTCAGGCATGAGGGTTTAGGGTCTACGGTCTAGGGTTTAGGGTTCGGGTTTAGGGGTAAGGGTAAGTAGTTGGTGCTGGCTATGGGCTACTGGGCATTTTGAGTAGTTTACAAGTATTTGAGGATAATGCTGGCTGGCAGATAGTCATTGCGTATCGGGTTGAGGGGCTTACGACCAGGAACTTTATCCTAGCTGGGTTGAGGCGCTAAGGCCCGAATCATACAGATTTGTCAGATAAAGCCATGGCATTGGCGCTGGTTTATGTAGCGCTCGGACATATCGACCCCAGACGAACTAGACCAATTGTAACCTACTCTGATTCCTATAGCTACGCCACGAGTGCGCCCTACTATTGTGGGAAGGGAGTTCTGACCGAGCCTGGCGACGAGTGAAACGCCTACCTGCAGACCTTGTACGAACATGACGGTGCTTCGGGCTCACTGGAACCCCTTAAGCGTGCATTCGCTTGAAATACATAAACATACCCTTAGTGTAGCCCTGTCGCTATACCTAATCGCCATAGCAGAGCCCGTGGTTACTTTAGTGTTCCAACGCTTGCGGGCGCGCATGCACGCACAAACACAGCGACACATGCGCCTGCACCTGTTTTGGGGTCCTAAACCCTATCAACCCGAAAGCCGAGTCATAGTCAAAGGGTGCTTTTCGCAAGCTCTTCGCAAGGACATGGTCCGCCGGCACCTGCACAGGCGTTGGATGAGGGTTTCGGCTTTATATTGTGGTGTCTAGGGCCCCAGAACAGTTTTAGGTATATGGTTCAGGGTCATAGGGCTTCGGGGCTAGAGGGCAAGTAAAAGGTTTTGAGGACTTACGCGCTGAAAGGTAGACCCTGTATATAAACCCTTTGAAGCCCTGATAGACACTAAAAACCGCGGAAACCGCGAAAACGAGAAGGAACCTGCCATAACGGAGACCCTACCAAAATAGGGTAAAGAGTTTGAGGCCCAAACCCCCTAACCCTGAACCCCATAAACCCTAAACCCTACCAACCCTAAGCCCTATGAGCCCTAAACCTTTTTGAACCCTAAACCCTAAACCCTAAACCCTAAACCTTACACCCTACAAACAAACCCTGCGAGCCCCGGGGCCGGTCTGGGGGGCCCTCTGAGTGGGGTCTCCACAAAGAGCAGGTTTTAGGGTTTAGGGTTTAGGGTTTTGGGTTTAGGGTTTAGGGTTTAGGTTCCTATCTCGTCCTAGGGTTTAAAGGGTACAGGGCTTAGGTTGGGATTTAGGGTTTAGAATTTAGGCTAGGGTTGAGAGCCAAGACTTGAGCCGAAACCCTAAACCATTCGAAGCCCCACAAGCCCCAAGCCCATACCTGAGTCCCTGCAATGCTCGACCCCTCGAGATTCGCCCTCCCACTCTGAGGGCATACTCTTTGAGCTGCGGTTTAGGGTTAGGGTTTAGGGTTTAGGACTTTAGGATTTAGGGTTTAGGGTTTAGGGTTTAGGGCTTAGCGTCCTGCGCGGGTATGGTTCTCGAATCTCAAACCCAGAGTTGCAGAGAAATTGCCCGCTCGGAGATCACACTTCCGAGCCCTGAAAGCTCCGTTTCTAAGCCTCAAAACCTAAACCCTAAAGCCTAAACCCTAAACCCTAAGCATAAACTCGAAACCCTAAACCCCAAACCCCAAACCCTAAACCCTAAACCCTAACCCTTAACCCTAAACGCTAAACCCTAAACCCCAAGCCCTGAACCCCAAGCCCTAAGCCCTAAGCCCTTCCGCGCCTAGGCTCCGACGGTGGCCTCCAGCCGGCGCATCTCGCGCTCCGCCGCGCCCGCGGAGGCGCGAAGCACGCTGGCCTGAGTGACAAACTGTCGGTTAGTAGGGACTGGTTTAGGGTTTAGGGTTTAGGGAATAAGGTACCGTATGTAATCCCTTAAAACGGCTATATAGGGGATTTGTGGCACCTTATTCCCCTACCAACGGTAAGGTGAGGTACCAGCCCAAGCCCCTGGGAGGATCAAAAAGTAAAACCCCAAGTAGTACTCCAACCTCTTATAGAGTCCCTATATACCGAAGCAGCCACCAAAATAAGCCCTAAAGAGTTTTTGAGGTTAAGGGTACCACCTTCAGTCCCTTGACCCTCTGCAGCTGATTGGGATCAGGACTGGGCTCCCTTAAGCCCTAAATACCCTGGATTGGGGGGGAGTTCCGGATAAAGGGACTCCCCCAATCCCTGGGCATCTTCGGTTCTCTTAGGGGAGGGGTCTAGGGTTTCGGGCTTAGGATTTAGGGTTTAGGGGGGTGCTTCCTAGGAGGACTCCTCGGCATGCTCGTATGAAGTGACACGAGAAGGTATAGAAGAGACTGGTAGAATCTTACATTGCGCGCGGAAACAGGGACTGCGCACCGCTAAACCCGCTAAACCCGCTAAACCCGTGGCGCACCGATAAACCCGCTAAACCCGCTAAACCCGCTAAGCGCACCGATAAACCCGCTAAACCCGCTAAACCCGTGGCGCACCGATAAACCCGCTAAACCCGTGGCGCACCGATAAACCCGCTAAACCCGCTAAACCCGTGGCGCACCGATAAACCCGCTAAACCCGCTAAACCCGTGGCGCACCGATAAACCCGCTAAACCCGTGGCGCACCGATAAACCCACTAAACCCGCTAAACCCGTGGCGCACCGATAAACCCACTAAACCCGCTAAACCCGTGGCGCACCGATAAAACCCGTGGCGCACGGCGAAACCCGAGCCAAAACACCTGCTGCGCACCGACCGATAACCCGATCCGTCCCTTGCTGACGGTCGCTGACGCTCTTCGCGCTGCGTGTTGCAGTGGGACTAAGCGCAGGAAAGAAAGACACGGGGGCGCGAACCATTTCGAGGGTTCTCTAAGGGTTCATGGTTTTTCAGGTTTTTTTAGGGTTTAGTGACGTTTTTTTGGGGGTTCTTGTTTTGGTATGTTTTGCTGGGAACCCGTTTCGTTTTTCTTTGTCTTTGGCGACAGATCCGCTTTTACAGGACACCGCAACAAAAACATGATTTCATTTTTTCGTGCTTTGTGGAAAGCAGGGGAAACGGGCGGAGGGGTGTGAACCCTTTTGGGAAGGCTCATGATTTTGGACATTTTTTTGGCTGCGTGATTTTTGTCGTGTAGGCTGGCTGATTTAGCATGTCTTGGGAATGCTCACTGTAAATCTTTTTTGGGGGGCTACATATCGACTTGCTTGGGCTCCTCAACAAAACAATTTTAAATTTTTGTTCATGCGCTGTGGGCAGCGGAAACAATAAGGGGGGGGAATGAAGATGGCCCAGGGCTCACGATTTTGCTTGGTTTGCAGGGTTAAGCAGTTTCTATTTTCCGATGGCTGCTGGTTCTGTATGTTTTGTGGCCCTTTATTTCGGGTTTAGGTTTAGGGTATAGGGTTTCCATTTTCACACATGTTCCTGCCACAACGGTGCACCATCATGGCTTTTCCATCGGAAACGGCCAGGGCGTCATAGATTTTGGAAGCTAAGCAAAAACAATGTCTTGACCTGGGCAGTTTGGTGTTCAGGGCTTCGGGCCCTACAGATGCTTCCCTCCAGAATTGGCTCAAATCAGCACCCCGCCCCTTGAAGTCCCTAAGAAGTCTTAGGCCCCCACGCCAAGTCCGAAGACACTGTTAGCGTCTTCAAGTTTAGGTTGGAGACTTAAACTCTCGGGTTTTAGGTTTAGGGCCAAAGTTTATAGGGAGGTCTGGGGGCTATCTTCAAGTCCAAAAGCTTGTCCATTTTTTAGGGCCCTTAAGAAGTCCCCAGGCTAAAACTGACATCTTCAAGTTTAGATTGCAGGCTTAAACTCTTGGTTTTCAGGTTTAGGGGGGTTTAGGGACTATCTTAAAGTCAACAGACAGTTTTCCCGCCCCTTAGGGCCCTTAAGAAACCCTAAGCCCCCACACTAAAACTGACATCTTCAATTTAGGTAGGAGGCTTAAACTTTTGCTTTGCAGGCTTTGGGAAGTTTAGGGACTATCTTTGAGTTAAAATATTCTTGATTTGAGCACAGGTTTTTCGCCAGGGCTCGGTTGGGCTTTTGGCCTGTGACCACAGTTTGAGGCATTGGGAGTTATCTTTTTGGCCAGTGGACGCTATTTTGGGGCTTCAGGGCTTTCAGGGTGTTTTTTTTTGCATTCGCGTGACAAAATCATTCCAAAATGGGACAACAGGCGAAAAGCAAGCATTCACACGACCGAATCACTCCCAACAGTGATGCGAAGCCGCAATTCCATACCCCAACTACAAAATCTACATAATCTACGAGGTTGGGTCGCTCCCGTGTCGCTCCTCGTGTCGCTCCCGTCGCTCCCTGTGTCGCTCCCGTCGCTCCCCGTGTCGCTCCCGTCGCTCCCGCGTCGCTCCTTTTGTCCCTCCCGTGTCGCTCCCGCCGCTCCCGTGTCGCACAACCCCGTGTCAGCCTAACCCGGAAAGTGTCTTGCGCAATTCAGCGCACAATTCGGCGGCGTGCAGCGCATGCAGCGCATTGCGGCGCAATCCCGGAAAAGCAGCGCATTCGGCGCGAATCCGCATATTCAGCGCAATTCGGCGCGTCCAGCGCAATGGGGCGCATTCACCGCAATTCGGCGCAATTCGGCGCACTCAGCGTAATTCGGCGCAATTCGGCGCACTCAGCGTAATTCGGCGCAATTCGGCGCACTCACAGCGTAATTCGGCGCAATTCAGCGCAATTCGGCGCAATGCGGCGCAATGCGGCGCAATTCGGCGCAATGCGGCGCAATGCGGCGCAATGCGGCGCATCCAGCGCAATTCACCGCAATTCAGCGCAAAGCGGCGCAGTTCGGCGCAGTGGACGCGACCGCGAAATCCAGTCCCGGAGCCCGCACCCACTGGAATCTTAGAAGTCGAGGAATAAGTGCTTTCGGTTGGGCACGTGCCCCCTTTTTCTCACAGTCCTTAATAGGGATTATAGAACCCCGTAGTATAATCCCGATTCAGAACTGTTAGTACAATGGTGAGCATCCCAAGCCTTGGGGGAATTTCAGACATCCAGGGGCCAGGGCGGCCAGGGGCCCCTCACTGAGCGCGCGGCGCAGCGAGTTTGCCTGGCCTCGACGGCTGTGCGCTGTAGGGCCTGGAGAAGATCCCCCCCCCCCCCCCAAAAAAAAAAGGAAAACTAATGAGTAAATATGTATATATATAATATGTAACAAACAAAACCTAAGCCCTACACTCTAAACCCGTACAGGAAGCCCGAGACCGGAATCTCCGCAATCACACCGCGTGCGTGCAACGTCTTCTTGGGGGTCTCATACAAATTGTGTGGGTTTAGGGTTTAGGGTTTAGGGTTTAGGGTTTAGGGTTTAGGGTTTAGGGGGGCAAACCAAGGCGGTTCAGGGTTCGGGGTTGCTTCCAGAATCTGACAGGTCCCTTGTGACACGTCAAAGAGCTCTGATTCTAACCCCCCATTTCCTGACTCAGGCCCACGGCCCGCCGAAGCCACAGCAAGTATCGCTTGCCGTAGAGTACAATGTCATGGCCTGGCCATTGCAAGCTGGGGGGAAGGAGACGGGTTCAGGGTCAAAAGGTTTTCCCACCCTCGCTCTGGGTTTGTTGGATTTTACAACTGAACTCTTCTCTTCGCCCGGTCTACTGCTCGCCCATCACGGTTGAGAAAGTCCCTGGACTGCCCAGCCCCAGGGTATCCCCAGAGAGTTGGAGTGTCCAGAGTAGTGAAGTTCGCAATATCCTGGAGTGCCCAACCCCAAGGAGTGCCCAACGGAGAGAGCGCCCGGAGTATTCCCAGGCCCAGCACAGACAGTCAGTGGAATGCCCAGAGTTCCCAACCCCAGAGTATCCCCGGAGTTCCCGCAGCCCCACAAGTGGTCAGGAGTGCCCAGCCCCAAAGTACTGTCAGTGAATCCCTGGAGTGCCCAACCACAGAGTATTCCTCAGCGAATCCTGGAGTACCCAACCAGTCAGTGTTGTTTCTGTTTCTCGGAGTCAGTACCCAACCCCAGATTATGCCCAGAGAGTCCTCAGAATGTTCCTGGAGTGCCCAACAGGGTGGCGATGTTCGAAGTGAATATTTTTTGGTGGGAGGGGGGAGCGAGTGCGCCGTAAGAGTGTATGCCGGTGCATGAGCCCGTCTCATCATGTTCCCCCCCCCTCGGACCCTGTATGTTGAACTAAAGGGCATCGGAAAACGGCCACCTGAACCCTAAACCCTAAACCCTAAACCCTGAACCCTAAACCCTAAACCCCGAACTCCAAACCCCAAAATCCAAACCCCAAACCCTGAACCCTAACCCGAAAACCCCAAACCCCAGACCCTAAACCCGGAACCCTGATTAGTTCGGCTGACTCTGACTCTTGCAAGGTCCAAGGATCCATACTGCAGGCCCCAGTGCAGCATGCTCCCTAAACACTAAACCCTAAACCCTAAACCCTAAACCCTAAACCCTAAACCCTAAACCCTAAACCCTAAACCCTAAACCCTGATTAGTTCATCAGCCTTGTCCCAGCGGGCTGTGTGACGACGCCAGTATCCGTGCCTCAATCTGCCTGGCAAGCACGCGGCGGGGCCACTATGCAGGTAAGGGTTTAGGGTATTGGGGTTTAGGGTGTGGGGTTGGCTGGGCCCCAGTTTGGGATGTGGAGTTTAGGGATTAGGATTCGATGAGGATTAATCGCTTTTAGACCAAGGGGGTGGACGCTAACCACACGCCTCACCTGTAGGAGCCATTGGATAAGTATCTCACGGTGCCCCCATAAACCCTAAACCCTAAGCCCTAAGCCCGAAACCCTAAACCCTCAACCCGAATTGTGGAACGCGTGTCGGGTCTGCTCCGGATCTTGCGATTCGCAAGCCTCGACCTCAGTTGGCTCCCGGCGTATAAGGTTTAGAGTTTAGGGTTTAGGGTTTCCGTGACAACTCTTCGTTGGCGTTCGATCACGGGAGACTCTCGCAAACTTTCTCCGAGTACCTCCTGGTTCTTAGTAGGGAGTGAGGGAATTAGGGCCCTGTACCCTTCAAGGAATTATATTGGGTACCTCATTCCCTGATTCCCCACTAAGAACCAGGCAGAATATGGTGTCAAGGCATGTCGGACAATGAAGTTTGGATGGAGTGAAAGGTACGTCTCAGGCCCCATCCATCAAAGCATGGTGAATGGCGACGCACTCATCCCACCTCGGACAGCCATAGCTGGGCCAAGCAGTCTGCTGAACACATGCTCAGCAACAAGATCCACATGGGGATTTCCAAAAAAAGGGGTACCCTTTTTGGGAATCCCTGCAAGGGAGTTCCATTCTATCTGGGGTATAAAGGGTACCCCTATTTTGGGAAATGCCCACAATGCATTGTTTGGGATCTATTGGCTGGCTGTTGCCAACGGCCCCAACACCTCGATTCCCCTGTCCTTGCGCTGTCATTTTCCTCTGCGCTGGTCACTTCTCTAGACTACGGTCATTTTGGGGGTTACAATTATGAGGCTGCCTCTACCTAGCCAAAAAGGTGCCAACAAGCATTTTTGAGAGAACTCACCGTTAAGTGCCGGACTGCTGACGCTGCAACTCTTGTCGCTGCTGCAGGAAATCCTGACAGGGCCCCCACACGTCCATGTCCACGCGCATTCAGGTTGGAATGGTCGGTTTTGGATTAAGAAGGGCTATCAGGGTCCTGTTTAGGGGGTCCTTTGTCTTATGGGCAGCCAGAAGCCGTGATGTGGGCCAAGCCCGAAAAACGCTTGTAGACCTTAGAAGGTCTAGGAGGAAGGTCCAGGAGGCCCTGATGGAGAACTAAACCCTGAACCCTACGTCCCAAAACACATGGTGTCTTCTCTAAATTATGGTCCTGTTTGGGCTCTATATTGTAAGGCAGCCCCTCTTATTTAGAGTACCCAAAACTTGCACCATCATTTAGTGCACACCCACAGCCTGGCGCGCCCTCTCAACGATGGGATGAGCAGCTCCCAATGCTTTGGCTGCCGCCTGCCAAGGCAGGCGCACCCTAAAGACCAAAACCTCAACGCTGACAAAACCCTAAACCCTAAACCCTCAACCCTAAACCCTAAACCCTAAACCCCGGACACATCGATGGCTTCCTGAAGATTGGGGGGGGGTCCGGCCTTGATCCTTGCCAGCCCCTCAAGCAAGTCCCACACTCCAACTCCTCAACATTCAGCCCGAGCCCTAAACCCTAAACCCTAAACCCTAAACCCGAAACCCGAAACCCTAAACCCTAAACCCCTTCCGCAGGGGCATTTTCTTGGGCCTGGATGCTGTCTGCGAGGACTCGCAAGTCCCTACTTTCGGAACTCGCCAAAAGGTCCAAGCAATGTCTTGCCTGCCGCTTAGGGTTTAGGGTTTAGGGTTTAGGGTTTAGGGTTTAGGGTTTTAGGGTTTAGGGTTAAGGGTTTAGGGCTTAGGCACTTCAGGATGTTGCTTCAGTGCTCCGGGATGCTTCGGCTTTGGGGCTTTTCGGGGATTGAATCAGATTAGGGTTTAGGGTTTAGGGCTTAGGGCTTAGGGTTTAGGCTTTAGGGGCAAGAGGGCTCTGCAGATACGATCGGCTCTCTATTTGTGACATGAAGGTGGCGACAGAGGCTGTGTGCAAGGGCGCTCGCAAAGCAGCAAGAAGAAACAAGGGGACCCCAACAAAGACCCCCAACATCGTAGGATCCCCTTGTCGTGAGTCCCCCTGTTGCCTCGAGCTCCTTTTGAGCTCCAGCCTTTTGCTGCATCTTTATCCTCGGCGGTGTTTACATGGCGAAACCAAAAAACCCCACGCTCTCATGGCAGGTCCGGTGCAGTGTTGCGTCAGATGCCGGGCTCCGAGCATCTGAGCTTCTTTGCGCGCAGTTTCAACGACCTGCTTGGCCGAAGGCAGACATCGCAGGAGAGCCGCCGGGGAAATCATGCATAGAAGGACTCTGCGGTGAACCTGCGCTGCACTTGCAATCAGGTCTTCCGAAGAGGCCACTACACACAACAGCTTTAAACAGGCCTCATCACGATGCAGCCCCTAAACCCCTAAACCCCTAAACCCCTAAACCCCTAACCCCTAACCCCTAACCCCTAAACCCTAAACCCTGAACCCTACAAAGCTTCCAGGAAGATCCACGTGATGCGAGGGCCCCCACACGGTGGGCTTGGCCCAGGTCGGCTTCCGCAGCCCGGAGCGCGGCCTACCACACAGAGTCCGTGCCGACAGGTGAAAACGGTTTAGGGTTTAGGGTTTGGGGTTTGGGGTTTGGGGTTTAGGGTTTAGGGTTTGTTGTGAACTCCCTTCCGGTTTAGGGTTTAGGGTTTAGGGTTTAGGGTTTAGGGTTTAGGGTTTAGGGTGTAGGGTTTAGGGCTTAGGGTTTAGGGGCTATTTTACAAAACTGGGCATGGTGAGCTTTCAATGCGAATTTACGGTAGACGCGCAGCTCCGGCTTTCTTGGCCGATTCTGCACATCTACGAGGGGTGAAGCAGTCTGGAGAAGATCGAGGGAAGCCCTGAACCCAAAACCCCTAATCCCTACAACCCCGAAACCCCTAAACCCTACACCCCGAAACCCCTAAACCCCTAACCCCGGAACCACTAAAACCTACACCCCTAAACCCTGAACCCTGAACCCGCAAACCCTAAACCCTAAACCCTTATTCCCCTAGACCCTAAACCCCTAAACCCCAAAACCTAAGCCCTAAACCACAAACCCACAAACCCTAAACCCTCAACCCTAGCAGGATTCGAGGTCCAAGCCCTGCCTGGAATGGTTGAGGGAAGCCATCGGCCTCAGTTGTTGCGAAGAACCTACAGTCAGGCTTTGCATTGACTAGAGTTTAGGGTTTAGGGTTTAAGGTTCAGGGTTTGGGTTTAGGGTTTAGGGTTTAGGGTTTAGGGTTTAGGGTTTAGGGTTTAGGGTTTAGGGTTTAGGGTTTAGGGTTTAGGGTTTAGGGTTTAGGGTTTAGGGTTTAGGGTTCAGCAGCTCATGTACTAGCTTTCATTAGTCGAGCTTATAAATTCCTCATGTATTGGAGAAATACCCACCCACCCAGAGAATCCCAAAACATTAAGAACATACAACATTATCATCTTCAGCTGCACTTTAAACCCTAAGCCTTGAGCCCTGAATTCTATACCCCTAAACCCTAAGCCCTGCACACCCCCTGAAAAGGCGGGCTGGGGGGGGGGAGCGGTGGGGGAGGGTGGGTGGGGCCTGGGGATGGGGGGTGGGGTGGGGGGGCACGTGCCCTCGTGCCTTGCCCACGAATTTTTGTGCCTGGGGGGGGGGGGGGGGGGGGGGGCACGTGCCCTCGTGCCTTGCCCACGAATTTTTGTGCCTTGCCCACGAATTTTGGTGCCTTGCCCACGAATTTTGGTGCCTTGCGACGAATTTGTGTGGCCCAAAAGTCGTGGGCAAGGCACCAAAATTCGTGGGCAAAGGCACAAGAATTCGTGGGCAAGGCACAAAAACTCGTGGGCAAGGCACAAAAATTCGTGGGCAAGGCACATTTTTGGGTTTTAAGCCTTGCCCACGGGCCCATAAACCCGAAAACGTGCCTTGCCCACGAATTTTTGGTGCCTTGCCCACGAAATTTTGTGCCTCGTCCACGAATTTTTGTGCCTTGCCCACGATACCCATTGGTTAGAGAGAATGGATCTCCCCACTCCCACCTCGCCCCCAAGAGACATCTCATCGCTCGAGTCCTCGATGCCCCTACACCCTGCAGGACCCTGCCTTAACTACGATGCACGTAATTCACCCTAAACCCTAAACCCTAAACCCTAAACCCTAAACCCTAAACCCTAAACCCTAAACCCTAAACCCTAAACCCTAAACCCTGCACATTCCTGTGCCCAGACCCCCAAAAGCATTAAAGCCTGCCCCCTAGCCCCGGCCGACGTGGCTCATGAGAATGGCTGAGTTACAGGCCAGCTGCTGCAACTCGAGTCCCAAGGTTTCCTGCAAGGGTCCGGAAGGGTAGGATTCAGGGTTTCGGGTTTAAGGGTTTTAGGGTTTAAGGGTTTAAGGGTTAAGGGTTTGGGGTTGGGGTTTCGGGTTCGTGCGCCTACAAATCCGAAGCCCCTCCAACCGAAAACCGCTATTCCAACCCTAAAAGCTAGGCCCTCCAATGATAGTGGACAACAACATAGAATGATGATTGTGACCATGACGATGATCATGACTACTTCCGTCTCTACTACGAGCATTCTTCGTATGATAAATGCTATCACGGTTATTCACATGGCGATGGGACTTGCTGAGAACAAAGAGATCACAATGTAAGAACGGTAGTAATGACAATTACCTACTAAATGTAACTTGTGCAATAACCGTAGTACGAACTATGGCAAATACGCCTCTGCTTCTGCTGATGATGAGACATTTTGCTGATTTGTTACAAATGGTAGCGGGAACAGTACCCGAAACCCGATCAACCCGAAACCCTAAACCCTAACTAAACCCTAAACATTGCTGATTTTGCCAGGGCCCAAGTCAAACCCGCAACAGTGGTCCAAAGATTCTTGGGAACCCCCGCAGTCTTCGCAACACCAGGGCTCAACGCTTTCGTTTGGGGGTTTAGCGCTTCGTCTTTGGACCGTCCTCCCTCCCCTAAACCCTAAGCCCTAAGCCCTAAGCCCTAAGCCCTAAGCCCTAAACCCTAAACCCTAAACCCTAAACCCCCCAAGTACACGGCAGTCGGGTTCGGGCCTCGTGAAACCGCACCGTAGCTTTGAAACCTCGGTAAGGTGGGAAGCCACGAATTCTCTCCCCTCAAGACTAGACCCAAGAGCAACCTAGGAACACCCCTTTTCCAAAAAGTGGAATGAGGCCGACTCTGGGTCCTAGGAGATTAAACCCCATGCCCCCCTATATCGGGGAAGGGGATTGCAGCCTTAGGGTTTAGGGTTTAGGGTTTAGGGTTTAGGGTTTAGGAATTCTGGGCGGTATGAGGCTCAGAGGTGGTTGCAGTTGCTAACACCTTCCCGAAACGCCAGCCCCCTGAGCCCAAACAGGACGATCGCGACGCGGGCAGCGCATGGCGCTGCCCGGGCCAGCGGCGAAGACGAATGGACTCCAAACCCTAAACCCTAAACCCTAAACCCTAAACCCTAACCCCTAACCCCTAACCCCTAAACCCTAAACCCTAAACCCTAAGCCCCAGAAACCTCCCAGCCCCGGCTCAGGTGGCGGCAAAGACGGCTTTGCCGGGAACGCAGGTCTCTCAAATGCCGGCGGGCAGCCTCGAGGGCTCTGCAGCTCGCGGGGCTTAGGGCACAGGGCTGCTTAGGGTTTAGGGTTGAGGGTTGAGGGTCCAGGGGAGGGGTTTAGGGGTTTAGGGGTCCAGGGAAAGGGGTCTAGGGGTTTAGGGCTTAGGGGGTTCGGGGTTTTCGGGTTTTGGGGTTTCAGGGTTCAGGGCTGAGGGCTTAGGAATTAAGGGTCTGAACAATTGTTTGGGATTGTTTGGGGGTTGTTTAGGGTTGCCTAGGGCTTAAAAGGCCTCGTAAAATAGGGATTCTCCTTGGACCCAAGGCACTTCCTCAGGCTTGAAACGCTAACTAGGCCCTAAACTCTGAAGGGGGGGGGGGGTTTAGGGTTTAGGGTTTAGGGTTTAGGGTTTAGGGTTTAGGGTTCAGGGTTTAGGCTTTACCTTGGGGGTCTCTTCCCCAAAGCTTCAAGTCGGAGCCTCAAAAGAGGGGCCCATGATTGAGGTACTAAGGGTAGTCAAGTTACATGGTCCCGCAGTATGGGCCTTGAAAGGGTACCCTGTATATTACCCCTTATATACCCCACACAACCCAAGGGCCCATACATCAGAACCCTTTTAAAGGAGGTAAGGGACCGTACTAAGGGCCCAAAGAACTACCCTTAGAATATCTTAGAATTCTAGACCCAAGAGTAACGCCTCAGAAAGGGGAATAAGGGCCAAGTCTGGGTCCTAGGATGTGTAAGAATTGTTAATTTAGGGTTTAGGGTTTAGGGTTTAGGGTTTACCTCTTCTAGTGCAAGCACCAAGAGGCGATGGAGCCCAGATGCTTTTGAGCTCCGAGTTCTAGGTCCGCCAGGAAACTTATAGACCCGAAACCCATGTCGACAAACCAGCGAAGACCCACAACAAAAACTGACAAACATTCCCGCTGGAGGCCCGAGGATTCCATCCTCCCTTGAAGAGCACCAAAACCTAAACCCCCGAACCTCTAACTCCCCAACCCTGACACTCGAACCCGCTACATGACCCCCGAGAAAGCCCGCAAAGCCCTCGAACCCAAACCCTGTCCCCCTAAACCACCAAAACCCTAAAACTTAATCAAGCCCTAAAACGCCCGAAACCCTAAACCCCAAACCTCAAATCCCCGAAGCCCCATACCCTACTCCCCTAAAACCCCTAGAACCCCTAAACCCCCTAAAGCCCCTAAACCCCCTAAACCCCCTAAATCCCCCTAAAACCCCTAAACCCCCTCAAACCCCTAAAACCCCTAAAAACCCCTAAAACCCCCTGCACAGGCCTCTACGGCCTCGTTGCCGGACCCAAGTCTCGCAGCAGCCTAGGCTCCCAACAGCCAGTGGGCCGTTCGCATAAGAGCCTACTTGGGATGTTTAGGGTTTAGGGTTTAGGGTTTAGGGTTCTGAAGAGGGGGCATAGTACCCCGCCCCCCCCTAATTGTGATTCCTGTTAAGGACTGCTAGTACAAGGGGGGGAGCATCCCAAGAGCCTTTTGCGGTGTTTCTGATGATGTAGCTTCGTGAATTTCGTGTGCGTGAATTTGTTGTTTTCTAAATAACATAAACAATTAAACGCCTAGATACAAACATATGAATATAAATATGAATCTATATATATATATATATACATGCATAAATCAAAAATACATAAATAAATAAGTAATAAACAAGTACATAAATTCATAAATAAACTATATATATATATATACAATAGCGTAACAACGTTCTGGCACCCTGAACCCTCTCCCTAAACCCTGTACCCTACACCCCAAACCCGAAACTTTACAGCCCGAAACCCGAAACCCGAAACCCGAAACCCGAAACCCGAACTCCTAAACCCTAAACTCCGAACCCTAAACCCCAAACCCTAAACCCGAAACCTTGCGGAATGCTGGCACCCAACCCTAAACTAAACCCTAAACCCTAAACCCTAAACCCTGAACCCTAAACCCTAAACCCTAAACCCTGCCCCTGGCGGCTTGGATTCCTGGACCAGAGGGCCCAGGCAGGCCGGTTGCCACAAACACCCCTCCAGCCCAGACCACCACACCAAGGGCCAAGAGCCCCCGGCCAAGGGCCCCCGCGCCATTGGCCCGGGCCAAGGGCGCCCCAGGTCAAGGGTCCCAATGGGCCAAGGGTCCCCCCAGAGCCGCCAAGAACGTCAAGGGCCGCCGTACCATCAATGAAAAATGTAAAAAAGTAGTGGAATGGACGGTTTTGCGCACCCCTCTCCAGTTTACACCAGAAGCGCCAGGAAAGCCCAGGAAGCCCCCAAGAGGCGCCAAGAGCCACCAAAAAGGCTTCAAAAGGCCCCCTCGGGCGACTCCAAGATTTGTCCGTGCCCGCAATGAAAAATGCTATTTTTCACTATTTTTTCAATGGGTTTTAGGCACCCCTGCCCGCAATGAAAAATGTTGTTTTTTTGTACCGAAATCGATGGTTTGGGCACCCCTCCATTTCACTCCAAAAGGACCAGGAAAGCCCCAGGAAGCCCCCAAAACAGCAAGGGCCTCTATGGGCCCTGACGTGCCGAAGGCCCGAAAAGGGCCGAGGCTACCCCGAACCCCAGCTTCAACCCTAGCGATTGAAATACTCATTGGCGAAAACAAGGCCCTGATACGCCGAAGGTCCGAACAGGGCCGAGGCTACCCTCGACTCCAGCTTAAACCCCAACACCAACTTCAAAAAAGCACAAGAAAAAGTTCATAAACCCGAAACCCTAATGGAGTATCCCGAGTCTGGAGCCCACTTGGCAGCCTTGGAGAGCCTCTCCTGAGACTCCAGGCAGCTCCTGGGTTTAGGGTTTAGGGTTTAGGGTTGGGGGTTTAAGGTTTAGGGTTCAGGGCTTAGGGTTGAGGGTTGAGGGTTCAGGGTTGGGGGGTTAGGGCTTAGGGTTGAGGGCTTGGGGTTTAGGATTTGGGTTTTGGGTTTAGGGTTCAGGGTTTAGGGCCTAGTTTAGGGTTTAGGGTCTAGGGTTCAGGGCTTAGACCATCATCTTGGGGGCTCCTAGCGGGCTTGCAGGGTGGTCAGGGTCTAAGGGGCTGAGCAGAGGTCTTTTCGTTTGGGGGCTCCCGGGTTTTATATAAACACAACCCTGAACCCTGAACCCTAAACCCCCCAACCCCAAACCAGGGAGATACAGGTATAAGGGGGAGCATCCCAAGTCCAGGCTTATGTTGTAGAGAATGATCTTCGGCCTTTGTCAGATCGGCGGATACTCCTTTGCTGCCAGGTAACTTGGCCTGCGGCCTTTTTCGTGGCTCCGAATACTATGTGCTTAAGAATCCCCCGCCTCAGAAAATATAAAAAACAAACGAAAAGCTAACAATCCCCATATTTCCCTTACAAGGGTACAAGGAAGAATCCTAGCATTTGATTTTGGAAGGGGGCGGTTCTTAAGCAAATAGCAGTTATTCTTGGTGGGGCATGGAGCCTGAAACCCAGCTAACTAGGCCTCCATCCCTTAGACAAGTCCAAGCACCTCATCCTAGTTGCTGAGTTCATAAGCCCCAAAAAAATATACACTTTCAGTGCTATAGGGGATTCTAGTATCCCAAAAAGTGTAACAGTGTAAAGTGTACTCACTCAGCTACTAAGTCATCCCAGCCCAATGGGCTATGCATTTTAAAATACACTTCTTCGGCATGATAGGGCCATCATGGTTCTAAACCCTAAACCCTAAACCCTAAACCCTAAACCCTAAACCCTAAACCCTAAACCCTAAACCCTAAACCCTAAACCCTGAACACTAAAACCCTAAACCCCCCTCAAGCTACAGCGACAAAAAACCCATGAATCCAAGGCACTGCAGCGAAGGTGCATCTGCCCAGGGACTGCCAGGAGTTGGTGAGTCCTTGGGACTTTAACGGTTTAGGGTTTAGGGTTTAGGGCTTCGGAGCTTCTTGGGGTTGAGGGTCAGGTCCAAGGGCTGCTAGGGACTCAGGTTCCAAGAACCCAAACCCTGAAAAACTTTGGTGCAGCTGCAGGGCCGTTCTGGAAACGGCATCTCTGGCCGTGCTCGACAGGGAATGGCGGCCCAGCATCAGCGAAAGCCTCTCTGGCGACAAGGACGAGGGACCTGCGCTGTGAGGAATCGGTTTGAGATGTCTTCCCTTATCAGGCAGTCCTTTATGGGGATTATAGTACCCCCTAGTCTGATCCCCTTTAGAGCCTTATTAGGCAGTCCTTTATAGGGATTATAGTACCCCCCTCGTCTGATCCCTATTATGCTGTTAGCACAAGGGGGAACATGCCAAGTTTTCGTACCTGCGAGAAGGTGCTAGAGGGGATGCCCTACACCCTTCAACCAGCTTTGACTATCATCTTTTCTCATGACTACCCCAGTTGAACATGAACCCAAACCGTAAACCCTAGAAATCCTACAAACCCTATAAACCCTATCAACCCCTGGAAACCCCTGTAAAACCTGTAAACCCCTATCAAAAACCTGTGAACCCCTATAAACCCTATAACGGCCCCAGGAAGCCCCACGAGCTCAAGACCTTGGCGCTCGCTTGCGGGACGGCTAGCCTGCAAAAAAACAAAAAGAACGGTTGACGTCAGGTCTGCGGTTCTGGGCTCTTTGGATGGTTTAGGACTTACGGTTGAGGGTTTAGGGCTTTTTGGGGGTTTAGGGGCTTTGGGGGGATAAGGGTATTGGGGTTTGGAAGCTTTGGGTTTTGGAGTTTTGGGGTTTGGGGCTTTGGAGTTTTGGGGTTTTGGGTGTAGGGATTCGGTGGATCAGGAAGGTATGCATGGTCTAAGCTTCCGGGTACGGCGATCCTTATGGGATGGCATGGGGGTTGACCTAGGGGTTCCCCTAACAGATAGTACAATTTCCAGATGGAATTGTCCGGTTACCAAAGATGCAGCTGCGAAGTTTGCTAGGTTTCCAAGGTGTAGGAAGACGAGCTGGCAAGTGATAATCCATGAACAAGCTGCGAAAATACACGTCAACATCAAGGAGCTCTCACTGGTGCACGATGGATGACACACGAAAAGGTAGAAATAACCCTAAACCCTACACCCTAAACCCTAAACCCTGAACCCTAAACCCTAAACAGTAGAATCTCAGTCGATGTGAATAAAGTCAGGCAACCCGAATTGGGCCCACGAGCTTCCCATCCACGCACAAGCCTACACCGAGACAGCTGGTTAGGGTTTACGGGTTCTGGAGGCCGATGTAGTTCGAACCGGTACTATATCCGATGTCTAGGGTTTAGGGTTTAGGGTTTAGGGTTTAGGGTTTAGGGTTCAGGGGCTGAGATGGGGAGTATGAGGGGATGATATTTTCGAACCCGTTGTAGGTGAAGCCCCTCTCAGCACTTCGCCCCCGACCTCTCCCAACCCCGAAAACCTCCGAGGCTGTAGGGTTTAGGGTTTAGGGTTTGGGGTTTAGGGTTTGGGGTTTAGGGTTTAGGGTTTGGGGTTTAGGGTTTGGGGTTTAGGGTTTGGGGAATAGGGTTTAGGGGTTGACCCTTCACTCCAGCTCTGCGTCCTCCAAGGGCGCCGTGGTGCTGGCGGCGCTGGGGGACATGTTCGGCCAGGATGCCTCTGAGATGGCGCGGCTTTTTGGGCTTTATTTAGGGTTTAGGGTTTAGGGTCCAGGGCTTAGGGTTTAGGGTTTTGGGTTCAGTAGATTGTCTGTGATGTCCAGGGCAGCTAACAACCACTTCAGCATGAGTAGAGCAGCGCCTGCTGAGTACTATTAGTCACACTTTTTTTGCGCGCGCAGCCTGGCCCTGGGGTGTTGGCGTCCTATGCAACAATCCGCTCATCACCTGGGTCTTATAGGCTTGCAGTAGCAGCCAGGGGTCAGCCCAAGCAGAACAACCGAAGCCCGCTGACCCAGCCACCAGTCGTTCAGACTTGCTACCAAGTAAGTCAAGTAGATGCTGCGATGTGCAGGTAACACGGCGCAAAAAGTTTACAACTAAACAGCCCCAACTTTAGACTCACACCTGCAACCGCGCAGAGCCTTGTCCATCCTGTCTGCCGAGTAGTCCAGGTCTGCAGAGACGAGGGTTTAGGGTTGAGGCTTTAAAGGTGAAGGGTTTGGGGTTTTGGGTTTTGGGTTAGCGTTGACATTCGCAGTTGGTCTCCTAAAAGCCCTTCTAGGGTTGAGGCTCATTAGGACAGCCACGGAAAAGGCAGGGCCGCAAGGCACTGAGCGTCGCTCAACTCGAGGCCCGCCTAAACCCTCTGAGAAAGTATTCTGGACAACTTTCATATCAGATCATATATATGTATATATATATATATATATACATATTGCACATTCAGATGACAAAAATGATGAATGATATATATATATATATATATATACATATGTATATATGTATACATATATGTATATATGTATATACATATGTATACATGTATACATATAGGAAAATCCATAATATGATATGATGTGATGGAATCCCCCCCCCACCCCCCCACCCCCAAGGGCCTAAGTAGTCATAGGCACCCCACATGAGGGACCCAACTTTCGGGATCCTGCCTTTTCGGCAAACACCAAAGTCATAACAAGAGCAGCAGCGAGGGAACAGAAGTCTTAGCCAAGATGCCGCTCCCGCAATGAACCGCTGTCTGCAGAAATGCTTGATTACGAAACATATCTCTGTAGGCTTTGTTGGGGAACATCATCATCGTTCTTTGGAAGGAACTGCTTCTATCGCTTGCGGAATGCCCGGCTTACCTAGGACAAGCACTCAGGTGAGTCCGTTGGGCGGCGATCAGGCTGACCAAACTTCATTACAAGCATGCCAACCACCGTTCGGAGGTTGCTTGAAGGAAAGCGCAACCAGCCTGCAAGAAACACCCATTCTGCACCATTTTGAAGCTCCCAATATTGTAGTCTCCAGCACTCATTGTTGGACCAAACACCCCAACGAGTGCGCCTGGTGAGA
This sequence comes from Symbiodinium natans, assembly GCA_905221605.1. Classification (NCBI taxonomy): domain Eukaryota; class Dinophyceae; order Suessiales; family Symbiodiniaceae; genus Symbiodinium; species Symbiodinium natans. The sequence goes on from CAJNDS010001039.1 coordinate 32,347, forward strand.
TGGGCGATGCGCTGCAGGCGCTCGGGCTACAATAGCCTGGCGCACAGCTAGTTCTAGGGTTCTTCAGGGAGGGGGGTCCAAGGGGGGTATGTAGCCCAAGGTTCCCCAATACTGCCTATACTACTCCCGCAGGATCGGTTTAAGGGTTGGTTTTAAGAAGCACGTCCGTCAGACGGGAATTCTGAGAGTCGAACGCTTTTGGTGTGCTTTCTTGGTCCCTCCGAGCCCCTGATAGCCGCTATTGAAAACTGTGTATGTAAAGTTGATCGAGCATATAGTATATGAAATAGATCCGTAAACCCTAACCCTAACCCTGAGCCCTGAACCCCAAACCCTGAACCCTGTTGAGGATCAGCCACCCAGCATTCCTGCATACCGGGCCTGCCGAAGTAACAGCACCGCAAGACTGGGTTCTGCGAGACCTCACAGAGGATGCTCCGACTTCTAAACCCTAAACCCTAACCCTAAACCCTAAATCCTAAACCCTAAACCCTAAACCCTACACCCTAAACCCTACACCCTAAACCCTAAAGGCCCTAAACCCTGGGGGGCTTCGGGTGCTTAGAGGCTGGAATCCACACCTTCGGCATAGGGAGTCTTCGGCTTTAGGGTTTAGAGCCTTAGGGTTTAGAGCCTTAGGGTTTAGGGTTTAGGGTTCGGGGTTCAGGCTGTGCCGGGTTTAAGGTTCAGTGGGTGCATGTCTGTAAGTCGATCGCAAATCTCCGCCCTGCACAATTTAGCAGGCCCACTTCCAGGTGTTGTATTCTGTAGACCCTAAACCCTCAACCCTGAACCCGAAACCTTCATTAAGCCCGAACCCAGAATATGAAGGTCAACAAATCAATCCCTAACCTCGGAGCGCCGTGAAGCCCCAACTCCTAAACAACCCCTTGAAGCCCCAAACTGTGATCCCCAAATCGTACACCACGAAACACGCTTTAAACCCTAGACCCTAAAACCCTAAACCCTATAAACCCTAAATCCTGTCTCCCTTTTTGTAACCCCAGAACTCAACATGGGTCTGTTCGATAGTGAGATGCAATTTCGGGGGTATGTTCGCGCGTGTGCAACCCACATGCCCTTCTTAAACTCGGGCCCTAAACCGCCCTAAACCCTAAACCCTAAGCCCTAAACCCTAAACCCTAAGCCCTAAACCCTAAACCCAAATCTCAAAGAGCCTCGGCAGGCGCTCTTGGGGTCCGCTGGGTGCTGCGAGACGCATGGGCCCTGGCCCAACGTCTGGGGTGGCGCTTGGGGGTTTAGGGTTTAGGGAGTAAGGATTAGGGTTTAGGCCTTTTCCTTGGATTCAGGTACTCCTTATCGCGTCCCCCCACCCGAACTGTTCTCTTTCAAGGTTTAGGGTTCTACCCCCCGATCCGCCCTGACAAGCGGGGCCTTCTTGGATTCGTAATGTTTCTACCCGCTTCGTTGACGTCATGCTAGGCCAATTCAAAAACGAGGGCCGACGACCACAGGAAGAGAGGAAAAGGAACGAAGCAAAAAACCAAGAACACTGCAGGACAAGGCATTGGTGGTGAGTTGAATGTCACATGAAACCCAAACATGCTTCGGTTCAAGTCCAACGTGCCGACTCTGGGTGTACTGCGTCTCAGACGCACCTATTCCCTACGAAGAACCAGTATGCGCAGGGGCTAGTGGCACGAGCATTGACGGCTTCTGGTTCGTCCAAAATGGGGTTTGTGTCTCTAGTGTAAGGCCGGGGTTTCCTGATCTGGGTCTGCGGGGTTATGTTGAATATAGGGTTTGCTAGGGGGTGTATTCGGGCTGTCGAACTCCACATGACTGTTCTGTAATGGCTGCAAATGTCTCGGGATCGTTTCTGGAGTGCCTCGACAAGGATGTCACTGGCCCATCATGCAGTGTCAGGCGAGAATCACTTTCTGACTTGTTCGGTGGATGTATACAGGGTCTGCGGAAAAGGTGCTGCGCTCAGGTGTGCAGATGCCGTGCGAGTAGTCCTGAATGTATCTCACATGGTCCGCAGGTAGTTTCGGTACATTCTGGAGCCCAGGCAAGTACGCAACAAGTGCTCTCAGTGCATCAACCTGGCCGATGTCACCTAGACCCAAGAGTAACCTCGGAATAAACGGGTACCCTTTTTGGATTAGAGAGGTTCATAAGGGAACTAAACCCCAAAAAAGGGAATAAGGGCCGACTCTGGGTCCTAGTCATCGAGGCTGAGGAACTGCGGTTTTTTTTGCTCACGCTTTGCTTCAGGTGCAGTCAGCGAGCGCCCGGAACCCCATGATCCCCAAACCCTCTTCCCTTACACCCCTGGGTGCGTCGGGGCGCCACTTTACACAATGTCATGGTATTTGCTGCCGCTGCGCGGCGAGACCCTAAACCCTAAACCCTAAACCCTAACCCTAAACCCTAAACCCTAAACCCCAATATTATAAACCCTACACCCGAAACCCTTAAACCCTAACCCCGAAGCAGGCTCAGAGATCAGTCGGTATTGTACTGGACCACCTGAAGGATGACATCAGGTGCTACAAAAGCAAGCCGACTAGATGCTGGCATGTAACTTTCAGGGTTTAGGTTTGTAGGGCTCAGGGATTCGAGTTCGTTTAGAGGGTTTAGGGATTCGAGTTCAGGGTTAGGGTTTGGAGTTCAGCGCTTAGACTTTGCTTTAAGATTTCAATCGCGCGGGCGTGGGGGAGGAGGCGGTTCCACCCTTTGGCCTCCTATAAACGGAGAAACCCTCAACCCTCTTGATGTCTCTGACAGGCCACCATGGACCATTGTTCTGCTGAGAACTGCCTTGAGTCCTTCTACTACAATCCTGGATCACATGCATACGCGTTTAGGGCTTAGGGCTTGAAGGGTTTCTCAAAATAGGGTACCAGTTTTGGGGGGTTCCCTAAATACAGAAAATAAACAAATAGATATAACTATATATATATATATATATTTATTTATATAGGAGTAAAATATCAACAAAGATTAGCAATACTACCACAACAACAACAACTACTGCTGCTGCTGCTACTACTACTACTACTACTACTACTACTACTACTACGACGACGACGATGACGACGACGACGACGACGAGGACGACGACGACGACTACCACTACCACTACCACTACCACTACCACTACCACTACTACTACGACGACGACTACTACTACTACTACTACTACTACTTCTACTACTACTACTACTACTACTACCACTACCACTACCACTACCACTACCACTACCACTACGACTACTACTACTCCTACTCCTACTCCTCCTACTCCTACTCCTACTCCTACTACTACTACTACTACTACTACTACTACTACTACTACTACTACTACTACTACTACTACTACTGATAGCAAGGGGGCCCCCTATTTTGGGAAACACCCATGTGACCAAATCATGATACGAATGCCCGAAGATTCTTCCAGCCTTCTCTTGAAACCGGCGCATCTCCTCGGCGAGCCTCAAACTTGATGGTTTCGCGTGTATAGGGTTTAGGGTGTATAGGGTTCAGGTTTAGGGTTTAGGGTTTAGGGTTTAGGGTTTAGGGTGCATAGGAACAGGGGTTTGTGATGACTTGTGTGCTCAGGGCGGTGGCCAGGGTTCGGAAGAATATGGTTGTCTCGTTCAGTGAAATCTACCCGCGCGCCCCAACCTGTGGAACGACCATGACTCCTAGGATGAAAACAACCCCACAGCTTAGGGTTCAGGGTTTAGGGTTAGGGTCTAGGGTCTAGGGTTTAGGGTTTAGGGCCACCCCCTCCCGCCCCAGCCCTCCTCTGTAAGGGGTCCGAGCATCGGGTTTGGCCGGATGCTTCTCTTCCCATTCCTGAACCCTAAACCTGACACCCTCGAACCCTAGGCCCGACTGGGAGGTTCACGGATACTTGCAATTGCGGTTACAGGTACCCGAAGCAAGGTTTGATTTTGTAGCCTCCAAGTAAGTTGGACTTCGAGAACTTTAAAAGTTGCCCTCGGTACTTTAGACGGGAGTCCTAGTTGAGATTTTTTGTACCATGCAGGGAGGAGGCCTGTTAGGACGGTATGTTTAATTGCATGGGGCAAACTGCAGCCAAGAATACCGAGGAAAAAAAGAGCAACCCCCCCCCCCCCCCCCCCCAGATTCTTGGCTTGCGCTTGTTCTGGTATCCGGTCCTGACCTTATAGGCTTCTGCATCGTGCTCCAGACACAAGCCTGACCCCTAAGACCCTACTGTAGGGTTTCAGGCTTTTTGGGTTAGGAACCCGAAAACAAAAGGCAAGCCCCGCCTATTCAGGCTGCTCTGCAGATCTTCGGGCGTCGGCCTCCGCAGCGTCGAGGGGCACTACTCACCGGTACAGGGAGTTGGGACGTTTAGGGTTTGGGAATCCGGGCGCGGGCGTATTCACAAGATCTAGGGTGTTTCATTCTCGTGAGGGGGAATAGGATATTTTCTGTGCTCGTTTCAAGTGATTGTGCCTCTGTTTCGCTGCCCCCCACCCCCCTCCGCCCACCAACAAAAGCCTAAACCCGAAAGCCTACTAGACCCTAAACCCTCAGCCCGAAACCCTAAACCGTCCCACAAGGGCTTATTGGTAGGCCCTTGATCGAAACCCTAAACCCCAAACCCTAAACCCCTAAACCCCAAACCCAACAACCCTCTGCGAAATTCGAGCCGTCCTTGCGCTGGTCGAAGCCTTGAGTCTTTGCCCATTCCTTGGGTCACGGGCTTCAGGCTTCCGGACTGGCACGCCTAACTAGGATGGCCCTTAACACCCGTCTGAAAAATATTCCTGAATATGGTCCTCTTAAACCAATGAGGGATAATATTTTAAATGTCCCCAAAGGCCACCGCGTTAAATAAGCAATCAGGCAAAATTATACCTTAACCCACATATCACCCCTAGATAACCCCTATATGTACTTTATAGTGGCCCCTATATACCGAAGTAGCCCCTACATTACCCCTAAGGTCCCTTATACATCAGGGTCCCTCCTTTAGTTGCAATACCTGAAGAACCCTTGAACCCTACGCAGCCCCTACATAACCCCTAAGGGCCCTTACAAGGGTCCCTCGTTTAGTTCCTTGCTATACCAAAACAACCCTTAGAACCCCCTGAGCCCTAAAGCAGCTGCTGTGCCCAACCACCTAAACCCTAAACCCTAAACCTAAACCCTAAACCCTAAACCCTAAACCCTAAACCCTAAACCCCCAACCACACACTTCTGCCTGAGAGCCACGCTGGTGGGGAGCGCTCTGCTTCATCATCGATGCGCGCGCACGCAGCGGAGCCTGCTCACGATTTAGGGTTTAGGGTTTAGGGTTTAGGGTTTAGGGCACCGGGCGGCTAAGGAGACAAAACTTCGGATTCATGGCGGATGCATCGTTGACCGAGCTGACGGGCTCGCAGAGCCTTACCAGCATGGCCAATTTGGCCTGATATTCCCCCTGACCAACCCTATAAAGGGCCTTTTGATGGAGTTATAGGGCAAAATAGCCCATGCAGGTACAGCCATACCATGGCCACACGCGGGTGTCCCGCATGTTTCTTTCCGCCTCGTGCATGAATAGCTTGCAGGAGTCCCTAAACCCTAAACCCTAAACCCTAAACCCTAAACCCTAAACCCTAAACCCTAAACCCTAAACCCTAAACCCTAAACCCAAACCTTGGAAGTTTAAGATCCGGCTGTGCCTGTGTGCCCGCAGGCCGGCCCTCGCGACTCGGGCTGCGCCGGGGATGCGAAGAAGATCGCCTGATGGTACGAAACCCTCCGAATTCCGTGAGGCTCTGTGGCTGTCTAGGGTTCAGGGTTTAGGGTTTGGGGTTCGGGGTTAGGGGTTCAGGGTTCAGGGTTTAGGGTTTGGGGTTAGGGGTTTAGGGCTTAGGTTTCCCCAAGGTTTCCTACAGTGCAGGGTCCTGTGACGAAAAACTGTAGGGGGCACCATCTTCCCAGGTTCCCGACTACGAAGAAGTGCTGGGTCCCGTACGAGCAAGCCAATGTGCAGAAAAACATTCAATCAAACTTGGCGAAGTGGGCATCTCACAAAATAGGGGGTCGCCCTGTACATGCCCCGAAAATAATACAAGCCTTATGATAGGAACCCCCCAAGACGGGTACCCCCTCAGGAACCCCAAGTATGGGCTCCTTTTTTAGATGTCTGCAGGAAGAGTGGTCCACCAGGCCCTACATCAACATCGAGACACTGCGCACCTAAGTTCACACTATAGACTATACTATGCCATGTAGGAGTTTCATTCCAAAGGCCTAAGCCCCAAAACCCTATTAACCTTCCAATATGCCCGACACCCGCCGGGTTCCCCTGCTTGTCGGAGGCAGCGCTGTGCAAAGACTGAGCGCTTGCGTTGCGCTCGATGTCCAGATCCACCCTCTGCCGAACCTGCAGAGTCTTGTGCTTATAGGGCTTGGGCCCTATATCGACTAAGCCCTAAACCCAAAACCGGTAACTCTATGTAGGACGTAGGGCTGAGAAGCTCGAAGGGGGCTTTCCGGGCGGTTTCGGGAGCTTTGGCTCTGGTCTAGGCGCTGCAAGTACCGATTACTAGGCTGATGCATGTGCATGGTTTCATTGAGCTTGTGAGCCTGTAGCCTGCCAGTTTGCACCTGAGGCCGTTCGGATTCACAGGGGAAATGTTGCTTCATAGAGACACGTTCAGCCGTTTTGGCCACTTCATGTAGGGAACGGCTGTACGGCCTGGACAGCAGAGCCGCTGCGAGACACGGATCGTGACGATTGCGAAGCAGCCTCGGACACACAAGTTGGGTTCTCGAGACTCATCCTCATTATGTCAACTAGATGCAAACAAGCCACAACACAGAGGTCCCTGAACCCTAATAAACCCTACCAAACCCCAAACTGTAAACCCCAATCCCTAAACCCTAACTCCTAAACCCCTACAAACACCAGCAGATCGCAAAGAAAGGCTGGGGCATCAGCTCTCGGGGTGGTCGAGCAGCTGCCCGGCAGGTTCGGGGTGACGCCTGGACGATCAGTCCAGGCTCATGGATTATCACAGGCTTTAGGGGTTCGAAGGCTTAGGATATAGGGTTTAGGGTTTAGGGCTTAGGATACAGGGTTCAGGGTTGGTTCCTTCAAGCCTTAACCAGCTTCCCTCAGCTCTCCTGCACGGGGGTTGATAGCTTCCATAACCAGGGTTCAGGGTTTAGGGTCTACTTATTTTTGTTGAACAAGCCGGTCCCTTGGCTTTACACTGTGGACAGGGCCTTAGGGTGCTAGACCACCCAACACTCTAAGGGTAGTTGAGTGGTCCCTGACTTAAATGGGGATCCCGAAATACCCCTTACATATCCTAAACCCCAAGGGCCTATACTTCAGAACTAAAGGACCATATTATGGGACGATATAACTGCCCTAAACCCTAAACTTCCTAAAGCCTAAACCCTAAACCCTAAACACCCCCCCCCCCCCCCCCCCCCCCCCCCCCC
>CAJNDS010001040.1:0-39746 GCA_905221605.1 Symbiodinium natans
ACGTCCAGGCTGCCTTCTCACTGACAGCTTCCCACAATCCGATAAGGTTCGAGATTGTTCGAGACTATCAATTACGGGCGGTAGCTACTCCACATGCTCACATAACGCAAGCCTGACAGTGCTGCGCAGCCGTGATGCATGCAAAAGCTGATACTTCGCCACGTAGCCATCTCCAAGCCGTGCACAACTTTCGCGCCTTAATGATGGCCACAGCCAAAGCCAGGATCCCAGAAGAGAAAGCAGCCAGCCAACCCGCAGCGGAGCTGATACCATAGTGGCTCCTGGATTAGGGCGTGAATGCTAACGGCTGAGGTAATACCAGCTGGCAGTGACATCTTGAAACGTAACAGCAATTAGTAGGTAGGTATGGCACTGGGTTACAAACACCGTGAGCAGTTGCTGTGGAAACTCTGGGGAAGGCTTGTTGTTTTTTTGGGCGTTTTTGTTGTTGCTATTGAGTTTTGGCATAGGAGACGTAGGTCCCCGACGTGCTTCATGGTCAAATCGTGCTCTCAGCACTCCTCCTAGGTCACACGTGGTCGAAATCGCGCTCTCTGCTTGAGACCAAGGGTCGCGCGCACATGCACATTCGACATGCTATCTGCACATGAATACTCTACGTCCACATTGATCTAAATAATCATAATAGGTTACTCGTGCCGAGCTGGAAACATGGCAGATGCCAAGATCGAGGAGTTGGAGGCCCGCACATGCCTGTTAATCTGTGCCCAACCAAAATCCTGCAAAGCCTCCCTGCTACACCTGAAACTTGCAAGTCAAAGAAGAAAGAACAACTTTGAACGATTCCGTCCCGTAGCTTGGTGTCAAGGCCATGGCGAACCCGAGCATGGGCTTTGCCAGCAGCATGAAGCAATCTTGGCAAGAAGCCAAGGCTGGGATGCAGTCGGACACCAGCTCCAAAACGAGCAGGAGGCTGAGCACTCCGATGCACCACCAGCTATCCAACCATGTGTCTTCCAAATGCAACGGAAAACGATCGGTCAGCTTCGAGCCTCAGTGGCTCAACTCTACGGCCCACATCTTCGCAAGGGGTCACCCCCTTGCCTCTGTGCTGGCAAATCGCCGATGGCCACGAGCAGCATGGGGATGGCGGCCTTCACGCCCGTGAGGCCTTCATCGCAGCAAGAGCTCAGAAGCAGGAAGACATGCAAGAACAGGTATAGTACGACACTGCGACATATCACATCACGTGAGGCCATACCACGATGCATACATGGCACAACGTTGCGCTACTATTCTATTTATAAACGCACACCTACAGAAAAGAACATTATCTGTTCATTCGCCCCTTCTGGTGGGCACCGCCTCCGAGGGACAAGCTGATGACATAGTTGCTCAGTGCACAGAGTGCTTGAGAGCCACTGCAGATGACCTTCTCGTGCTGCAGAGTCTGCAAAGGATCAGCCATGCGCAGCCAGAAAACCCTGAACGTAAGGCTCGTTCGTGGTTTGGTTCTGGCAGGTTCAGGCTGCTTTCTGGCTGGTGCAGGTACCCATCGCGTTTTTCAATATTCTTGGTTGAACATGTGAAGCCCCCTGGCGTATCGAATGTCTTGCAACGCATGGTGGACATGATGATGGGGCTCTGGAGCCGGAGGAACTAGCGTAGAACGTCCAGGCGGTGATTGAGCCCTACGACGCCCTATGGCAGCTGGGCCCGGCACGGCCCATGCGCCGGAAAGAAATGTTCGGTCGATGAGGGGAACGAGCACCTGCAGACTTCTCCCTCTTGCATGGCAGAGGCTAGAGTGTCCCAAAGGGGATGTACCTTGATGAGATGTATTTGTACAGGCATACGGCTCCAAAAGGACGTTGAGGTTGCTGCACACGTGCAGTCTCAGGGCCGTCGGAACATCCAAGTCGCTGCATCACTGCACTATTGGTTTGGGCTGATTAACTCGGATTTTGGATTTTTTTGTCACCCGTCTAGCGACTGCTCCTGTATGAAGAGCTGGGGCGTTTTGGGTTCTTGAGCATCCGTTGCAAGAAGCCGAAGCCCAAGTGGTTGCACCTGGCCTCCTTCATATAGCGCTCGCTTCGCCGGCGCAAACCTCTTTGGCACTGCAGTCGCTGCGCAAGCTTGAGGCCTGGCATCCATGATGTTCAGCATTCCCGACTCAGCGAGGATGGCGAGGCACCAGTTGAGCTGCAACCGTGTGCTAGGCTTCCCGCGCTCAGGACACGGAGGCCACAGCGCTTCTGTCTCCAAGGCCGCATCGAATGACCGCAACCTGCCCGAAGTCCGAAGAGATGCGAATCACTCGAGATTTGGCGAGTTTCCCTGTGACATCTCCCGCCCCCAAAAGGAAACATGCCTTGGGAGTGTCCATTTTGGCAAAGAGCTTTCGGCGCTTTTCATGGCCTGGCTGGCGCAGCTGCACTTCAGCAATCATCGCGCCCTTTGCTAGATACTTGTGATATAGAGTGATATACTCTGCTCTTCGGGCATGCTGGGATCTGCTGGGAGCATGTTTAAGGCCCCAGCTTGCTGATGCGCCTCCGGATCTGCCTTGCAGGTAGCTGGGTAGCTGAGTAGCTGAGTAGCTGAGTAGTTCAGCCGCGATGAAGGCAGTGCTCCGGCGTTTGTTGACTGCTCTGCATGGCCTCCACTGGACGAGCGCTCTCTGGCAGCATGTCTGCATCCTCCATGCCGCGGAAAAAGCCCCCACAAATGCCCAACATGTCAACTGCATGCTGGGGGGGGTTTTCACTACCAGGACATCAACAAGCATCTTTACACAGACTTGAACCGTCGAGCGACGCCGAGCGCCACCGAGCGACGCCAGCGTCACGTCGCTCGTCGTCTCTCGTCTTTGCTCGCCTTCGCTCGTCTTCGCTTGGTCGCTCGTCTTCGCTCGTCTTCGCGTGTCTGCGCGGATTTCCGCACGACCGCGCCACCGACGCAATCAAAACACGCCAAGGCCATCCCTTGTCAAAGCGTCGAACATAAACTTCAGGGGCACGGACTTCCACGGAACACCAGTCTAAGACATTAATAACTATCTGGGTTTCAGGACTAGAGAAAAAGTGGAAGTAGCTTCCTGCAAGTGCACCGACACAGCCGACGTATGCTCGAAGAAAAATAACGAGTAGCGCTACAATGCACCGCCGAAGAAAAGGAAAGCTGCTGCACTTGGGATCAAACATTCTTAGTACTGTAGCCGGCCAACTCACCATCTGCAACAGCTTCAAACGCTCATCTGCCGCAAGCTTTTTCTGCACCATGTGGCGCTTTCCGCTTTCCGCGGTTACAAGGGCCGTGGCCGTGCTGCTTCCAACTGGTGTTCAAGAAACCGTTGAGCTACTACAGTTTGAGGTCCATGGTCTTAATAAGAACCCCAGGCCGCGCAACTCCGAAGCCCGAAGCCCTGAAGCGAGGATCGCACTGTCGTGTCAGCCCACGCGATCCTCGTCACGAAGCCACCTCCAACCTCAGAACTTCCGCAAGCAGCTATTTCAATATTTGCCCCCGCTGGTCCGGCAGTCTGGAGTGAGAGGTGGTTGCATCCCCTTTTTGGGTGTTCTTGGGAGGTCGCAGTCCCTCTCAGACTGCCGTGGTCCCTGCACCACCTCCGTTTGCACTGGTTGGGCCGTCTCCAGCCGAATCTCTGTCTCTCTCTCTCTCTCTCTCTCTCTGTCTCTCTCTCTGTCTCTCTCTCTCTCTCTCTCTCCACACGCTAGGCCCCCCAGAGAGAGCCGCCCCGAAGGTCGCGAGAGTCCCATGTCTTGCGTCTGCTGCCGTTCCCGCGGTTTTCGCGAGCGGGCTTTGGACGGGCCGTGGGCCCAGTGTTGTACCTGATACCCACTCTGTGCCCCGTCAAAAGATTGAGAACCTGGGGTGCTACTCACCCTTTTTGTGCTGGCTCGGGTTTTCCAAAAAGAAGGTGGACCTAGTTCCCATAACAACAAGTGTTCCCCCGGCCTTTGCACATCAACACTAGTCGCTACTGGCTCCCTCATGTGTACGCCTGCGCCGGAGTCTACATCATGTTCTGGCGGTGAATCGTGTAGCCGAGGACGTCGTCGGCGTTCCATGTCCGAATCTCTGTCTCTGTCTCTGTCTCTGTCTCTGTCTCTGTCTCTGTCTCTGTCTCTGTCTCTGTCTCTGTCTCTCTCTCTCTCTCTCTCTCTCTCGCAGGCTGTATCAAGCGAGTCCCCCTCCCCCCCCTCCTTGAAAGCACAGCAACATGGACCAGTACTGTGTGTGGCAGGGTCGGAAGAAACTAAGCACCGAACACATCCCAGGCAATCGGCAATCTAAACTTCTAAACCTATTCCCTGTCAGAGGCCGGTCTCTTTCGGTTGCCGACGTCGGTCTCCGTCTTGTGGTCGTTCCCCCTTCCCGTTCTGCGGTGCCGTTGTGGTCGTGTAGTTTCGGTTTCCCGGCTCTGCTTCGTCACGTAGTCCTCGTCCCCCTTGTTCGGGTCTGTCTGCTTCATCTGGTCGACCTCGTTCTCGGGGGCCCTTCTTGTGCTTGTGGTTTGTCGTGGCCCCACAGCGACCATTCGTGTGTTGTTTTTGGACTTTTCTTTTGTGACGGTTCCCATCTGAGCTGTCGAGGGGTCTTTCCTCCGTTTTCCTCCATGTCTGTGGCCCTCTCATCGGTTTCTCTACTGGCTACCACTCTCACTCTCTCCCTCCCACTCCCCCACTCCCCTTGACCCCGAAATCCTCGTGACCTTCCGGACTCTTCACCTAAAGCTTTAAGCCCTAACACCTCTTTTGCAGCCAAGAGTCGTGGAAACTCAACCGAGCTCCATAGCAATGTGAGCCAAAGGGACATGCTCTACAAGTGCAACCTTGAACTACAGTAGAACCCTGACTTGGAATTTCAACGAGCTCCTGGCTAAGCTGGCCAGAGGAGAGCAAGTGTCGCTCAAACGCGGTCCTCAGTAGCCACATCTTTCGGAGCCCACAATAAATTGAGGGGGTCTTATTGGCTTCAGCTGTTTTGTTTTATATATGCATATTTTCCTGCACGGGAGACTGGAGACAATCACATCCAACAAACGCTCCACGCCGTGTTCTCGCTGACTGAGGCTGGCTCAATGCACTGTAGGCTGAAGCTCTGCCACCTCAACGCCCAACAAAACTGGACAATCTTTAAAACTCATTAGGGGTTAGGGCCCCTTGTACATCTCCAAGTGAACATCAGATGAACTTGCCAAATCTTGCCAACGTATACAACTATCAACCATCTATCTGCAGGAGCCACTGCTGAACATGCTTGCTCATGCCATTTGCATTCCAGCTGCAGGCGATGAACCTTTCAGTCAAGCTTCCCGGGCACACGATGCGTGCCTGAGCCGGACACATTTTGCAACCCATCCTTGCGGAGATTATCGAATCAGTCATGCCGCTTCCAGCAATGGTGTGGAAGCTTACAGCAGCTTCCTGAGTTGTTGGCGGTCTGCTTGAGAAATCTCTTCTTGAGAACCTGACATGTCAAAGCGTGAGGGCGGAGGAATGATAAGCATTGCAAGCACCAGGCCAGCAAGGGCAAGAAGAGAAGCCAGCCGCATGAAGGACCCACCTTCCTTCCACGAGATTTTGCATGGATCTTTCCCTTACCTGTGCCGAACAATTGAGCGAGGGTCATGAAGAACACGCACAGGGTTGCCATGCTCTTGAAGCCCTGCGTTTTTTCGTCGACTGTGTATATTCAGTCATCTGCACAGAACAGTTAGGAGCAGTTCCCTCGTTGTCAAATTCTCTATGTACGTGCACCGTGGTTTGCACCGGCTCAGCAGGCTACTGGCACAAATCGCGGAAACGTGGGTTCGACGTAGAGCAAGCTTCCAGCCTCTGTGGCCGCAAGCCTTACTACATCCTAGCTGCCCTAGCTGTTCATCGTGCCAAGCTCTTGCTCTTCGCAGGCTTGAAACCAAATTGCAGAGAAGTACTGTGGAGCCTCAGCTGTCAAAGGCAGCTTTGGCACCAGTACAGTCGCCTTCAGAATCTGGCCGGATGAAGTTGTCAAGGTTAAGCTCTGTGGGTCGGCAAGCGGTTGTGCAGGGCCGGTCCAGAATTTCTCGTACAAATGTGCACCTGGTTCACTCAGCATGAATGCCGTCCCACGGGCACAGGTCCGTTCCAAACTCTGATCCAAGTAGGGCTTTGTGCCACTATCCGTATCCTTCCATTTCATGCACCAGCCGTGCACAACGGCTGGTGTAGAGGCCAGAACCATGTCCCCTGGCACGATCGCACTCACCGACTCTTCGCTGCCACTGTGGGAGAAGTACCAAGCCCCACTTGTGGAGAGCGCTTGTTGGTCCTCTCACAGAAGCAACGCTCGAAGCAGCGTTCAAAGGAACAGACAACAGCACACACGACAGCCCCTCGAACTGGCCCCAAGCCTCAGCCCTGTGCACGAAGGAGCTACAACAGGCCGATGCCGCGCAGGCATCTGGCTCAACAAATGTTGCCACCTGACAGGGGGAAGCAGCGCCGGTCACCAGTGACAAGTGTACACACTTTCCAGCTAGAGCACCTACATGGCTTCACGATGTCTCACGGTACGTACACGTTTTCAATCTCATACGACCTGGCCATGCTGTGTTTCAGCAGGCTTGCTTCCTGACCCAGTGCCCTCAGACAGCCAGACACATGTATGGATCACCGCCCAAGCGAGAGCTGGCCGCATCAAGCTGTCGGTGTGCGCTGGCTTTCTGATGGCCTAACTACTATACAACACTCTGAGCCAAGGAAGAGGTGCTGCAAAAACACGTCAGCATGTCCCGGGCACCTGGATTCAAGGATGGCGCTTAGACTCTGCTGCTTTTGTCGCTGGAGCATGCGCAACATGCACAGGCCTTCGGGAGCTGCTGTGCTTGCCACCTTTTTGAGGCGCTTCACCTTCCTCAGCTTTCCTGTTGTGGGATCGAGCTTTGACCTGCTAGGGGTCTGGACAAACATGGCAAGGCGGATGAACCGATGCTTGATGTCCCACACTCTTCACACTGCCGCGAAGTCGGGTTGCTGATTGATTGCATCGGGGATGCCCCCGCCACTCACCACTGAGAATTTCTGAGCACGAGGAACTTGAGCACGATTTTTCAAATCACTCCTTTGCCTCCTGCTCAGTGTTGATTGGGGTTTAGCCTTCGCCCCATTGAAGCGTAGGATCACATGGTACAGGATCGATTTATGGCTAATCCCCTGGTTCCGGAACTCCCCACCGGAATCCCAAAGCCGTCGCGATCTTTCGGGACCTTGCTTTCTTCTTCACGCCGGCCGTCCGCACCTGCAGGAAGTGGAGCTCGCAAGTGTTTGCTGCCATTTCTGCCCGAGGGCTGCTCTGATGTCTGCTGTGCAACTTGAAGCTTGGATCCTCAACCCTAAGCCCTAAACCCTAAACCCTAAACCCCTAAACCCCTAAACCCCTAAACCCCTAAACCCCTAAACCCTGAAACTCAGTCCCTTCAACACCCCAGGTTGGCCTTGGCCTTGGCCTTGGCCTTGGCCTTGGCCTTGGCCTTGGCCTTGGCCTTGGCCTTGGCCTTGGCCTTGGCCGCCTTGACCTTTGTCGGGCGCGCCTGCGAGCACCGAAAAAACCCTGCCTTTGGTCACAAGCGCCAAGGGGATTCCAAGGGGCCTTCTCCACCGCATCGGAGGAGGTCCTCTGCCACGAGGCGAGGAGCAACAGCCACATAGCGAGACACGACAAAAGACAGTCCTGGCCCGCTTCTTGCGAGCAACTTTGGCTCCCAAGACATCTCCCCGGCCTCGGCCTGACGAACTTCTTCGGACATGCTCGGAACATGGATTTGCTATGATGCTTGTGTCGCGCTAGTGCTTTCATGTGGTTCTTTCAACCTCCTTCACGAAAGCTCTTTTTTTGGCGGTCTCCCTCTTCTCTTGACGGCTCTTTGCCGCTGGGACTGCAGCGCTTGCTTGCAATAGGGTCACCCGGGAACAGCCTGGGGCTCCCCTCAAAGCAGACGTCGACCTCTGGCAGTGACAGGATGACCTGGGAGCCCAGATCGAAGTGGCCGAGTTCGTCCATCTTGGTTACCTGGCAGTTTCCGAAAATGGGGATTACCCATTTTGCTGGTTCCCTTGAAGGGGGTCTTGCTGTTTTGGGGTCTATATTTTAGGGGCCCCCTTATTCTCGGAAGTCCCCACCTCATCCCCAACCTTCGCGAGCGCCGCGAAGCTCTGAACTGACCACTCGCCGATGCACAGCAAGCGCACCAAGCCGAAGGAGGTGCTGAAGGAGAAAATCGTCAATGATTCCTCAGAAGCGCAAGTCGTTTGAGTGGAGATGCTTACACGGCACAAGTCGTTTGAGTGGCGATGCTTACGGATCCCTGTTAAGCAGATTGAAAGTGGATGGGTTGCGCTTGCCCCCAATGATGTTGGCTCCGGGTCTCCGCACCAGGAAATAGCTCATCCTTCTGGTATCGGTCAATGGAGGTGATCCTGCCATCCACTGGGCTGTGAACCCGATGGTAGTCCTTGCTTGCTATATGCTTAAGGTGAACCCAGATATAAACAGCGAAGACAAGCTTGGCAGGTGCGAGGCAATCATACAAACGACGCTAGCCCTTCAACAACGTTCCCTCGCAGCGATACTTGAGGACCTGACTGGCCAGCGCAAACGCAGCTGCACCAGCTGCTTTCCGTCCAGAACATGCAACAGCTCTGACACAGCGATCACCGAAATCTTCAAGGACATCTCACCGCTGGGCACCTGAAGCCAACAAAAGGGACGCTCTTCGCACATGTTCCGGGGTACGCTCAATCTTGTTCTGGTCCGTTCTATGCCCGGCCTGTTCCCATGCCTTCCCCTGCACAGGCGAGCAAACGTCCGCCAGGGCTGCTTGTGAGAAGCACCGCTCCAGAGTGGCCGGCGATAGCTGCCGCAAGAACCAATCCTCGTATGTGAGGTAATGTATGGGGAGGAAGGCATCCTTGCCAGGCTTGTACTTGAAGCGCTTGTTGATGCGGTCAGCTATCAATGTCCAGTCCTGAGGACCCGCCCCCCCCTCCTCTTCAAGGCTCCGGATGTTGTTGGCCCGGTAGAACAATTCTATGCTCGAACTGTTTCCCTGGAGCACCCGGAGGATTTTCGACTAAAGACTCTAAAGTCCAACTATCCCCCCCAACCGAGGTACCAGAAACAAGTGGCAGCAAAGGAGGTTCCTTGTGCACAAGGGCTTGCCCGAACCCCCTGTATGGACTAGCTGAGATGCCACATCTGGCGGAGTGCCGCCTGTCAACTTTGCCAGGCGGGTCTCCTTGCACTGCGTTGCTGGCCCAGAATCATCATCTTTAACTCGACATCTGAAACGTGTTGTGCGCAGCACACGCGTCCTGAAAAAGCTCCTCATACCAACTTACTTTTGCATGGCGTGCATCCAATTCCGCTCGCCAATCTTCTGCAACAACCTCTGCACGGCTGTTGATCCTAAAAAATGCTCTCAGGTTCCCATATTGAGCTAAGGAATTCTTGGCAGGTGTGGCAGCTGGCATGGGGCACTCATGGGACACAGGCCTCCTGAAGGTCTGCCACTCTCGCGAGCTCCATGCGCACAGCTTCGGCTTCTTGCGGAGACGGCTTATGATCGGAAACCGCTTCCAAAACCTCATCAGTACCTGGAACTCATGGATTTCATCTTCCGGGTTAAAAGACTCCAGCAGGTGAAGACGGGCCTGAGTCTAAGGTTCTACAGACTCTGCGGCACTGAGTCAGCTGTGCGGCGGGCTGCCAGCTCATGCCAATCCAACGCAGCCCGCGCTGCCCAGGCTGCCCAGCGCCGACTCCTCCTCATACGCCCACTGACCTTAACGCCAAGGTGGCGCAACCCGCGTGGAGGCAGAGTTTGGAGCATTCTTTCCGTGGGAAGAGCATGCTATCTCTGGACATTGCACTTCGCCAAGAATATCGGGCTTTTCGGGCAGTCGGTGGACCAGCAGCAGTGTTGCGCAGCACGCCCAAGAAGTGCCGCATGAAGTCAGCCGTGGGGCAGTCCGCCGCTTCCTGTCTACGAAGAAACATAGAGCTTCTGAAGAGGCCATGAACACCAAAGAGCCCCAAGCTCACAGCCTAAGCCCTAAAACTCTAAAACGTGCCTAAACTTCAAGCAAGAGCGTCACTGCAACCGTCACTTGCATGGCTCCCGGTTGATTTGCATGCTGCTGGGCGCTGGGGCTGAGCATCGCCAGGTCCCACACACACACACTAGCCGTCACCAGCTACAATATGTAGTTCCTGGCACATGTCCCAGCAGCTAAATCTCAGCGTGTGCACAAGTGGATACAAGTGGTGTGCCAGCTTCTGGCACTTTGACTCTTGCCGGATCTGCTTTTGAAGACCTTCTGCAGGTGCTTCCACCGGGCTTGAGCCAGCAAATCGTCAAGCTTAAGCCACAACTCGTGGGGACCTTACGAAGCAAAAGCCGCAGAAGTTTTTTGGCGGTTCGGCCTTCTTTGTCCTCAGCCGCACGCTTACTACCTGCAAGCCCGTCATCCCATTTTTCAGAGGGGGCTGTGCAGCCCTAAACCCAAAACCCTAACCACTGCACGCAGCCAGCCTGTTTTTCGATCCTTGCCTTTGCCCTTACCCTTGCCTTTCCCGTGCCTGCCAGGGGCAAAGGCTCTGCAGCTTCCTAGCTGTGGCACATGTCGTCAGTTCTCCATAGCTTAGAGAACTGAGCATAACTGCCCCAAGGCCAGGACTTTTCCAGCAGCTTCTGCCTGGCTTCCATGTAGGGTTTCAAGGCACGCCACAGGGCTTTTCATCACTCAAAGTGCAGACGCCCCCCCACCGTCTTTTCCAGTTGTGAGCTGCTCTGCTCCCCATCGCAGTGCCTATAGGCCCAGTCTGCGAGACGGCGCTGTACTTGCAGTTCTGGAAGATGAAGTCGCTTGAAGTTGCGCTGTGGTGCTGCCGCATGCCACGAAAAGGCCTATGCTGCCTTGAGCTATATTGAGCAGAACTCCGGCCTGATGCTGACTAAGCATCCACTATCATGCATCCGTCATCTTCAGCGTCTGTCTTCGCCTTTTTTTTTGTTCCGCGCAGCCAGGCTTCCCTAGCTGTGGTTACTCATTTTGCTTCATGCGCCATACAAGTTGCATGGCGCAGCGCTTGGAGCATTGTCCGGCAGAGAGTCCACGATATTTTTGCAGTCCCCTGCCGAAGGCAGAACTGCAGCACGAATGCGCCCACTACAACTTTGAAGAGTTCTAATGCGCATTCGGCAATCAGCTGTGCATGTCTTGTTTCAAAGACCTGCGCTGGTTGTTCAGTTTATTCATCATTTTTGACTTTATTCCTGCTTCCCCCTTGTATTCTACAAGCCTCCTGGCTTTCTGTTGCCAGGAAAGGAAAGCAAGGTTGCCACAAGGGTCCGCACTGCTTAGGGCTTAAGGGTTAAGGGCTTAGCCTGCAGAGCAAGTTGCAGAAGGGATCAGTAGGGAGCCTAACACCCGGAGATCGGAGCAACTGCGCTTTCTCAAGTTGTGGCTGCAGTGGAACCCGGAAAACTCTGCGCATCGGCAAACTCAAAACTCGCATTTGACTGAATTAGCATAGCATTGTGCCATTGGGTTAAGGCAGCTGCGCCACAGTCTGGCCTGAGATCTGAGAAAGTTGGTGGCTGGACCACTCGGCAGGGAACAATGTCATGCCAGAAAGAGCTTCAGTGTTGAAGAAGTTTTTTCAGGTCATCAAACTCCCTCCCCCTCCCCAACCGCCAATCCCAAGTTCGGCGCCCACACGCACACGAGGTAGGAGCTAGGGCTTGGAGTTTCGGGTTCCATTTCCGTGAGGCGGCAGTAGGTGCACGGAGGCGCACGCGTGTGGTCACAGAATAGTGACGGGTTCGACAGCCTTGGATGCACAGGCTGCAGCGCAGTCGTATCCCCACAGGCACACAAGCTTGCAGAAAGCAAGATGGAGTTTGGCAGGAAGCGAGAGCTCCTGCAGCCAGTGCGATGACGCCAAAGAACATGAGCTGAATTCGAGCGCACCTGAGCTTCTCAACGCATCTGTGCAAGCTTGGCGATGTTTTGGACTCACCGACACACGTGCACTTGTAGCCCCACTAGCTGCGTTCATGCCAGCTGGGGCGCACTGTCCCGTGCATGTCCGACTTTGAGGAGAGAATGAAGTGTCTGAAAAGCGTGCTAGTCGGCCCATTGTGTCGCAGACTGGATGGCTTCTTCTTGACCACAGTCGGCTCCACATGCCACTGCCCTGTACCAAGACCCAAGGAGAGAATTTGCTTGTCTGGTAG
The DNA here is from genome assembly GCA_905221605.1 of Symbiodinium natans. NCBI lineage: Eukaryota > Dinophyceae > Suessiales > Symbiodiniaceae > Symbiodinium > Symbiodinium natans. Next base: position 12,266 of record CAJNDS010001040.1, read on the forward strand.
TGTAGGGTTCACGTTGCTTCAACACATGAGAGCTCTGGAAAGAACATGCAATCCCTGAAATCCGACTTTCTCAAGCTCGAAGCCTCACAACTGACGCTCATCGCTCCACTGTTCTCAGCAGCGTTTGCCTATGTTGGGCTACTGTGTCTCTCACTCAGCTGTTGCTAGACGTGCTCTTCGATGTTCGATCCACTTAGGCCCCACTTCGTGGTCCATTTTGCCCCGGCTCCACCGGGTATTAGGCTCATCCAGGACCGCATTGGGTCTCCCCGGCGCGTGATCGAGGTCATGATCCACTTGACTGGCAATTGTCTTGCTCTCTCTCTCTCTCTCTCTCGTTTTTTCTGGTTTTTCCTCATGTCTTGTGTTTATTTGCTCTTACTCTCACTCTCACACACTCTCAACACACTCTCTCTTTCACACACCCACCCACCCACCTACACCTCCGGCCTGTCCCGCCCCCCCTCCCCTCTCGACTCGGAGCCTCTGAGTCCGTGTGCTCCCGCAGCGTGTCCTTGGACTCAACCCGCATCCGTCATCTCGAAGTGCGGGATGGCGGCCAAACCGAACCCCCGCCCTTGTCCTGGCGTCCCCACGAAACACCTCCACCCCACCCCCTGTCGGGGCGTTTCGTCACCCAGTTCTGCTTCACTGTCACTTCTATCCCAAAAGCGTCGTCAAAGTTGTCGCGGTCGGCGGGGATCACTAGTTCTTCCTCGGCGGGTGGCACCTTCACTCCAAAGCAGCTTCGCTGCTAGCTCTCTGTTCCCCGAAGGTAGCACGGGCTCAACCCTGTTCCCGAGACTTGAGCCAAAGTGTACTTTCTTTCGTTCCATTTTTCTTTCGCTTTCGAGGACCGAAGCCCCGGCACAGTAACCGCCGTCTTTAGGGGTCACCGGTGCTAGAAAGACCCCAACAAACGATAACAGACACGAAGCCCTTCAATCTCCTTGGTCTCGTCCAGCCAGGCCCGCAGGCACCATGCCCCCGCAGGGTGTCGCAGCCTTGAAGGCTGCATCCGAGTCCTTCCCGGGGTTGATTACCCTCACCCTGGGTCCATTGGATTCACTGGGGTTGCATATTTTGGGGGGCTTGGGGTTCAGCTTACGGCTGGATCGCCGGGTACAGCCCAGAAGAATCTGGTGAAGATAGCCAATAGCCACTAGCCACACTAGCCCACGACGTGCTGCAGCAACGCAATGCAGGTTTCGACTGTCTTGTGCAACCTGCCGCCCCGCACATGAAGATACCGTCAGCTGCCGCAACTCGCTCTTTCCACGCCTTTAAGAGGTTTGCGGCTCGCTCTTTTTCTTTCTCAGGAACGCTCTTTGCAAAGCACTCTCCGGGTAGTGCCTATCCATCTGGAGTGTGCTCAGGCACGTCTCTCCGAATCGGAGTACGTTCAACTTGTCGTCAATGCCCATGATGACGAAGCGGCTGGCATCATTCACCTGGCAAAGGGATCCTGTCTTGAGCTTGCTTTCGAAATACTCCTTGTCCTGAGTGAACTCAAGGATGTACTGTTTCAAAGGCTGCTTGTATGTTGACCACTTTGTGTGATCTGTCATCTTGGATGCATGGTTCTCAGGGACAAAGGACCATTGCTGAAACTCCTCTGTCTGGAAGAAGTGGACAACTCTGTCCAGGTCGGTCCAGCGAAGTTGGGGCCGGCGCTGGAAGAGCCTAAGGCAAACTGTCTGCCATTTGCAGGCGATGTTCAGCCACCAGAGCAAGTCAAATGCAGAGAAGATTGGAAGCGGGCATCGTTCCACAAAAGGCCTAAACCAATGCAGCCATCGTTCCTTGTGCTTCACAATGCCCATGTCCATCAAAGCATGCAGCACAGTGTCCTCCCAGGCTGCATCCAGCCCATGCTCGTACAGCGCGCTGAGCTCAGACTTGACGAAAGCTGCCTCTAGCAACTGAGACCCGAATATTTGATCTCCACACTCTCCAGTGACTGTGATTCTGGGCGTGTGCGCTTCCCACAGCGCCGACACTTCCTCTGCATCTGCAAGGGGCTCTATGGAAATGGCTCCGGCTTCATGCAGTGGCAGAAGGACCTTCTCATGGAACCATGGATACTCCGCGATGGAGTCGGCACTGCATCGGACGACAATGCCCTCAAAGGCATGGGATGTTGGCTCTGCTTGAAGGCTGCTCTGCGCGTTCCATGGTCGCCAGTCAGGCTGCAGCGCTCTCAGCATCGCTACCAGCACAGATGTAGAGTCGATGCCTCCACTCCAAAGCACCTCGAGTTTGCATCGCTGTGCCTGCGCGCGATCGATCAATGACCTCGCCCGGTCATCCATCACCGTGCCAAGCTGCTTACAAAAGCCTGGGTCCCTGTCTGGCATGGGCTCCAGGACTGTCAGGCGCAAGCTACAATCCTTGTTCAGCAGACCGGTGCGATCGATCATCGGTGTCCGGAAAAAGGCTGACAGCCCGATCAGAAAGTCTTCCTGGATTGTGTCTGGCAGCAATGTTGCGGGTGGATGGCAAATGGAGGGGGAGCACAGGTAACAGGACAGAAGCGGTGACCACATGACGAGTCCTGTCCCCAATTTCTGTACTTCTAACCCTTTTGACTCAGGAGACAGCAATGCCTGCATCTCTGCCAAGATTGCTTGGTCTCGCCACTGCCACCTCTCTCCCACGGTCCCTTCAGGGATCTCACGCAGTAGCTTCGTGTTCGTTGCATCGGGCGCCTTCATGCCCAGTGCTTCTAGTCGGGAGAGTGGCTCCGCAACTTGCCTCCACTGCTCTTGACATTGGCCATCTGTGCGACTGAAGCCCTCGCCTTCCAAATGCTGTTGGACTGCAGTCCAGCCCAAGTGGCCACAAGATCTCACAGCAGAGATCAAGGCTTCCTCCTCCTCGCTCGTCCAAGGAGCGCGCTCCTTTGTATCAGACTCCGGCAACGTCCAGGGACTACTGATGCGTCGGCACATCCGACGCGGATTGAGCCTGAGAAACGGGCTGCCATCCTCCAGTCGCTTGACAGGCCCGGATTCAAGTCTCTGTACCATCTGCTTGTGGGGGCCACAAACCAGTCTTCCACACATCAAGCAAGTTGGGTGGAGATGTTTCTGTGGCGTAGGCCATTGCCCAGAGCACCACATCATGTCAAGGATATCATCCACGACGGGTATTTCCTGCTCACCCGAATCAGCCAAGACTTGCGAAAGCATCTGTACGATCGGACTGCAGCGATTCAGATGAAGGGTCTTACACTCCCTGTGCAGCACGATGAGGCTGCAAGGAAATGACATTACCTCGTTGGCTTGGTCTAAAAAAACCGATTCCAGGACATCGCAGACATCTCGAAAATGTCGGTTAGCATGAAGAAGAAGATCTGCGTACACGAGAGTGCTCTCTCGATTACGACGTTGGCAACCTCGGAGACTCAGAAAAGAAGATGACAACCACGCCGAAAGATCCATGGGCTCACCAACAGCAGAGGCGTGAGCAGTGAGAGGTGAGTGTAATCCCCGTGGGGTGCTGTAGTTCTGAAGCTTTGCAGAACCTGTTCTCATAGGACTTCAAGCCCGTAACATGACGTGGCAGGACTAGCACTCTACAAGAGCTCGATGAAGCTGCGTGGCTCAAATTTCCCGCTGACTTCAACAAGCAAACTGTAGTATGAGTAGCCTCCCCTCTCCACCACGTGAGTCATATCCCCCAAACACGAACTCCCTAACTCTCTTCGACCCTTTGCCGCTTCTTCTGGGCGGATCCTCGCGGAGGAAGGCGGGCAGGGCTGCTAGATCCAGCTCCGCCCCCAGTCGGTCTGTCCAAGAGCTTGCCTGGAGACGCGGAGAGGCCGTTTCGGGTGTACTTCGAGTGTAAACTCAGTGTAAACCAGTGTATACCTTGAGGTCTTAGGGCCTACGAGTAGCTCTTTCTGTGGGTTGGGCCACGAGCTGGGAGCATGGGGCAGGGCTATCGCCGTTGGGCACATGTGCCCTGTCAGCTCACAACCTGCCTTTGGGCCACATGGGACCAACTTGTTCTGCGTTCGCTCCGGCAGCAGTGGTTGGATGCAATAGCGCCAGGCCGTGCTGGTGCAGGAACCAAGTCGGATGATGAATGCCCTCCGCACTGTTTCCTGAACCAATCAAACAGCCCGAATTGGCAAGTGATTTCAAGTTGCCAGCAACCTATGCTGTCGCATGATGCTCTATGATGAACCATGGGCGGCTGATGCCTCTGCCAAGCGACAGGATAGTTGGCATCAGTAATTTGCGAGATCTCCGCGGCGATCTTCAGACTCGAGAACAACCGACTCGTCAAATTCGGGACGCCGTATTTGCCATAGTCGCCCATGTCAATGATCTGAAGCTGGCCTCCAATCACCACCTCCGTGTCGAACATTGCTCGTCGAATCTCCTCGTGGGCACGCTCCATTCGCATCATGGTGTCAATCCTTAGCAAGGCTTCGAGAAGCTTGACCATTCAAGCCGATGCAAAACGTGGATATCTGACGCGTAAACCTGCCAGGTCACAAAACGAGCTCTTTCCCGAACTCGCGAACCAGTCCCTGGACGTCGGCCACACTTGTCCGAACCAGCCGAACGGGCACACCATGTCCTGCACAGATCCCACAGAATCCCACAGCAATCTCTTGGAGGACAGCTGGGCAAGACGGGCTGAGGTGTTTGCTAAGCTCCGGGCTATCCCTGCAAAGCTCCACGTCTGTTTCATATCTCCTCCTCGGCTGAAACTCAGGATGAGCTTGTCTTTCATCTTGGTTCATCCTATTGAAGCTATTAAGAATTCTAGGCAATGGGATCCTGTCGCAGCTGACCATAACGACGCTGAGAGGGAGGCCAGAAAGGGAGGGAAGGGAGTGGGTCAAAATGAGAGCATTGTTGGAAGGGGCCTAAGTTGGGACAGGAGGGAAAGGTTGTGGTTAGCAGGTCGGCTGCTTTGCAGAAGAGCAGCATCTCTATACTGCGCTGAGTGCTTTGTTGATCGAGCTCCTCCTTCCATTGTCGTACTTTCTCCTGGTCTGCACAACTCGTGACTTGTAGAAAGCCCAACGGCGTCCTAAAGTGCGAAACTGTCTCAAAGCCAACCATGAAAGACGGCTACCGAAGTACCACTACTCAGGGACAAGTCGAGGACTCACAGTGTATTCACAAGGCAGGAACAAGGCCATCGGTGGCCCTGAGTTAGCGTGCGGGGGTTCAAGTGGGTTTCTGCCAGGATGCGTCCACTTTGAATGCGTGGCGCCACTCGAGCATTGCTCTGAACATCACTTCCGCCTTCGGCAGATCACCTGCGGGAGGCATTGGGGTGTGCTACTGTGCTGTGCGCCTGAGAAACCCTTGCGTAGGTAACCTGCGGCAGGTCCCTAAGTCCGGGGATTGCGGGCAATTCGTGGCTACCCTTCAGCGCAAACAATCGCATGCCCCAGTGTGGGCGGCCAGCGTCTTACTTTTTTTGTTGCGCGCGAGGGCAATCGCGACTCCCCGAATGCCACGATCGGAAATATTCCCGGTATTGGATCATTACATTCTGACATTATATCTTCTGTGTTTATTTGTTTCTTATTATCCTACTCTAGTAAAACTTTTTATATATTGTTATATTCTGATCCTGTATTGACAAATACATAACAAGTAATAAGTTAATAAGTTCTGATATTCTGATACTACTATGTTGTTACTATTGTGATATTGATATATTGTTCTCTTGTTGTACTGATATATTGATACATTACTATACTAAAATCTTGTTGTACTACATATTTCCATTACTACATTTGATCGTTACACTGTTAGACTTCCTCCTAGTTGGGATAACGAGAAAGACTATGATTATGAACTGCAGAATCTTTTGGTGTCCACAAGCTCAAGGGGTTTGAATTCAAGCCAATGCCTACGACGGCCTACGAAAACTCCAAATGCACAGGGCCGAAAAATCTTTGAAAAAAGGTATGGAGAGCAGAGAGCTCTCGTAGCTTTTTGGAATCTTTTATAGGCCTAAGCTCCATGAAGCACATCTGCAAAGCCATGCTTGTTGCCTGCATGTGTAGATGTAGCCTCGTGGTGCGAGTGCGCTCGTAAGAAGCTGAATAACATAAGAAACTTCGAGAGAGTGGCCTGTCTGGGCACATTGGAATGGAATGTAAAGGTACCCCACCTAATTATGCGAAACCGCTTCTGTGCAAGGTTTCTGCTGGAAGGACTGGCGGGGATGAACGCGTGAGATCATCGAAAAACGAGACATTCCTTTCGATTTTCCACGTGCTCCGACAAAGCTGCGTGAAACTACCCTCCGTCGAACATACTTTAAGCTCACAAATAGTGTCCCGAAAAGTTGCGGGACCACTTGTGCAAGTGGAGCACTAACCAGGGCCGGGCAGCAATCAACGATCGCAAACGCTTGTAGCTTCGTGGAAAAATCACTGTTCTGTGGATTGGAGCATCAAGGCATTGGATAGAAGTTTGTCTTGACAAACAACTCCAGATCCGTTTGCCAGACTAGTGAACCGCTGAAAAGTTGTCATTGGCTGCGCGAGTCAGTGCAATTGAGCCGCAATGGCTGAACTTCCTGCGGAGAGGGACGCAGCATGACGATCGCAAACTTGGGAAAGCAAGAGGCGGACAGGTAGCAGGCTGGACTTCTTCTCGGGAAGTTTTGCTCCGAAGTCGGAAGAGGGTCGGCTTTGAAAGCGGGAGGTCCCACAATAGAGCGCATGCCATGGGAGTAAGGAAGGAGAAAACCCATGGCTTCAACCGCAAAGGCCGATCAAAGGAAGGGGCATTTTGCCCCCTTAGTAGCCGTAGTCACCCGACTGCAAGTCCCAACCACTTTCCTTTCTTTACTCTGCTGACCTACTGGTAGCTGCCCCCGCCTCCCTGCCTCCATACTCCCGCATGAATTTACACTGTGGACGTCTTTGTTTACTAGGTCGTGGTGGGAACGGGCGCCGTCTAGTCGACATGGACCAGGTTCGTCCAGGCGTGCCATGTTTCAGCAAGGTGCTCCACATCAGCGGAGTTAGGTGCAGCATTCTTCGTAACCAAACCTCCTTCATAATGAGGTACCACAGTTATGCGTACCCTCTGATTTCATTATGCAGTCGCTGAACATGACCAAGTGGCCATTCCGGGCCCGCAGGAAGCGGAGGAGTGTCTGCGGCTGCCGTGAGAGCGCCTGCCATCTGCATGCCTGCAGTCTGGGTACTGGACATGGTGCCCGACGCGTGGGGTCTCAGACCTCTAAGTCTTCTCCGAAGCAACAATCAACAATTTGCGCCACGGCAAGGCATGGGTCGCCTGCAACTCTTGTATCAACAAGACAATGTCCGTCCCGAGCTACTCAGTCTGTGACCATGAGATTGGGTCTAGGCACAGGATGATCGTCACAGTCCCGCAGCCGTGATCGTAAGTGGAGCAACCGAAGGAACTCCCCCTGCTCAACGCCTTTCTGTACAATCCTCGGCTCATACGACCCTTCCTGGACTGTTCGACTGCCCGAGATTTCTGCCCGGTTCGGGCTTACAAGCGCGAAACACGAGACCTCTCTGGCAACTTCCCTTTTTCGTGTCTCTCCCAGTGCCACTCAGGCTCTGCCACTCTGCAGCTTCTTTTCCCTCTCGGGCCTGGGCTGCCGCAAAGAAATACTTTCTTCAAGCTGCGCTGCTGCTTGTGCGTAACTTGTGCTTTACTTGGGCTTCTCTAACATGTTTCCGTTGCATTGACCGCTGCCGCAACGTCTAGGCATCTGTCCAGCGCAGTCAGGCTTTCGTCGGAATCCGCAGCCTTGCAGCACGGCGTGTGGCAGGCGCTCGGACATGCAAGTGAGGGTCCTCCGCAGCAGCTTCCCGCTCGCTGCAGCATCTAAACCAGTCGAACCATGTGGCGGAGGCAGCCATCGCAGGGCCCTGGCCAAGGAGGAGTCACACTTCCGCTCTGTGTTGTTGGGGTTTCCTTCCTTGCTCCCGTCAGCCCGGCTGGCGCAACTCCCGACGCGCAAGTGTCCACCGGACTAGGCTTCCTGCAACCATGAGGAGCATTTGGGAGCTTTGCTGTGATTGAGCCAGGCCCAGAAGCAGCAGGGACCTTTCACCGCTGCAGTTGTCCTGCGCCGCTTGCCTCTGCAACATGCACGGCGGCAGCCATTGGCTTGCTTTTTCTGCGCGTCTGGCCCGCGCCAGCGCTATCACGATTGGACGGGTTTTGAGAGAGATCTCTATGCAGTCGGCCCTCTATCCTCAGGATAAGAGGGCCGATGCTGCACAGCCTCGGCCACAGGAATACAGAGGCTGTGCTGCCCACGATAAAGCTTTTCCTTTGAAATCTTTTGAAGCCACTTAAAGTGACAAAACGGAGTTTATGGGGGGGTGAAACATTCCACTCTCTCGCCTCCCTCAACTGCCACTTTGTGCACTTAACAGAAGGCGAGAGTCCTCAGTTGCAGGATGATCAAGCAGACAGAGTTCAGGTCGTCAGTGGATAGGTAGGGAATGCATGCAGCAGACCCGGCCTACGACGCCTCCAAACAACACTGTGGCAGCTGCTTGTGAGTGCTAGCTTGTATGGCAGCAACTGCCACACTTCCCGTTCCCCTCCCGTCGCGTTCCCTGAGGTGCTGCGACTGTCTTGAACGGAGCACAGCTGGACCTTCTGAAGCGAAGCTGTCAGGGAGCCAGCGCGTGCTGCAGTGTATCTTGAAATTCGAACATTTGCATCCAAGACAAAGGCCACATAAGGCCAGCCCATTTTCTGGCAAGTGTATGCAAGCAAGGTTACTGGCAGCTATAAGGTTCGTGCAGGTACCACATTGGGAGAAGATGACTCCCAAACAGTCTAGCACTTGATGCAGCCACGTTTCTCCACATTTTCAGTCTCATTTGCCACCTACGTCTCTTGCAAGGAACTTCCGCACGACTTGATGCTAGGAACTGGTGAAGACTCCAAGCTGCTGGCCTTCTCTTGGCCTTCTTGCTCGCGCCCCACTATGCATGGTGCCGGCACAAAGGAGGCCTCAACAACACTGCATGCCAGCCAATGCCAGCGTTGCTCAAATCGCCCCTGCCATTGCAGGTAGGTGACATTGTTCTTCATGTGTGCTCGGGCAGCACGGGAAATTATGTTGCCAAAGCTGACTTGGCAAACCTCGGCCACTTCTAAAGGTCACAGCACACTGCGCCCGTACGCAAAGATCGGTGACGCTCCTTCTCTGGCTTTGAAGATGTGGCCCCGGTGGTAGAGGACACGGGTTGCAGCTACCAGAATGAAGTCAGGTCGTGACTTAGCCCTGCGCAGGCCAGCAGGACGACCTCAACCCTAAACCCTCAAACAGTCCTGCAATATCCCTGGGGCCCGTGCCACACCCAGAGTTGCCACAGCGAGCGCCAGCCATCCGACAGGCACAATGACCTCAAGATCAGGTCTCAAGGGCTTACTTAAAATTTGCTGTAAGGTCCTCAGGTTAACGGATTCAGAATTCAGAGTGTTTGGGTTGGCCTCTGCATGGTCCCTACAGTACTGGCTACTATTCGCGAACAGGAGGCGATGTTCCAGGCGTTGCCATCCAGACCTGGAAGCTTGACTGATGGGCCCAGGCCACCAAGCCAGCAGGTGCGAGGAAGCTTCATGAAAGACTGCCATGGCCTCCAAGATCTATAGGGTCTGTGATTTTGTTGGTGATGGCAAAGTTCCGGAAGCAGAACTTTTCCTGTTAGCATCTACTGGGTGTGTGTGTGTGTGTGCCTGTCACAAGAGGTGCACGCGCAAGCTGCAAGCATACAAAGGAATTACTACTGTGTAGCAACTCATGTACTCATACATGTTCTGCATACAGCATGTGCGGAAAGGCATCTGTAATCATGAAGTCTGCAGCGATGAGGAAGCCTCAGGTGCAGGCACCCTACAGAAAGCAGCAACTTCGGATCTATGCCCAGCAGGGCGAACATCTCTGCTTCATTGCGGGCACTGCAACATAATGCAACCCAAGTTGCCAGAAGAGACAATGCAAGCAACCGCAAGCAGCAGCATAGATATCTGCAAGCATGTCATCGCCTCCCAAAAATAGGGCCCTAAGGAAATTTTCTAGGGACTCAACAGAAAATCGCTAGGAGCCGTTGCAAGCCTGCCAATGAGAGACCTGCTTGAATGCAGCGGTGTACGCCTGGGAAACTTCGTGACTGCTTGCAACCGCTTGCTGGAACACCGCGACTTCCAATAGCAAATGCCTCAAAAGCATGCTTGCAAATATGCGGTTCTGAATTCAGTTCCCATTGCCAGCCACTGCACTACATTGTGCTGCGTGCATATGCCTGACGTCGCCCATGCTGAGTGCTGCAGAAGCATGCAGAATCAGAACCCCTGCGGGCAAGCGGCTGCTTCCTGCGAACGCGAACTTTGCAAACTGCGCACTTGAAACACTTGTGACGATTTCACGCCACTCCTGCGCCGTCAGCTTTGCCACAGCTTCGTGCTCTTTTCGTGGTTTGGCCAACTCTTCTCCGTCCTGTCTGCCGACATCTGCCGACACTACTTCGTACGCGGAGCGGATTTGGCCACGCCTTATGGTGTGTGTTTGAGGTCCAAAACTCCGGCTTCGGAGCTTCTAAGGTTTGAGGCTTGGGGCTTACACTGCTGTTCTGGGGTCTGCAGAAACTGCCTTTATGGAAGTCACGGGAGTGGCCTAGGGTTGCGATTTTGGGCTTGCACCGCCGTAGGGGCTTTAGCGAGAATGTTTTCAGGCTTTGGGCTTGAAGGGCTAGGAGAAAAGGGCTGGGGCATTGAACAGGTTTTCAGAATTTGCGCCTGCACCCCCTGCAAGGGTTAGGGTAAGGCGAGTAGGCTTGCACTGCTAGTGGAGACAATCAGAATGAACGTTATGATCCCCTCCTCTGCCCTTTCCACAAAAAGATCGGGCACTTCAAGGCCGTGTTGAGAAGCACCAGCCGATCAACCCAACACAGGAAACACCAAAAAACCCTGCAAACGGCTGCCAAAGTGAGACGTAGAACCCGGCCGAAATGCCCAAAAACACGAAAAATGACCGGAATCATAAAATGCCGAGAGCCAAAGTGAAGCTGCGGAATGATCTTTAATAACCCACAGAAAAAGCAAACATAGAGACAATAGAGTAGACACATCAGGAGGTGAGAAATTGCGATCCAGTGTAGGTAAAGCCCGAACTCGCGCGCTAGAGAAAGTGGAACTCTCGCAAATGACGCAAGCCCCCTACTGATACGGTGGCCACTCCAGACGTTGACGGCTCAGCCTGCTCCACCGTCTTCATGATGCGCCAGGTGAATAATAGCACGGCCGAGGCCTCAATCTTTTCTTTACGCCAACTTTACGCATTGCGCAAAGAAGCTCCATGTCAAAAAAAAAAGGTTATGCAGGGATGCATTGAGATGCAGTCACAGCCACCTGGATGGCCGCTGCAAAGCCAGTGACCGCGTTGGACACCAGCGATTGGATCTTAACGGCACAAGTGCTGACTTGCAAATGCTGTCACAAGAGCCCCTTGGACCGCATGCACATGGAACCCACGATCAGCCCAGTGAGTCCAGAGCATTGCTGGAGCTCTCATTGTCGGCCTCAACCTGGTACCTCGGAGCAGCAGTGTCCGCAGACTGCACCGCCTGACCACCAGCTGAAACACTCTAGTGCGATTGTGGGCTTCATGTGCGGGCAGGGCGCGTCAAGAGGGCGCCAACCGTGACTTGCGGAATGACGCTCACCTGCAACGGTCGGCAAGACTCCTTTCGGCAATCGTGAGAGGCATCCTCCCATGCACGACCCCATTGGGACAGCTCAGCTTCATGCGAGGACAATGGGCGTTGTCCCAAGCAGCATCTGCGGAATGTTCAATCTCAGAATGCCACCTCTCAAGGTCTCGGTTCAGCGCTACTGCGCTGCGTTGTGTGTAGCATCCCACAAAACCATTCTCCAGACGCTGAGGATTCTCCCGGGCCGTCCCCTACCACTCAAAGCCAATGCCAAGGCCAAGTGGCAGAGAACACTCGTTGGGAAGTCGGGGCCTGCACATCAGCAATATTCAGGAAGACTCGCCACAAATTTGCCAGAAGTCCCGCTCAAAACGGCTCATGCCTGCGATGAGGATGCAGACCTGGCAGTCAGGGGGGGCACGAGCTGCCTCCTCCTTTCTTTGGCCAGAGTCAGAGGACAGAGGAGGACCCGCCTTGCCCAAACCCAAGCCAGGCGTCTTGAGAATCTTCTCAGTGGCACGAGCGGGAACCTGGAGATCCCAAGTAAGCGCAGAAGGGATCTTCATGCAGCAAGTTACAGGGAGCAAGGCCTGATCTACGCCCACCATCTGCTGAACTTTCACCAGCTTTCCCGCATAGTAGCCGATCATGTATTGGCCAACACACCTCAGCTGAGTGACCATTCATTCCTGACAAGTAGATGAAGCAAGGCGGCCCAATTCCCGCTGGCACGGCTTAACACGACTCGCACGGAATCTTCCGAGAATTCCAAACTGCAAATGCTGACAGGGGACGCTATGTGCTTCGCTATGGAGCTCGCAACGACACCAGCCTTGCGCATAACAGCAGCCAATGGTCAGGCTCCCCATGCACGAGGTGGGGCTGGGGCATTGATTACTTCCAGAAACACTTGTCAGCTTGAAACCTGATACATTTCTACTCCAAAGGTTCCTTCAGACAAGAGGCTGCAATACCAGCGCCGAATCCGGGTCGACCCGCTAGCTGAGATTGTGCTCCGAGCACCACACCGGCCTCGAAGCCCAGTCAGAGTCTGAGAGGGAGAGGGAGGCCGCTGACACGATCAACTGGAATCTCTCAAACTATGGCAATGTGGTGCTACTGCTGGCAATGTGGTGCTACGGAACTGGTACTGCCGTATGTGCCAGGAGCTGACTTACATCGTCGTAGAAGTTTCGATGAGGCGCGAAAAGGTAGACGGCGCTTCCCGGAACGATGGGGCACATGAACATAGAGAGGCCGAGCCCAAACACCAAGGCCTCAGATCTGGGGGGGTGGGGGGGGGGAGGGCAGCTTGCTGAAAAAACTGCAGGAACTGTCTCCTCTTGCCCCCCAGCTGCTGTCAGCACCCAGAAATTGATATTCGCGGCATAAAGGGCCGTGTTCAGCCATGAGAAGAACACATAGGTAGCCTGGAAAGCTCAATTTAGCCGACTGCCCGTGATGTTTGTCAAGTGGATGCACATGCGAATGGTCGGTGCCTTCATGCCCAAGATGATGGCTATCTGACAGCATGAAGCGACCAGTTCGTTGCGAACATGCTGAGTCGTGCACCAGCATGCAGTATGTGTTCTTTCATACTGCAAAGCTGAGGGCCCGGCAAAAAGCTCGCCGAGCACGATAACCTGGAACCGGCATAGCGCCACGCCATGCGCAAACACTGTGTGCAAGCACAGGGCAACATGCTGACAGGCTGATGCCTTCTGGAGAATGCCACACCAATTCCAGGTGCTGCACTCGTCGGCAACTTTGCGCCCAGTCGGCCTGGATTTAATGTTGAACTCACGGTTGTTGCGACAAGCTGAGCCTGAGCCACGGCATGCGCATGTCGACTGGGAAGCCAGCGTGAATCTGTCATCCGGGCTTCCCTGCACAGTTCCTCCAAGCGCACGCTTTAGGCGGCTTTGCCACCAGGCCGGTCTTTGAGCAGCCGGGCTAGGCCCCAAGCCTGTCCTAAACTCCCACCCAAAGCAGACACGTCCTTGTAGTTTTCTCATGGACTGCCGGAGCATGTCTAAGACAGCCTCAGCTGATCCATCAGCGGCCATGACGCACTGTTGTCTAGGACTCAGAAACTAAGGTTCAACCATCACGTTTCGACCCTCAAGCAAGACAACCACGACCAGAGCACCAAGGTGGACAGGTCGACCCCAAAGCCCAACTAGCAACACACCCAAGAAGCTGCAGTCTGTGGCTTTAGGCTTTAGGCGTTAGGCTTTAGGATGCTTTAGGGATGTTCAAAAGTACTAGTATTACGCCTCACGCAGCATGCCGACCACGGGGCCAGCAGCGGAATGAACACGTTGAGACCTCCAACAGCCATTGCCTCGAAGAAAAAGAAAAAAAACAAAGAGCACGGATCCCCTCCGACTTCCCATCATGTCTCCCAGATGCCTCCCATCGTGCCCATTATGCCATCCTTTAAGTTCTCCGAGGCACTCGCACCCAGTCCGACTTCAGGATCTTGAGGATGTTTGCAGCCTTCAGGGCGGCTCCAACCCTTAGTCTCCCTGCCGTGCCGCTCCCCGGCACCGACACGACTTTTAGGCCCCAAGCCATGTGCCCCTCTGTTGCTAGGCGCTTCAGCTTGGCATGATCAATCTCGGCGTACATCCTGTGCGAGGTGTCTTAGCTTTTCTGACCGCGGATCGTCTCGATCTCTTTCTCTCTGTATCTCTCCTTTCTCTCCTCTGTGTCTCTGTGTCTCTTGCACAGTAGCCCAAGGCATTAGACTCACCAACCTCACAATCGACATTGATGATTCCTACAAGTACTGAGCCTTGGAGTCAGGTAGTCACCTTTCTTAACAGCCCAAGGCTCACTCGACACAACCGGAATGTTGAAAGCACCCTGGGTCTCGTTAGCAAGAGGTGGATTCCGTCAAGGATATACTTTGATCTTGTGAAACTACCCGGACCCTACAAAAAATTTGAGGACTTTAATGCAGAGTTTTAAGCCAAGACCGAAGAATGCAGGACCCTGTCCATCCCAAAGTGGCCGCCATCGTCAATGCTCCCAAGCAGAAGACTGCCGAGCTCAATGCTACAGCAGATCCCGACACCTTCGCATCACAAAGGAAGCTGTGCCTTGCCCTCAGCATCGCAGACTCAACAGCCATGCTTGTATTCCACTTGCACAGCCAAGGGCATATGTTGCAGCTGCATACATAGCTGCCAGAACCAGCCTTGGCTATCATGGGTCCCGAAGCCGCCACGGCGCAGTGCGCAGCCCTCGTCCTGCCTACGCCCTTTTGTGCCAGCCCTCAAGGTGGGCGAACTTGCGGCCCAGGACGCACAAGCATCAAGACGCAGCCTTTGAGCACCTGCTTGAGGTAGGGCAGACCATCATCCTGGGCAACTATAAGGACCGGAGAACCCTCACAAAAACAAAAAAAAAGACAAAGACTGCGTCAGGACATGGCGTCAATCGGACGAGGCACGTCTGGACTGGAGGAGGCGCTGACAAGCTTTTGGGACACTTGCGCGAAGATGAAGGCAAAGGCTGCTTCGACAGCATAACCTCGACCCAAGTCTTTTGATCATCGGGCCCTTCTCACAAAAAACCCTGTGGTGCTACGGGCAAAAATCGGTTGGATTGCCAATCGCCCTCATTTCAGGCAAAGCACATAGAATCATGGCGAAAGGGCCCGCCCATTGCAGAAACCACACCTGAGCAGTTCAAGCCAATAGTTCTCTGGGGTAGCATGTGGGATGCTCGTTTGTATTTTCTGCTGGCAGCCTGAAGCAAGATCCGAGCAGCATTCGCGGCTTTTGTGCAGGCGGCCTTGATGGAGGTTTGCTCCGACAAGCCTGAAGCATAGACAGAGAATGATGGGGGAGGTATAGGGGGGAAGGCTCTTAGTCAAGTCTTGGTCCTGGGATCGGCCACAGGACAACAAAGGGTCCCCCCCCCCCCCCACCCCCCCCCACCCCCTCCCCCACCCCCTACCCCCCCCCCCTACCCCCCCTTACCCCAAGCCCTGAGCCCCCAAGCAGCCCCAAGCCCTGGACCCTTAGCCCTACCTAAGCCATATAGTACTGAATTCCGGAGTATGGAAGGTGTGGAAGTCCGAGGCATTCCAACCTCGACTAGGAGCGGAATAACTGCCTGGAGAACCCAGTCTCTCCACTGCCAAGGGGCTAAACCACGACAGATCTCTGCTAGTTGAACAGTGGATCGTGTAGTTCAACGGCGTGGTGCCATTGTGCCACAGATAGTTGAACACACCATCATTCTGCTCGGTAAGCCATATCCTCCGCAGCCGTATGCAGAACGCAGTGCACGAGACAAGGGACACGAGACCCTCTACAAAGCTTTACAAATGCGGCTCGGAGAACAGTTGTCTGACCCTTTTTTGCATGACTGGAATGTTGAGGGCCCATGTAAACCCACATGTAAACCCACAGCCCGGTCTTTGTTTCATCGGACCAACCATGGTCGGTGTACAAGACCCAGGCGCACCAGACCTTGGCAGGCGCAGGCGTGGGGACACGCAGATGTGGGACGTCCATATGTGGGTAGTGGTGTCCCCATGCACTCCAATTTCGCTCATTTGAAACTGGGGACGCATAGCCCTCCATGTTTCAGGGCTGGAAGTATGTATCACAGCCCTGCCCAGCAATGCTTTTGCAGAAAGCACTCGCGTTTGATGCACCTGGCACCTGCGGAAAAATGCTGAGTGCTGGGCTAAGACGACTCCGACACAGGCTGTGCCAAATGTCATTGCCAGCGGGCGTAGAAACCTTGGCCGATTCCGAGGCACGTCGTGAGATGAAATCATTGATGCTTTGTGGCCAAGTGGCTCTGCACCGGACACATTCCTCGGCGGGAAAACTCGCACCTGAGCAAATGCCGCAGCAAAAGGCCATGAAAGCACCGTTGCTGAAGCGCCGGGTGCCACCTACCCATTGGTTTGTTGCAGGTCTCCGAAGCGACATGGTCTGACAATGTCTGACAAACAAGGGCTTACGCACCAGCGCATGGCATCGCGGAAAGGGCGGCTGAAGACTTGGAATCAAACACTGGACTTCGAGGCTCAGGACCCAACGCGCAGCCAGCCCAAGTAGGCCAGCGGCAGCCCAATGCAAAGCAGACCGGGTGCCTAAGTCGGGATTGTCCTAAATTTGACTATGCGTGGGACTCCATTCCAGGAGACCCTGATGTCGAACAACCGAACAACCCCCAAGAATAGTCAGGGTGAGTTCCAGGAATGAGGTCTGCATAGGCTGATCAGATTTGTGATGAGTTCCTCTCTTTGTAGAGGTGCCCTCCTCCTTGCTTATTGAGTGCAGTTGTTAGTTCATGCCGCTGCAGGCATCCACTGCAGCTCAGGGTAGTGCCTAGGGTGTGTGGAGGGTTGCGGGGTGTAGCTTGAGTGCTACAAAAGCAGCAGCGGCAACTTCTAGCAGCAGTTTAGCTGCAGCTGTGGCAGCAACCGCAACATTCCAAGTTCCGATATGATGCACATATTTACACCTGAGTGGTTTTCCGTGTCCACAGCTGACTCGTCAACCGAACACAACCAAACCTCCTGACCAATCGTGTTCGTTCCGCACAGCAGGCCCCTGTGACCAAAGGGTGTTCTGCTCAGAGAACCCGTCTGGCATGTTTAGTCTGAAGCTGAGGATGTATAAGCTGGGGATGCCGCATAGGGGTATGCGATCGCCTTGAGGATAGCTGTGGCAAAGGCTAATCCTGGCCAGGATGCACATTCGCGGACCCCGGCTAGTTAGAATCTGCGGTGGTGTCAAGTCATCTGGGATCTACGCAGCTCAGGATTTCGACAGTCTGCGACTTATTTGAACTCAACCGTTCTTTACGACCACAGCTAGCAGCTAGCAGGACAATTAGCAACCGCATTCTCGGCGTCTGCTCGGCCCAGCACACCATAAATATCCGTAACTACTCTATTCAATGTCAAACCTGTGGGACTCCAACAAATTCGAGAGAACCATCTGAATCCTAAACTTCTGGTCAGGCCTGCGAAGAACAGTGCAAGAAGAACTTGGAGCAGAGGTGGCCTAGGCGGGGAGGTAACACGGTTTAACTCCGCTTAGGCAACGTAAGCGCTCACAATCCGGACATGTTCTGTGAGATTATGCGAGGCTTTACCGAGGCCTTCAGGCTGTTGTATGCTTCTGTAGGGTGTTTGGGGATTTTCGCAAATTTTGCCACGCCTCTGGCTGGTCTGTGCTCAGAGCCCTAGGGTCGAGATACATAGGGCTTCCACTCTTACAACTCCGGCAAGCCAGGCGAGATGTAAATGGGGTTGAGGAGGTTGGGAGTTTTTCTAGCGCAATGAACATGCATTGCCCCCCCACTCTTGCCCACCACTTTTGACCCAAGGTGCACGCATCCCGAAGCAGAAGCATCCCCAACCCTAAACACTGAACCCTTTTTTTTGCATCCAGGTCTGCCGCCGGGCATCACCAAATTTACTGAAGAGGCGAAACTCGTGTCCACCCCTCAAAGAATAGTCCGAATACTCAAGTTCCCTAAACCCCCAAACACCCAAACCGAGGCCAAGAAGCATGAGATAGAAGTCCAGCACGAAGGCGAGGGCCAGACTGAAGGCCGTGAGGGCGGCTAAGCCATTCCCGGCCTGCTTAAGACATCTTAAAACCCTCACACATTCTACTGGTATCAGATAGGGTTTAGGGTTTAGGGTTTAGGGTTTCGGGTTTAGGGTTTAGGGTTTAGGGTTTAGGGTTTAAGGTTTAGGAGTTTAGGGCATGGGGGCTTTTTGCCCCTTTTGCTAGTTACTAGTATAGTTGCGATTAAGGTATGTGAACCATACACCCCTTTAGGGTTCATGTGGTGCTTCATCGACAACCCGCTGCCACATCCACCCCCCCCCCCTCCCCCCGCACCCTGTTGAGACTCTCATCAGCCACGGAGTTGTAGACCTTGGGGTTGCGAGAGGCTATGAAGCCGATAGTAACCGTCAGTGGCAGACAGCTCCTAATGTCGTCCAAGAGGCGGTTGGAGCAATCCCCACCGTTGTAAATAAGACCTCGGTTGGAAGACATCAACCTTGATCTGCGTGGCGGCGAGGGGTGCATATGCTGCCAAGCGGCAAGGCCTGCAACCGTTGCGAGCCAAACACATGTGGAGGAGGCAAGGAAGATTCTCTTGAAGTACATGAGATGGATTCCTTCAGGCCGGCCGTCTGCGCAACTGCAACATGATGCATCCTTGGAAGAAAGCGGTCCGCCCCCCTCACCCCCGCCTGCGTGAGCAGATGTTGCCGAACGGCGGGCAGCAGCTGTTCCACTCTGACGCAGCGTCCGACGCTGTGCGCATTCACGTTTTGGGGCTGGTTGTGGGTGATTGTTGGGTGGTTGTTGGGTTTGGGTTACTGCTAGGCATGGCCCGCAGGCAATGGCAACTGCAACTCCAGGGATGATCTGCCGATTTCCAGAGCTGGGGATGCAGACGAGCTAGGACCTACTTCGCGGCTTCCAGGCTATATGCAATGCTTACCATGAACGGATCTGAACTGATATGGCTGAGCCGAGATGGGACACCGAGCATCGTTCATCGGTACCTATTCTGCTCATTAGAAGGCGGACGCAAACAGCTCGGCATCCTGAAAGGACATATTCCGTCCGATCTGGCACATGCTTGTCAGCAGAATGCTGCGGTCTATTGGTGCAGAGTTGGAGCAGCGAACTGTACAATGCTGCCCGCACAAATGCTTCATGTGCAGGGGAAAGGTCCTTCCCGCCCCCCCCCCCCCCCCCGCGACCTTAACTTTTGGGTATAGGATCCTCATAAGGTCCCGGGACGTGTTTTTCCCCCGGTGCCCTACTTCCAGCTATGGTAAACGACAACTCCGGCAAGCTCCACAGGGTTAGCTTGCGTGACAGGTTGGAACCACAAGCGGCTCACAAGCGTGCTCACAGACCATCTGGCAGCAGCGGCTGGCAACCGTCAGAAGTGAGAGGCCTCGGGGCATGTTTCCTCAATCTTCCTCAGCATCTTTACATTGTACTTTGCATGCTCTCTTCGTTTCTCGGGCGCGCTTCGTCGTATGCTTACTCTTCTTTCTCTCTCTCTCCTTTTCTCCCTCTTCTTCTCTCTCCCTTCCTTCCTTCCTTCCTTTCATCCGGCAAGCGTCCCCGAAGTGGCCGCGCCCAAAGGGGCACGTGGGTACAGGTCTCGTCGGGGTGAGATACTTGCGTGCGATGCTGCCATCTTTTCATCGGGGTGCATCCTTCGAGCGCTAACGATTGCCGCCAATGTGGACCAGCAGACTTTGGGCTTCGCGCCACGCAACTTCTGCATCCTCGTCCGACTCGGCGAGTAGGGAGCGGGGGCCAACAAGCCCCACAGGTTGTGGGCAGCTGTGTGGGCCTTGGGACGGGTTGGGGTTGGGTTCATTTGCCGGCCCTTGGCGGTTGGTTGGCCTCTCTCTCTCTCTCTCGCTCGCTCCTCTCCTTCTCTCTTTCTTTCTCGCCTCTTTCTTTTTTTTTCTCTCTCTCTCTCTCTCTCTCTTCCTCTCTCTCTCCCTGTCTCTCACTCTCTGTCTTTCTCTTTCTTTCTCTGTATTCATCTTTCTTTCCCTTTCTTTCTCTTCTCTCTCTTTCTTTCTCTTTATTTAACGTTATTTATCTTTATTTCTCGTTGTTTCTCTTTTTTGTATTTCTTTCTCTTTCTTCTCTTTTTCTTTCTACTTATTTCTTGTTCCTTGTTTTCCTTTGTTTTCCTTTGTTGTTTCTTTCTTGTTCTTTAGTTTCTTTATGTTCCTTTCTTTTGCTATTGCTTTTCCTTTATCTTTCTTTGTGACTCTATTTCTTGTTTTTATCTTTCTTTTCTTTCGCGCTCTCTCTGCGCTGCGTTCCAAGGAGCTCCATCTGCTGGTGCTCACGTTCGTGCCGGAGACATGTTTCGCGGAATGCCGGCCTTAAGCTGATGCCGGATGCTCCGAGCCATGTCTGATTCGGATTCCATGATCTAGATCACAATCACCAACATGTGTTCCAGGAACGTGTGCGATGTCACCCGTTCCAAACTCATGACGATCAGCGAGCCTATGCTGTACCGGTTGGAAAGGAGCGAACACAGACCCATGCACACCAGCTTGGCTAGATTTCGATGGAATCTGGAGTCTCGGAGCCTCTGCAAGCAGCTCGATTCAAAGAGCCCCTCCTGACCCGCGCAACAAAACCCGTGCCCAGCTTTCTTTGTGGACAGCCATGGGCTGGAAGCAGCCAGGGCACCTCTCTTGAAGCCTCCTCACAAAGGGAAGCGTTCAGCAACAACAACAGGGGGGGAGGTTGGGCAGGCCCTTGCTTGGGTCCTGAAGTATGTGTCCAAGTGCGGCAGCTTAGCGGGTTCTAGCCCCTGCACATCGCCGTCGCGTGCCCATCGCAACATGCCTGAGCGAGCAGCGAGCCCAACTCCACTCGACGAGAACGCGTGCGAACCATGAAACAAGAGTGGGTTTGGAACCCTGAAACGGCAATTTATGAACCCCGCCTCGAAAATCGAGGTACCACGTCAAATCAACTGCAAACTTACGCCTTCTTAACTTTTTGACAGCTCTCGCCAGAGTGTGCTGTCTGGGCTAATTTCCGATTCGCACCAAGATCACTTTCGCTCCGTTCTCCGAGCTTCTCACCTGCGTGCTGAATTTCGGCATTTTGAGCAGTGTTCGTATTGGGATGATAGTGGCTGCTATTCAGGCTCTGTTTGGGCTGGGACGATAGGCTGTCGAGTACCCGAAATCCGAGAAACAAAGAAACCCCAAAGACTGACAACTTTAGCCCTTACCTGGGCTACCAGGAATACAGGATTAGGGCGCAGTCGTGCAACTTTAAGCACTAAACCGTTATAGAGCTTATGGTTTCCGCAGGTGGGGCAATTATTCTCTGGGTTCATCTTGGGATATGTTCATCCTGCCCTTTCTTGTGCCCAAGAACCCAAAACCCTAAACTCCACGTCCCCTTTTTGTATCGTTACTCAAAGCATTTCCTGAGGGGCTTGGGGTTTCAAAGACTGGCTCTGGGGGGTTTAGGGTTTAGGGTTAAGGGTTTTGGGTTAAGGCCCTGGGGTCACCTTACCGGATTTAGGGGTTTAGGGGTTGGGAGTTGGGGGGCCTTTTGCGAGGAACTCCCAGCCTATTGACTCCTCAGTCGCAACTCTCAACCCATTATAAAGCCCTAGACATTCAACCCATGACCTGGAAACCTCCACCCTCAACCCTACAAGCCTCAACCCTAACCCTAGAATGCAGCTGCGGTTTGGGTTTGGGTTTGGAACTCAGGAGACCAAGATCCCCCCGTCAATGAGGTTGTATCGGGGTTTCAGCCAGGTAGGGCTTCGCCAATGCCTGTTCCAGCCTGTTTTAAGCCACGTCCATCTTGGTCTATTGGTCTAAAGCGGAGGCGGAGGTTCGCGAAAAAAAGATGTTCGGCCAGCTTCGTTCCCGTAAGTCCTTATTCCTACAGTAACCATATCGTTCTTCGAAAGGCCCTAAGCCCTAGATCAACTTTGTCTTTCCTATTCTTCCCTCTCTGTATACATATACTTTGTCCCACCACTGAATTTGAAGCAAGCCTTCACGAAACAGGACTATAGTGCAAACCGCAGATCCTGAAACAGCTGGTGGCTCAGGGCCCTGGCATACCTGACATTTAACTCTAAAACGCTGAAGACCTCAACCCGGAAAGTGAAACTTTAAAAAACCAGCTGTTAGAAGCTGCTCACAGAGCGGGCAGACACGTCTCTGCTGTGGAAAACATAGCTTCATTCTCCATGAACAAAGCTGACAGCAGCGATCGCACCCAATCTACCGGAGCACAGTCGAAAACTTGAGGCAGCTGCGAAAATAATATGAACTATTCCCGAACCCTAAAAACGTAGAAAACCTAAGGGCTACACAGCTAACCAAGCCCTACACACCAGTAGACCAGTAGGAGGACGCTACACACCAGGTGTTACTTCACACAGAGGGCAAAAACGTCCTTGCTGTGGAAAACATAGCTTAATTCTCCATGAACAAAGCTGTTTGCAGCGATCGCACCCAGTTTACCGGAGCAATGGTGAAAACCTGAAGCTGCTGGGAAAAACTAGGAGACCAAGATCCTCCCGTCAATTAGGTTGTATCGGGGTTTCAGCCACGTAGGGCGTTGCCAATGCCTGTTCCAGCCTGTCTTAAGCCACGTCCATCTTGGTCTAAAGCGGAGGCGGAGGTTCGCGAAAAAAAGATGTTCGGCCAGCTTCGTTCCCGTAAGTCCTTATTCCTACAGTAACCATATCGTTCTTCGAAGGCCCTAAGCCCTAGACCAACTTTGTCTTTCCTATTCTTCCCTCTATGTATACATATACTTTGTCCCACCACTGAATTTGAAGCAAGCCTTCACCAAACAGGACTATAGCGCAGACCGCAGATCCCGAAGCAGCTGGTGGCTCAGGGCCCTGGCACCTGACATTTAACTCTACTAAACCCGGAAAGCTAAAGCCCACACACCAGCTGTCAGAATCTGCTCACACAGCGGGCAAAAACGTCTCTGCTGTGGAAAACACAGCTTCATCCTCCATGAACAAAGCTGACAGCAGCGATCGCACCCAATCTACCGGAGCACAGTCGAAAACTTGAAGCTGCTGGGAAAATATTTTGAACGAGGAGACCAAGATCCTCCCGTCAATGAGGTTGTATCGGGGTTTCAGCAACCTAGGGCTGTTCCAGCCTGTCTTAAGCCACGTCCATCTTGGTCTCGGAAAGCGGAGGCGGAGGTTCGCGCAAAATGGCTGTTAGGCCAGCTTCGCTCCTTTAAAGTCCTTATTTCTACAGTAACCATGTCGTTCTTCGAAAGCACTAAGCCCTACACCAACTTTGTCTTTCCTATTATTCGTAAGCCCTAAGCCCTACACCAACTTTGTCTTTCCTATTCTTCCCTCTATGTATACATATACCTTGTCCCACCACTGAATTTGAAGCAAGCCTTCACCAAACAGGACTCTCGTGCAGACTGCAGATTCTGAAACAGCTGGTGGCTCAGGGCCCTGGCATACCTGACATTTAAAACTCTACTAAACCCGGAAAGCAAAAGCCCATACACCAGCTGTCAGAAGCTGCTCACACAGCGGGCAAAAACGTCTCTGCTGTGGTTAACATAGCTGCATCCTCCATGAACAAAGCTGTTTGCAGCAATCGCACCCAATTTACCGGAGCAGAGCTGAAAATTTGAAGCTGCTGGGGAGATAGTTTGAAGTATTCCCGAAACCCTAGAAAACAAACACAGAAACGGCAGAGCTCCGGAAACAGCTGGTGCGTTTAGGGTCCTGGCAGACCTGACTGTCAAGTGTGAAACCCAAGGGACCATGTTCTACCAAGAGCAAGGTCAGACGTTCAACCGCGGCGTCGCCGCTGCCTTGCCGGCCCTTCGTCGTCTGAGTGCCGAACATCGCGAGCTGCTTGCACTACATCTGGCACCACGGGCGGAACGTGGTGATGGAGTTGCCAGTGTTCTTCTAGCGCATAGCTATGCGGGCACTGGCCATCCCATGTCCACATCCAGCACGTACAGCGGCAGGAGTCATTGCCTTCAGTGTGCCAGACGCAGCAAAAAGTGCTCCAGAACTCCGAGTACCGATCCCAGTTCACCTTTTTCGGTGCACTCGGGTGCGCAGACTCGCCGGCATCCTGGAGGATACCCTCCGCCTCTAGTGCAGACAAGAGCCGCGCCTCTTTGCGAGCTTGCAAAAGGCGCCGCATCCTCTGCAGCGTACCTCTCGGCACAACACGTGGCTTGTTGACCGCAAGGCAAGCCCAGCGCGTGTTGCGACCCTCACCGTCGTCCATCTCGACAAACTGCGAGCCTGGCGCTTGTATGCGCCGCAGAAGGTGAGGTATCGGCGGAAAATACTCCAGGTCGCCAAAAGGCCTTCGGTGCCTCGCTCCTGCCGTGACTGAGGAATGGAAGAAGTTTGCGGGCTTTCTTTCCAACCGAATAAGAAAAGAATAATCCCAGTATCATCACATTATTATTGAGGGTTTTAATTTTGCCTCCTTCCCATCTGCAATCCTCGAGGTTCAAGCATCCAATCATCTGGCCGACGGGGTCGCTCGGCAGTCAAACAGTCGGGCGGCGCCATGAGAGACAAGGGCGCCTGCAGGTCAAACTTATGATTGGTTGGGGGGGAGGACATAGGGGCACAACAGAAGACTGATGACTAGGAATGGCTCGCCTGTGACCCCGCCAGACGATCTGCTTCGTGGATGTCAGACGTCCAAAGCACGCTCGCCTTGAGCAAGTTCTCAGCCACCATCTTGTGGGTCTTAGCTGGGCCTTGTCCCCTGACATCTGTCTTGATTTTTGAATTCGCAGCTTCGGCAGCCTGCTGCGTGCAAGGATGACCAGTCTGGGCTTTGGAACCCACGCCCACCCACCAACGAGCACTCCATATCAAGTCTTCTTGGAGTCCTGAATCCCTGGCGCAGGGGTTGCTGGGGACGACGAAGGGCTGAGAGGGCTGGAGGTTTTAAGTGAGGAGGTTTTAGGTGAGGTTTGAGCTTCGGGTTTAGGACCAATCCGAGCCTTGGGGGAGGGATCTGAACGAAATACTGCTCCTGCACATACTGCATAAACTTCTCCTCGCCCCAGCAAAATTTCATGCGCAAAAAAAGCGTCTTCGCCAGGATGTGGAACATGATGATCGTAGGGCAAAGCGCCAGGTGTGTGATGTTGTTGAGCACAGCCCAGACGGGATACTTGATCAGGTGGGGAGCGACGCCGAGACCCCTGCCGCGACCACGGCCGCGACCTCCACGGCCGCGACCTCCACGTCCACCAGAGCGCCCGGCCCGACGGGCAGGAGCAACGGCTCGGCCCCGCGCACCCCGAGCCCGCGGAGGCGGGCGGGCTGGCTCCTCGCCATCACGCGTTTCCTGCTTTTTCCCGCGACGGTCGTTTCCAAGCAAATTCCTTCGCAAATGCTCGAGGTCGTTGACGACCTGCGCTCTCGGCCAGACACGTTCGCAAGCGGTACGACTGCCTGTGAAGTAGTCACAATTGACTTGGCAAACAACATTCGCCATACCTCGACGGGCCAGCTCTGTCCTCAGATTGCGTAGGCTTCAAGGCTTCGGGTTTTGAGGGCTAGGGTTAAAAGGGTTGAGGCTGGCAAGCATGTAAGGCTAATCCCAGCAAGACTCTGCACGGCCTGGAACACTTTGAGGTACCCAGCGGAAGCTTCGACAGCATAGCAAACAAACGCCAGCGGCCACGGGGTCCTGCGCCAGGACCCTCCAAGGCATCTGTAAAGGACCAAGGACACGACGCCCCAGCGAAAGGACATCAACTCGAGGGAATGCGTAAAGTCAGCTGCGAGGCAGATCTTTGAAGCCCCAAGCTGCTCCAATGCTTCAAAAAAACCCAAGATCAAAATGACGTAGCTGAAGGGCTTCATCAGCACATCTTTGACGGTGTCGGACCGGCGCTCCGACCAAGTAAGGAACTCCGGCTGGCTCTCCTGGAACAACTTGGTGGCTCCACCCTGCCGTCCGCGGCGATGTCTCAGGATTGCACGGGTGGCTTCTGCTGCAACGCGATCTTCCCCCAAGAAAACACTGACCGAACTTGCTGTGGCCTTGAGGCCCCTTTCCTGCAATGCATCAGCCGCAGCCACCACCTTGCGTCTTTCCTCATTTGTAGGCATGACTTGCACGGGTTTCTTTTTGCCGCGCCTTCGAACAGGTTCTCCTTTGTGCTCGCCAGAAGTACAGATGCTGAGACGGTACATCTGACCCTGCTCCAACCACGCGCCTTGAAAGCGAAAAGTTTTCCCATTTCCCTCGCGGCAGTTCGTGCAGCTCATGCAAAATGCTGTGGTAACAAAGGATGCGTCCCCCTGCTCCCGGGGAGTGGAAAAGGCACCGACCAAGATCTCATTCTCGCTGCTCCATGCGCGTGCCGCTTTTCGCAGCTTGTCCTTTTCGGATCTGGCATCGCTGAGAGCTGCCCTTGTGTAAATTTTGCAATCCAGAGGCACATAAGCACGAGCACGCCTCCGAGAGGCTTGCGCATCCTGGCCATCGCCATCCGAGCCCTCCATTACAGACTCAGCCGTTTCTGCTGTAAACAAGCAGCGGGTTTGCCATAAAGACTTCTTTTCAGGGAACCTTGAAGCCTACAACTGTAGAACCCAACAGACCCAACGCTTCGTCTTTTTCCCACTACACTACACAGGCTTCGGGCTTGAAATCCTCAAACGCGTAACCCAGACATTTAATCCGAAACCGAAACCGAAACGAAACACCTCTCTTCCCACAACCCGTTGCCTGCTCAATCGTCTTCCTCCGCGGAGCTTTCCGCCGGCACACGGCTGGAGCTTTCTGCCGGAACACGGCTGTCCTTGCGCACCTGCCGGCGCACAGGGAGGCGTGAGGGTTTGGGGCTTAGGATTGGCTTTGCCATAAAAGATCTGTTCTGCAAAAGCTAGGTCTATCGGTCTATGGAAACTCGAAACCCTGCTCGCCTCAGTTCCCTCCGCACCGGTTTCTGCCGGCACACGGCCGTCCTTGCAAAGGGGGGGCTGGTTGTGGGCCGGCGCGCGGGGGGGGTGCGCGGAGGGTGTGAGAAAATGGTGCGCAGATGGTGTGCGGGGGGTGTGCAGGGGGTGCGCAGGGGGTGCGCGGAGGGTGCGCGGAGGGTGCGCGGAGGGTGCGCGGAGGGTGCGCGGAGGGTGTGCGGGAGGGTGTGCGGGAGGGTGCGCGGGAGGGTGCGTGGGAGGGTGCGCGGGAGGGTGCGCGGAGGG
>CAJNDS010001041.1:0-39522 GCA_905221605.1 Symbiodinium natans
ACGTGTGAAGCATCGCACGTTCCTGTTGTCGATCAATCGCTAAATGGAATGCGAACAGGTAGAAGTAGTTGAGTTGAGTCTGAATGATGTCGTCCAAAACTTGCGGGTCCACGTGGAATAGATGTTCTGCTGATTCGCCTATGTGAGGATATGGTTGGTCCGGTTGACGGAAGCGGAGCATGCATCGAGCAAGGTGTGCCATATCCAGCTGGATTCTGTGCTCGTCCTCGTGGATTGTCCATTGTGGTTCTGGGGTGCACCGTAGACAATGGTGCATGTATCGAAGGTCGGGTCCTGCATTGTATAGTTTGTGGCACTGACCTTCGAATGCTTTGCACGTCCATCTCAACGCGTTGATTTCATGGAGCGGGAGGACCAGTCCTGTGATTTGAATGTGGTCTTCGCTGTTGATCTGCACGAAGGGTCCGTATGGTCCAGCTGGTGGTACATGTTGAGGAAGCCAGGCCACTGTGGTAGAAGCCGGAACTGTCAGTGCTCTAGCTGGACTCCACCGTAGAAGTTGTATAGGTTGTGGATGTTGGTGCCGAAGCCTGGCAAGTTGTTCTCTCATGCGAGTTAGCTGGGCGTCACTGAATTGGTACTCAAACTCGTGTCTTTTCAAGCCGATGTTGATTTCGTAGTGCCAGTACATGTACTCCAGGATCGTTGTGATGGACGTGTCCGGGATCATATTGCTCTGGGCTAGATAAATGAGTGGTGGTACCGAGCTCTGAGCACCGGGGACGGGTGAGGTGGCTTGGGCTTACTCATGCACTGCGGATTGATCTCGCACAACTAGCAAGCATCTTTTTCATCGGACGAAACTGGTGCATTGGTTTAAATAATTGGGTGGGAGTAAATGGGAAAGGTCTGTCCATTGGTATTCATGCGCATCGGGGTGGTCCTGTAGTACGCGTTGGGCGGAAACTGGTAGTGCCAGAACTTGACGATGAAGTGGCAGTGCGTGTCAATCCAGAGCTCACTGAATGGTGGGCCTCCCTCTGTGTCCGCGAACTCCTCCTGCATGTCTTGTGCGAGTTGTTGCAAGTCGAAATCAACGCGGGATCCATTGTCGGTCATCTCTCTGGTTCTATGAGGGCATATGCCGTGTTGTTCCAGACGTTTGAGAATGGTGGATACCTCGTCGTAGGTCATGAACTGTGTGTCCCCTTGGATGAACAAGTAGTACCAGGTGCGTATGGTGTTGTGGATGTTGAACATACGGATAATACGAAAATGTCTGGTGGGATCATTTTCACATAGTTGGGCGGCGAGGTACTCGATGGAGGATAACTCTGGCCAGGCTTGTTCATGTGATATGGCCTGGATGTAGTTGAGCATCATCAGGCATTGTATGTGACCAGTCTGGTACTCCTCTGTGACTTGGGGCGTGTGTTGGACATATAATCCCAGCATGCCGCGATGTGCGAAGTAGCATTCCTCGGTAAAGAGGTCGCTGCGGTCCACGTGTCTATATGGGGTTTGACTGACGGGTTGCGGCTCAAAGACGAGTTCCGTGCCACCCTTTGTCATCCGTTTGTTGCGCCACTGAAATGCCAACACGGCTGGCCACGTACATCTGTGGTCGTGCATGGGATAGATATGTTTTTGTGTTTCCGGTAGTATGCGCATATCCACCAGATGGCGGTAGAAGTCCCTGGGGAGCTCTTCATTGCGTACGAGGAACTTGAACGTAACGAAGTCAGGTTCTCCTTGTTTGATGGTTTGGATCGCATTGTTGACTTGTTTGCTAACGCATTTCAGGATTTGGCTTTGGTACATCTCCATGTAGAAGCCGTGAATGATCGTGGTGTTCAGATTCGCGTACTGTACGACTGGTCGGGATCTTGCATGGTCCGCAAACTGAAATGGAAGAGGCAGACCATATCGATGGCGTAGTTGGGCTCGCAAAATCTGATGGGCGAAAACGGCTCCTTTGTGTAGGCGCTGTTGGCCTGCGGCCAGGGAGCCAGCTTCCGCGGGTAGATCCTGCGTGACGCATCGATGTATCAAAGACTCTGGGTCGTCTTGTTGCGCGAGGGAATGCTGTAGATGAGGATGGGGGGAAAGGGTAGGGTCCAAGCGCAACATCGTGTTGTTCCTTTTTGCTCGTAGTGCTTGAAGGTGAAACTTCACTTCCTCGTCTGTCATGTGCCTGAGGTCCCTGGAGATGCCCTGGTCCATGAAGATGACTCTGTATTTCTTGCCGAGCTCCGGGAGTATCAGAGGGATGATTTGATCCATCTTGCTCTGCTATGTACAGTAACTGTTTGAAGGTCTCTCACCGCATGTCACATGCTATTTGCAGCTCAACATGGGAATGCGCTTTTCAACTACTCAACGGCATGCTGTTACAGCATTACTTCTGCCCTTGTACCGGTATGCTGGTCGTGGAAAGGATGCGTCACAGGCAAATCATGTCTCTGCTCAGTGGAATGCATACTCCGAAAGGCTGAACTGCGAACTTCTAAGTTTTCAGACTTCACAACGCACTGCAAACGGATCTTGTCCGCATTAGTCTACGGGTCTTCCATCCAGGGGTGGGTGAAATTGGGTCTTGTGTCTTCGAAGAGATCAGTCCACGGACAGGTCCGGCTCGGTGTAGCTGTTGTAGGTGGTCGTCGGGAACCGTTGAACCGGATTCCATTCTTGGCGTCTTTGCCAGAGCTCTTCTTCGTCTGAAATGGTGCCTACGTCTTCGAAGAGCGTGTGGCTGGAGAGCGGATGGTTGGGCTGCCGGTGGTCGTGCTCTGCGTGCAGTAGAGATGAGACTAGTCGTTTGTGTTGACGTAGCCACTCTGTCAGATTGTCACGTAGAGGTTGCATGGGGATAGCGCAGGTGGAGCCGTTGAAGTCTAGGATGGTGTAGTCCGGGCCGAAGATTTCTCTTGTGAAGCGCCATTCTGCGTGTCTGGGGCTGAAAAACTTGAGGACGTGTATCATCATGTGGATGTCGGCGCGTGAGAAGATATTGTTCTGCAAACAGGACTCGTTGTTCCTGGTTTGCCATTCCTGTAATTTGGTGTTGACGTAGAGGATGAGCTTGTGCACCCCGAGGATTTCAGGAGGGAGGTACTGCTGGAACTCCTCAACCGTGTGCTGTCGGGTGATCGCCAAGATCGCATTCCACTCCATGTCATCTTGAAGTTGGCGTTCTAGGTGCGAGGGGCGTGGGTTGGCTTTCTGGATGAAGATGACGCGTCCATCATGTAGCGATTTCGTGGTGGGAGCTGGCAGGTCTTCTAGGAACAACTTGTCACCAATCTGGAAACCTCTTCTGGCCATTGTGGCTATGCGGACCGTGGTCTCGTACCACTGCGAGGCAATCAGAGCTGTGTTAGCCGATTCATACTTGGAGAAGACGATCTGGGCGATGTGGGGTAGGCACAGTGCCGCACCGGGATGTGGGTGGTCATCTCGAAGAGGTTTTTCAACGTAGTGACCTTTGATGTGAGTGGGGATGCGGCGGATGATTCGCTGAATGTTGAGCTCATGCTTGGTTTTGTCACGTACCTCTTGGCCGAGAAATTTTGAAACCGGGGTGAGCATCTGATTTTGAGTTGGTAGTAGGCACACAAATGTGGCCGTCGTAGATGTGCTGGAGGAGATGTAGAGGTCCTGAAAGCCATGGAATGTCATCATCATGTTCTTGAGCGCTTGGTAGGTGATGGCATTCCTGATATTGATGTGCCAGCCTTCGTATGCTTTGAAGTACGACGGGTCGATGACTTTGTGTAGGGGTGCCTTCTCCGTGTAGTACGCTGGGGCCGTGTGGTACGTGTCGTCGAGGTAGTTGTACCGTTGGTAGAAGGGTTCCATGCTGTAGTGTGGATCTCTGCGCAGATGCTCCATTTCGAGTTCGTGCTCGTCCATGAAGATCACGTGGAGGGGACCGGTCAGGAAGTCCAGTATGTGGCTCCACATGTTGGGCTGGGGAAAGGGACGGGGTCGGGTTCGTGCCAAAAAACTGTGGTGATGTTCTCATGCGTGATAGTGAAGAGATGAGGTCTGCCATGGGCAGGGGGAAGGGGAGAAAGGGGACGGGGGAGGTGCTTAGGTCGGCATGGCTTCAACTCGCATCTTGTCAGTTAATGGCCTCTTTTGGATTCGCAAGAGGGCTTGTATGGCGCAGGTGTGTGATGCTGTATGCAGTGGCGATCAGGAAGATCACAATGTTCTCGGCAATCATATCGTCGATTTCCACGGCATGTTTCTACTTCACCGCCGGGTACATCTCGTCTTCAGAGATTTGGGATCGTCGATCATCTTCTTCTTCAGGTGGTGGATGGTAGGGCATTGGTGAGTTGTGTGGGGTGTCCTTCTTGGGTTCTGAGGGTTGTGCAGTTGGATCTGGCATTGGGCTATCCTCCTCGCGTCTGTGGATCGTGTGGTCGCCCTTGTACATGAAGCTTCTCTTGGTCTCCTTGTCGTAGTGCGTGTGATACTGCCAGCTGTTCTGGTGCCATGGGTGTTTCCAGAGCAGCTGGTGCTGGTGTGAATCTTCTTTGGCTTTTTTGCGTATCGCAGCGAGGCGAACGGCAAAGGGATGGGAATGAAGGGCTTGGGCGAAAATGTGATATGTTGTGTCATTCCACTGGGTGTGGGCCTTCCACTCTTTGCACTTTTCCGGGTCTTGGATGGCCTCCCATGTCGTCAAAACGGGTTGGTCCGCGAGCCAATCCGCGGCCACATGTGTGTGTGGATCGAGGTGTGCGAGGGAGATGTCCTGGAGCAGGTCCGAGGTGATGCCGTCGAACTCGAGGTGCAAGCGCGGGTCATCCGGTTGGTACTGTTGTCGTCTCTTCTTGGTTGCTTGTGGTGGTTCGTCTTGATGAGGTAGGTGTGCGGGTTGTGGTGTGGGCATGGAGATCTTGTCGAGGTGGTAGCCGAAGTTCTTGTGCCAATCTTGCAGGTGTCCCCAGATTGAGAGCGCCTCGCTGGTGGGGATCATGATGGGCGTGAAGGGATGGGGTGAGTTGCCGATTTTGGTGAGTTGTTCAAGTAGAAGTTGGGCGGTGTACCAGCGGATGGGGATGTGGATGTCGGGGAGTTCCAAGTAATCCTGATCGTACGCGGCCTGCACTGCCTTGTTGAACGCCGTCTGGGTCAACCAACTCATGAGGTGGGGCGATCGGGGAAAGGTGAATGGGTGATGGTGCGAGTGTGGTTGATCTGAAAATGGTTTGGCTTCCGCAGTGTCACGCAATCTCACTCATGCTAGTGCCTACTGTTCCTACAGGTCCTGTCCACTTTCAATCGAGTCAAAAACTCAGTGTGCGGATTGACATGGTGCGTGCACTTCAGACCTCTCCGCGGAACAGGTTTTGTACTTATGATGCCGGCAGACATGTTGCGCTTGCCGAATCTCCGTCCGGCAGCGCCATCTCAAGACACACTTCGTCTTAAGGAATTGTCTATACCACCCTATGTCAGAGAACTCCGCTGATCTCACTATCATCATCGTCAACTTCCGATGGCTCGATTCATGCATCTCCGGCATAGGTGGACTGTGTGCGTGCCTTCTTTGGCACACCATCCCCCGCACGCGCAGTACAGTCGGCATCCGTAGTGCTGCCAGGTGGGATGACTGTGGACACGGGGCATGGGTTTGGGGCTGGGTCTGGGAGTAGGGTCCGTGGGCGCTGGTGGTGCGGGTCTGGGGTCATTGTCTCCTCGGTGCGATGATGCCGGATGTCTGGTCGACTGAGAATCATGTCGTGCCGGTCCCGGTGCCGTCGATGACGAGGCGCGCGATGTTCTTGGGGACTTGGGTTTAGCTTTGACTGCGATGGTCTTGGTGACGACTAGTTGGTTTTCTGCTTGCTGGAGGTCCTCAAAGGTGCGGCGGTAGTTCTTGATGCTG
The DNA here is from genome assembly GCA_905221605.1 of Symbiodinium natans. NCBI lineage: Eukaryota > Dinophyceae > Suessiales > Symbiodiniaceae > Symbiodinium > Symbiodinium natans. The sequence continues at coordinate 5,864 of CAJNDS010001041.1, forward strand.
TCCACGGTGTCGTCTTCCAGGATCTTGTACATGCCGTTTTCAGTGATCTGCTGTCTGTCCATCATGTCGATGAACTCGTGTACGGTGCAACCCGGGCGTTTTGTTGGAACTGCCAGCGAACTGGGTGTGAACCAGTTAAGCGCCTCGGAACTTCGTATCACGGTGTCACCCTTGGCATCCTGAAAGCTCTTGAGGAGGGTTCTGAACAGGTCAGCTTGGTGCACGTGTTCACGTAGTTTGAGTGCGGTAGAGTTGATGTCGAAGATCTTCTGTATCGCGTTCATAGTGATGGAATTGTCAAAGAGGAGGTTGGAGAGGTCCCCGACTCTGATGTCCTCCATAAGTTGGATGACCTGGGTCTTTGCCGTGGAGACTGCACTTTGTAGCGCCAGTTTTTGCTGGCTGAGAGGCTCTGGTTGAGACGGATTCTCAGTTCGATGTCGTCGAGGTGGGTCTCTTGAGTCCATGGCCGGTCTTGTGGCTCTGGTAGTGCGGGGACTTCGTCTGCAGGACCGCGATCTGTTTCGTCGGGGACGTTCATCTCCGTGGTGGTCGTGCTTCACCATGACTGAGGTGGATGAGCGATGGGAACGTTACTCGATCCAAACAATCTGTCATGTTTCATGATAGTCAGCTGTACAGTGCGTGAATTTCCGTATGCAATCAACGTCAAGGGGTTCCGTCACAAAGGGATGGGGGTGAGATGAAGTTTATCATGAAACATGAAGGTGCGGGACTCGCGCTTGGTCTCGGTTCTTTTGCTCACTCCAAGCCAAGCGTCGGATGTAGGTGAGATAGAACGGGAATCGTTTTTGGTGAAAACAAAATTGACCAAAGCGTAACAATGTTACTGGATGCTGTGGCGGTGCTGTTGAGGCCAGTTATCATCCAACTTTGCGTTCTGCACGACGTCGTTGAGTGGACAGATGAACCGCGCCTGTTCCTGGTTCCGATTCTTGAGGTCATGGATCATGAAGATGCTGTAGAGGATCATCTCTTTCGAGCGGGGCCCTGGAGTTTGATCTGTACTGTCCAATGGGTGCCTGCCTGGAGGATGTCGCTGAGCCGGTTGGGGATCGAAGGCACCTGCACAGGTACTTGATGCTTTGGTCGTGTCGAGAAAGGAGTTGGTCGATGGTGTCTAAGCGAGTTCTTGTCTCGTCCAAGCTTGCGTAGATGGTGGTGTGGGATGATGGATGAGGGTCCTGCGGAATGGTGGCATGGAGGCGGAGTCTGTCTCGTAGTTCTTGTAGTTGGTGGCGGGTTTGATGTCCGAGAGCATCTAGTCGTACTCCTAGTTCCTGTAGTCGTCGGGCTTGGAGGGTTTGATCACGCTTGATATCGTTGAGTTGTAGGTGAAGATCGCGGATGGAACTTGTGTGTCGGCTGATGTCGTTGGAGGCGCAGGCTCTTGATGAGTCCGCCCTGTACGCCGCTCGTTTGACGTCCAGGAGTTCTTGTAATACTGATTGGCTGCAGGTTCGCTCGTAGACGAAACCGAGCTCTTGTTCGAGCTGGTAGACAGTCTGGTCGAGGGTTCGGATCTTCTCTGCTTGCGAGGATACTGTGTCCATGAGGAGCTTCACCGCTTCGTCCGTGGTCTGATGGATCGGATCGTTGGGGTTGGCGATCTCATCTGGGATCTCGGAGGCTGTCTGCATTCTATCCGGCTGGCTGTTGGGATGTTGCTGGCCTGCTGGCTGAGGATCCGGAATGGTCTGCTCCTCGTGCATCTTGTTGGTCGGCATGGTGAAGAATTGGATAATCGACTTGCTGTTCTATCAGCTGGGCAACTTGTTCTATGCTACGTCTGTCACTGCGTCAGCCACTGAAGAGAAGCGCTCTGGGTGGGTGCGGGGAGGGGTAAGGGCGGACTTCACATGATTGCATGATGTACATGCTCAAAATCACACTTCGCTGCGGGACGCGGGGTTTGGGGAGGAAAGGTTTGGGGACCTCAACGACTGCAATCCGTCACTGCGCATCATGGGCACTTGCTGGCGGTCTTTGATATTGATTTTGCTGTGGTACTTCGAGTCATCTATGCACAAACGTCAGCATGTCTGGGTCGTGGGCTTGGTAGAGGGCGCGAAGTTCTCGGAGTTGTTGTAGACGAACCGGCTCGGGATACGCTATCTTTGAGATCATGTGGCGTCTCGTTCGATATGCACTGGCACGGTGGACTATAGGTGTGGATCCCCTTGGGGAAAGAAGCTGGTGTGTCTGTGAGGGGAGAATGAGGCGAACTTCTTTGCGGTGTAGGTCGATGTTGCATCCGAGGTAGTTGGCTTCTTCTTGTTCTTCCAACAATATGGGCGGGCCGTAGAACTCTGTTTGGAGAAACTCGCCCCAAGGGCTCGTGTAGGCCCAACTTTGTGGTAGGATGCAAATGCGGTCGTCAACATATCTCTTGGTGAAGCGGTCGAGAATTGCGCACGATGCCAAGGCTATCCGATATGTCTCATGCCATTGGTGTTCTTCGACACAACAGACCATGTGGCATAACACCGGTGACATTGGGTGTCCCATTGGGCTACCTCTGGTCTGCTTGTATACTTGTTGCTGGGAGGTGAAATAGCTGCACTTCAAGACGTACTGAGTGATCTCCCAGATGTCGTGCATGTAGATGGTGCGTCGACCATGGTTGATCTGCTTGTACTTCCCATTGAACGTTCTGGCCGTTCTAAGCGTCTTTTTGGGGTCGTAGGTGATGGAGACGTCCTGCCATGTGTCAAAGCCGTGCTGGGAGTTGGCGAAGTACTTGTTCATGGTGATCATGAGGGCTTGGAGGATACGTTCCTGTGGGACACTGGTGAAGAAGCCCGCTAGGTCCGCGATCTGCATGTGCATGTCCGCGTTGTTGGAGTTCATGAAGGTGTGAAGTTCCTTGAAGATCTTGTAGGAGTTGTCCTGTTGCAGCGCTTGGGGGAACGAGATGTACATGATGTTGGTGATGATCTTGGCGACCGTGGAGAAGAGCTTCTTGGCGAAGTGCTGGGCGAACGAGACAATGGGCCGGGACTTGATGAAGCCCTTCTTGCGCTTGGGGAAGATGTAGGACACCGGGACTTTGTCTTTGCGGTTTGGGTTGATGCCCCAAGCGTATCTTGTCTTGATGTGTTGGGGAAGTTGGTGCCACGCGTTGTGCGCTGCTGTGGTCGGGGTGATGTTGATCTTGGTGAAGACTTCAGGGTCGCCGTACATCTTGTCCATAAGCTGTTGGAAGTGGAGGGGGCAGTACGCTAGCATCTTGTGGGGATGGTGGTCCTCGCACGCGATGATGTAGTCGCTGTACTGAGTTTTGAGGCTTTTGACCATGTGGTGGTTCACGTGTTGCTCCTTCACGTTGTGGCTGAGCCGTGCCGCCGGGGCAAGGGCGAGCTGTACGGCCTCCCTGGATGGGATGGAAAGTCCATTGCGTCTGCACCATTTTCGAACATCTTCCGTCGTCTGCGAAATCCAAGTATCTGGTTCCGGGAAGGTACCCGTCTTGGATGAGTAAGTGACGATGTGGTGTAGAGGGTCTTCTGGTGATGCGTGTGCGGTCTGAAGGTCAATGACTTGATGTTCACTGAGTTCCTGTGTAGGGTTGGGGCAAGTGCATCTTCTCGCAAGTTTTGGTCCAAAACACATTCGCTGCCAGTTGTGGCACTGGGCCTCGATACTGGATCCTGGTTTGGCTACCACCGTGGTCTTCGGAACATGTAGTGGACATAGTTCGTGGTAGTGGCTTGCGATGATGGCGCGTAGAACTTCTCGTAGATGGCGTTGACATTCTTCCATAGGTGGGAGCAAACTGGTGACGAGGGGTCTTATGTTAGGGATCTCCATATGTCTCTTGTCCAGTGCCTTGACCAATGCTGCCTTGCAGAACTCCTTGTATGGGGATTCAAGGATGTTGGTCATTCGTAGTAGTGTGTATATGTTCTCGGCCGGGAAGTTGCTACTCATCAACGTTCTGGTGGTTTTCCATCGCAGAGCCGTGGTGGAGCACAGGGCGGTGAGGAGGCCCCACATGCGCGTTCTGGTGTCCACCTGTACCTTGACGGCTCGCCAAGGTCTGGTTTTCCTGCCTAGGTGTCGATGTAGTCGGGCACGTAGTTTGGTTGCCAGCACGTTGACGTCGCAAATGGTCTTGGGTTGGAAGGTGTGGCCTGTGTCTTCCTTGAAGTGTTTGTAGATGAAGGGGGCGTTGAGGGAGGGTTGGAGGTCCGCGATGTCTGCCTGCTCAATCATGTGCAACTCTGCCACATCGTCAACGCTGCGGACTTTGATCGGAACGAACTCCCAATATGTGTTGGTGGTGTGCCAGTAGTGTATGGCTGGTTCTGCGTTGACCAGTTTTTGAGCGGCGAGCGCGTTGTGTTTTCTACGTCGGTTATCTTCTCTGACTGTGACTTTCGTGGAGGTGCTGCCAATATAGAGGTGCTCAAACATGCGTCCGTGGTCGACTCTCCAGTACACTGCGTTCGGCTGATTGAAAAATTCGAATGTGTAGAGCTCCGGGGTGATACGGTGAAACTGCTTGAGGCGTACCAGCCTGCGTCGATCTACTTGGCGTCGAGGAAAATGGCAAAGAGCGGTGAGCCAAAACTTGCCGTAGAGCCAAGTGGAGTATCTGTGTAAGAAAGGTATGCGGTGAAATGTGTATTGGACCACGCTCTTCGCGATGTCCATGCACTTCACCATGGAGGAGTGTATGCGGTTGAGTCGTCTGGAGGGTTGCTGAGTTGTGAGTAGGGTACCTAGTCAATGTAGGTAGGAAGCAAGGCCTGCTACCACGATAGCGACTGCTGCCGTCCCTGCTGTGTTGGTGAGCTTGGGAAGTGACCAGGCCTTCACCATGTCCTGGTATGCCTGATCTTTTGGATGCGCCTCCGCATACACCGTGAGTCTCTTGGCAATTTCTTTCTGGGCCTGTAGTTTAGGCCCAGACATCTTGAGGGTGGAGATCCAGGTTGTTGCTGACGGGGCCGCGTATCTTGATAGCGAGCTGGTGAGTTCATGTACTTGTCGGATCTTGTCCATTTTGGCCTTGTCATCTGGTTCTCGCTGCGGAGCTATGCCGCTAAGATACTGGATGAGTTCTTCGTCGTCGAATGCGTTGACGATGTCGAGGAGGACTTTGTTTTGTCTGCCGCCTGGTGATTCGAACGGGCGGCTGGATGCTGGTGCTGCTGGTTCACCTGTAATCGGAGATCTTGGGCTGGGCTGGTAGGAGGGTGTGGTGATGCCTCCAATGAGGTTGGGATCCAGCTCGTCTTCCACGGTAGGCGGGTGGGGGTGGAGAGGGGGAGGGGGTTGAGGTGCTTGTTCGGCCACTTCGGATGCTATCGGTTGCGATACTTGGGTGTCGTCGGCGTCGATAACCTGCACAAGGTCGTGGGTGTTGTCCTGAGCGCACAGATCTCGGTGTGGATGTGGTTGTTTACCGGATGATGGTGAAGTCTTGCTGGTGCCTGTTTCGAAGAAGTTGGGCATCTGGGTTTGGGTAGGTGGGATGATGCCCTGCGGGAAGGGTGTCTTGCGGCTCTGACTTGCCAGCTGTGCGCGTAATCCTGCTATCTCCGCTTCTTTCTGTGCTAGTTGGGCACGTACTTGGGGTTGTACAGCGGGGGGATTGTTGTAGCGCATGAGGAGGTCTCCAATGTTGGCGACGAGCATCTCCATGGCTTCCTTCCGTTGGGCTTCGGAGGGCAGCATTTCAGTACCGTTTTTCCACTTCCAATAGTTGACTGCGATGGTCTCGATGCGAATGTTGCGGTTGCGGATGAAGGTGGAGAGTTTCATGTGAAACACGGCATCGGGTAGTGACTTGTGGCCTTGGAACTGAGTCCATCTTCCGTTAGCGAGTTGTCGCAACATATAATTGTGCTTGCCCTCGAAGGCCACTTGCCAAAGTTTTATGTCGAAAGGATCCATACCTGCCGTGCCATTTTTCTTGGCCGATGACGTGGCAGGTACGATTCTGGGCATCTGGACTCCTCCATACTGGTTTTTGTCGTAGAGCAGCTCGGTGGAATCCCAATGGTCTGGGAGGTCGTTGTTGGGCTGGTGAAAGATGTCCTGGAGCACTTCCTTGGCGCGTTCTTTGGGGTTAGGGCGGGCTGGGGTAGGGGCTGAAGATTGAGTAGATTGGATGGGAGAGTTCCCGTATATCGGGAGTCGCTGATCGTGACGGTGGCGATCTCGTCGTGGGTTGTGCGCCGAATCTTGTCCGTGATGAAGAGGCGTGTGGGACGTTGTAAATGTGGATCTGGGGGTCAAAGTTGGTCCCGAACTAGGACGTGGGTTGGAGTGGAATGTGCGCGTGGATCTCGGTGATGCTGACCTGGTGCGATGCCTCCTAGATGGTCTTGGCGTGCTGAATCTTCTGGGTGATCTGGATCGTCTGGAACGGTTACCTCGTCTGTGTGGGTCTGCATGCCATTGAGCATGCCGTTGATCGTGGCGATCACGTCTGTCTGCCATGGCGCGGGGGTCTGGGGATGCTGATATGTTCAGCTGTTAGTGAAAAAGCCTACGTGAGGCACGCAACGGCTGTGTCAGGCGCAAAAAACACTACACTTGCAGAAACAGCGTGTTCCAAAAATTGCATGCAGGATGTGAGGTGCATATGGCTGCAACTTCTCTCAACGGGTCCATGTGGCTGAGTTCGTTCCATCGTGAAACTGTCATTGCTGGGACTTCATCACTTCACATACTTCCATTGATGTTGGCCTGCTTCTTGGTCAACGGTGGTGCGTCGTTGAAGTTCTAGTAGAGCTTGTCGTTGGTTGATGAAGTCCGTCCATTCCTCCTGAGTTGGCGTGGCTTGCGCTTGATTCTGCTTGATGTCTGGATCCTCTTGGAAGCCTGTAGGTGTTCCCGATACCGCCAACCACGTGGTTTGATGTACATGTAGAGCTTGGTGACGTTGGATTTGGCCTGATATCTTCGGGTGGGTCCAAAAGACCGAGTGTGTTCTGGGGTGTCCGATGACTGCAAGGGGTAGAGACAGCCATCTGAACGAGGAACTGGATGCTGTAGTGGTTTGGAACCAGGCCCAGTCCAACTGTGTCTCCATCACGCTGCTGGCCGGGATGGCTAACATTGGCATTTGTCCTCCTGGACCGAGTCGGTGAAATTTGCCGATCAAATCAGGCCGGCTTGTCCGCTTGGCGTCGAAACCGTCGATGGTGTGGCAAGGGTCCGTGAAGGTGAAGATGAGTGGGTCCCAAAGTCGATGTAGTACATGTGCTGCTTGGGTGGAGACTTGAAGTGCGTGGATCTGTTGTGAGGTGAGGGGTAAGGCGAATCTCGGTGTCCATACCATGGTGGGCAGTGTGTCGCTGTGGAGGTGGTCGATGGTGAGTTTGGTGCGGATGTCGGAAGTGGAGGGTGGCGTCCAGCTGGTCGTGTGGGTGAGCTTCTGAAGCGTGTCGGTCCATATGTTAGTTGACCAGTGGTCCGGAATCTGGAACGTATTGGTTCCCTGAAGGCATTCTGTGTGGGAATCGATGCTGGGCCATGTTCTGTGGAGCTGTAGGTCATGGTGAGCCTTGCGGAAGACTATGTTGCTAACCGCCTGCATGGTCATGATGCCCGAGATGGTGTTGTACTTCGCAAACATCGGCTGGTGGAAGGGTGGCGTAGTACTATGGAGCACCACGCAGAGGTCTTGTATAGGCGGAAGCAGGGGTACCAATCCTGCTGTGCTGGGTAGGACGTGTGCTGACCAGACTCTGTGGAAGTGAGTGCAGGTCTGCTCCAGCCTGCCCATAGTTCTGGGATCTGCGAAGTTGTGTGTGAACATCCAGAGTTCCGGGTTCACACTTCGGAATTTGATGTAGCCCCAGTGCCAAAGCTGATAAAGGTTGGGCATTGTGGCCAAATCTGGGCAAGTACCTTTGCGTACGAGCATCCTAAACTGTATGGCTGTGAACTGTAGGATGTGAACTGCAGCGGTTCCTGATAGAATTTCGTGTAGGAGGGCACGTAGTCGTAGGTGTAGGGGCTTGGGTTGTGGAATGTCGACGGAGTCGGCGTAGCGCGCCATCTGGACGTGGGTGGATGCGTCGTCCTTGTATTGGTCCCAGGTCATGAGGATGCTGTTGTGAAGTTCTTGTTGGAGTGAGGGGAACTTGTGCACCAGCTGCTTCGGGAGGAAGGTCATGCGGTTGGGGAAGAATCGAATGACGGGTGTGCCGTCCTCTTGGAGTTCCCAATGGTGTGGTTCAACCGGAGGTAGCATGTGAACAAGTTCCGGTCGAATCGGTCGTCTCCACCACTGCGGCTGCACTCTCTCTATCTGATCCACTGGTAGAACTGGGCGTAGCCGGCCTTGGTCGTGATGTTGTGTGACGGATTGTGCGTCGACAGCTGATTCAAGGCTGTCTAGCAGTTGTTGCAAGCTGCTGACGTGCGTGCCCATCGTGTGGACACCAGGGTTTCGAAGTGGCGACCTGGATCTGTCTTCTCTGTGATGCCGTTCTTCGGGAGGAGGTACTGTGCGGTCGGGAGGTACGGGAATGTGTGGGAAGGCTCCGGTGTGCCAGGTTTGTAGGTCTCTGACAGGTTGGTACGTGCCGGCATAATCCATGGACATGCCGGTGGCGTGGTCCTGGGGTGGTGTTTGTCGATTGGGATACCATCTCTGGAATTGGTTCGCATGGTCTTGTGAAGAGGTTGGAGGGGGAAGGGTATGGGGCATGGTACTGTGATTTTCCGCGGAGGCGAGAACTCGACCGGGTTTGATTTCCATGTCTTGTAGTCGTCCTTGGCCGATTATCTCGGGGTAGTCGGTCTGCACCGCGCGCAATCTGGATTGGTGCAGTATCTTGGCCTTCATGGTTTGCTGTCGAAATCTGTTGACGGTGTTGCTGGTGCCCTCGTCAGTGGTGCTGAGCATCTCCATGTATTTGGATGGGTGCAAGTTGGTCGTCCATGGTCTGGCTGGCATCGACGACGTGTCCGTGATGATGGGGGTGTCATCCTCCTCCACGATACTCACCAAGAGTGCTTGCCATCTTTGTAGTATTTGGGGTCCTAGTACTTGCACGACCTGATGATCAGCGACTTGTCCACTTAGCCAGCGGTGAAGGGCGTACTCCATATCTTCTGCCGGATCCATGATGAAAGTGAGCGTCTAATGATCCGTTGTGGTCAAGAGCAAAACTGCATGCGAAATGCAATCAGCACTAACGACACCTAAAGGCAGCCGGAGCATGTCTCTCAAGGTCAGAGTCTAACGCATCACCGTAGTGCATGAATTCACTTGACGCGTGATCTCATGTGCCGAAAAGAAAAGACAGGCTGGTTCATCCGTGACGCTGTACTACATGCATTCGATTGCAATCCGTAACTAGCGCACACATCGGGCTAAATGCATAGACCTCGGTGCAGAGATTTCAAACAGTTCGGGACTGCAGAGTGATGTGTGGTGGGGTGGGGGTGCACTTCATCCAATCTGCGACCTGTTCCGCTTGACGTCTTCCATTTTGACATGCTGTGATTAACGCGCTGGTACCGCACGAGTGAGGGTTCGTGAAGGTGAAAAAGAAATCGTCACTTTGCTCTTCACGATGAGGAAGAAGGATTCGCCAGCTCAGGTAGTTGTCAACGTTGTTGTCCGCGTTCATTGTCTCGGGATCTGTTGGGAACTGGAGGTGGTGTGGTGGGTGAGGGTCTAGGGTGGAAGACGTTGATGGTGATCCCGGTGATCTCAGCGTACTGTGCATCAATGACGCTCTTCTCGGTGTGGGAGAAGACTGTAGTGAAGTTGCGACTGGCTCGGCTGGTGTCGTTGAAGTGTGCCTCGATGAGCGCCTTCTGAGTCGTCCATCCCCCTCCCTTCTGCCGCATGTGGCTATGCTGGGAGGTGGACGATGTGACGCGTCCAAATATGGTGAAACCTGTGGCTATTTCTCGTTCGGCAGGACCTGCTCTGGCCTTTGGAAGGCGGAGGGCTTTGCGGAGGTTGGTGTGGCAAAATCCGAGTTGAAGGTTGTCGGGTGAGTTGTCTTGGTGGAATCCGTTGAACCCACGGTGGGGTAAGTATGCTTTGTTGTAGGGGAGGTTGTCGTCATCCCAATTGGTGGGCTCCCAATTCGTGGGTCTGACGAAGCCCTCGCGCAGGATGTGCCATAGGCCTGCTTCATCGGTAGCGTGTGACCAATATGCCTTGTAGGCGCCCTTGTGCTTGGGAGGTGATGGACTGTTGGCATCGTGTGCGTGAGGTGGGGGTTTGGTGGTGCGTAGTGGTATGACGAGGACCTGTACCAGTGGGTAGTCGGTGGTGTCCTGTTTGTTGCTGTAGGGGTCGACGTGGATGAGCTCCGGGTGGATCACCGTGTCCGTGTTGGGGCGATTTCTGAACTTGCCGAGGAAGGGCGTGATCTTGTAGTGAGAGCAAGCGAAGGATCTTGCCACCTGGCGGATGGCCATCTGTGCTGGGTTGGAGAGCCAAAGGGGTTGTCCTTGGGTGAGGTTGGCGATGTCGTGCATGATGTCGTTCATGTATCGGACGCCTGTGCTGGAAGGGTCCATGGGCGGTGGTGGGTCTTGTTGGTGGTACATCTCGGACACACACGCGAGCCTGTAGGGGTCTGCCAAGGCGTCTTGGTAGAGCATCTTCATGCGTCGACGTTCTTCAGGCTTGAAGCCTGATTCGGTTTCTGTTCCTGCATTGTGTGAAGCGGCTTCTGAGGGTGCTTGGGGTAGTCGGGATGAGGAAGCAGGTGTGTCACTGTGGGTCGCCGTGTGTGAAGCAGATCGGTGGAGCGCGGGGGTGAGAACGACGGTCGTGCCTCTGCGCCTGGTGCTGCTTGGGGAGGGGCTGCGTTGTGATGGTGTTGGTTGGGACGTGCGGTGATGATGAACCGGAGAAGAGCGCCTTCTCGATGTTCGCGATTCGGCTTCTTCCGAGTGTCGACGTGTGGATCTGGATCTTCTTGGACTGCGTGGCCGTCTGGTTCTGTCTGTCTGGTGGGGGGGGTTGGGTGCGGGGCTGTGGGGTGAATGGGAAATGTGCGTGTGTCGCGTAGATCTGGTGCTCCTGGGGTGGGCTGGGCTGGGCTCATAGGTGGTTCGGCTGCGACTTCGGGTGTGGTGTGTGGTAAAGGACTCTGCTCTGTGTTGGTCGCCAGGATGTTGTAGTTGCGTTGGGGCGGCTCTGGCATGGGACTGAAGTAGCGGTGCCACGACTTTCTCAATCATGCCTGTGATGCACGTGAACATCTCCGTCATCTGGGACGGTGTCGTCATCGACATGGTTTGGGAGGGTGGCTCTGGGGCTTGACGAGGTGGTGGATGTTCTCCGTGATGAACCGGTTGGCCTCTTTGATGGTCATCTTGTTGTGTGTCAGAAATCTGGGTGGGCATAGATCGCTGAGGTGCCGGAAATGGTCTGGACTGTGACAAAGGCTCCTGTCGTGCTGCGTCTCGCTGCGGATCTCGGTGAGTATATACTTGAGTAGGGTCTTGCTGAGATCTGCGTCCTTGGTCTGGGTGTTGTGTGTCAACTGGAGCATCTTGCTGACGTGGCTGGTCGTGTTCTGCTGGATCTCGATGTGCATAGGCGCCCGGGGTATTTAGTAGGGAGATGGGGTAAGGTCCTTCTCGAACTGGAGGATGAGGCTCTGCATGCGCGAACACGGAATGATCTGCTCGTTGTGGGACATTCATCTGTTGCGGAAGATAGTGTGCTGGCCGAGGTGCGGCATGATTCCATTCTGGTCGACCCTGAGGAGGGCTTTGTTGTTGATGGTGGTGCGCAAAGTCTCGAGGGTGGTGGTCTGGTCGTGGATCTTGGCCTTGATGATATTGCTGACCATGCTGAAGATACGGAGGTGGGTCCGGATTCTGCCAATGACTTGTGGTCTGGGGGTAGGAGTGAGGTTGTGGATGTAGAGGTGCTGGTCGTGCTTCCGGGTGATCGCTGCGGCCGTGTTGTTGAGGACTGGCATATTGATGGTGAAGATGGATGTTCTGGTTGGTCGTCTGTGAATGTGGGCCCGTCGTTTGACTCGAAGGTGCGTATCCTGCTGCATCATCACGACTATGCGTCGGAGGGCCGAATTGCATTTGATCCAAGAACGCGGCTGGTGCCATCCATTGTGGCCGTAGAGATGCTGCATCCTGGTGGGATGGCCACTGGTATTGAGCGTGTACTCCTCCGGCTGGTGGGTGTTGGTTCCATCGGCCTTGCCATCCTTGATCGTCTCCTGGGTAATGTGTCGTCGAGTGTGGCGTCTCGGGAGGAGGAGGAGGATGTGCCTGATAGTCTGGTGGAGGAGGAGGAGGAGGCGGCTGCCGCTGCCAACTTTGTTGGTACCACTGGTAGCCGTCCATGGTGCGAGTCCGATGTAGCTGGGGTACGAGCTACTCACTACTCTGACCTATGAAACCGTTACGGCAAAGACGTAACAAAAAGAATGTTGCTAACATCTCCGGATGCTGGTTCAGGTCTAACAATCGAGGAACATACGGCACGCCGGCCGTCTTGCTGGGCATCGGTGGCACCCACATTAGTGGGCCCGGCATGTTACTAGTGCACGAAAACAATAGTACTTTGCATTCTCACTCGCCAGGTGAGCTCACATTTTTGGATTATCCTATGCGTCCGCACCGAAGTGAAGACTAACATAGGCAGCATGAACGCGTAGGAGCGAGGCTCCACCTACACCCGCGGCCCAAGGCGAGGGCGGGCTGGCTGTATAACACACTTTTTGTTTTAGTGCTTCCACATAAACTGGTAGATGGAGATGCTCCGAAGGTAGAGATGCTCAAGCAAGAGGTAGTAGAGGAGCCCGAAAGTGATGAGGTAGAAGGGTCGCGAATGAAGGTTTATATGAAATATACTATGAGGTACTTGAAATGTTCCTTCAACTGTGCTCGTCACGCTCAGATGCTCTGCAAGTCATGCTCTGATGCTCCACCACTCATGCTCAACCAAGCTTGCTCACCACGCTCAGAAGCTTGCTCACCACGCTCAGAAGCTCTACAATTCATGCTCTGATGCCCCACAATTGATGCTGGCACAATTCTGCTCATCACGCTCAGATGCTCTGCAAGTCATGCTCTGATGCTACACACTTCATGCTCCCGCAACTCTGCTCATCGCGCTCCGATGCTCCACAGTGCATGCTCAAATGCTCTAACACTCATGTTCCGAACCTTCTCCATGCTTTCGTCCATCATCATGCTCGACATGTTCCATCACCATGCTAAAGTGACATACTCACGCAATTCTGCTCAGCTGCTATTCACAACACACAAGCTGAAAGCATCACGATCCACTCAAGCTTGATAGGCTCGAGGTCTTCTGGGGTTTGGGGTGTGTCATGCTCACGGCATCAAGAATTCACCCATGCTCAAATACCAAATGCCCAAAATGAAAATCTCGTTCTTGAAGGACTGGTTGAAGCAACAGCGATGATGCACCATACACAGCTTGCGTTACAGGGTGTCTAAGACAATCACGCAGGTACACGTTCTGGCGTCCCAGAACGCTTCACCACCAATTGCAAGTGTCTTCGTTGGCAGGAGACTTGCAATGGTGCTCCTGCCCCCTGCTGAACATCATGTGCAGAAAACTTGTTAGATCGCAAATTCGTGCTTCTTTTCGCTCTCGTATGCAGTGCTTGTTGACGTTCCCGCATGTACAGCGGTGTGCCACACACACACACACACACACACACACACACACACACACACACACACACACACACACACACACACACACACACACACACACACACACACACACACACACACACACACACACACACACACACACACACACACACACACACACACACACACACACACACACACACACACACACACACACACACACAACCACACACACACACACACACACACACACACACACACACACACACACACACACACACACACACACACACACACACACACACACACACACACACACACACACACACACACACACACACACACACACACACACACACACACACACACACACGCACACACACGCACAGACACACGTGCGTGCACACACACACACACATACACCCACGCATGCACCTTCCGTGTGCGTGAGGCCCTATGCCCAACACCCCACAACCCCAAACAAGTATTGCGCTCTCAAAGGAGCTGTGCGAGAACACCAGGCACGTGACACAACCAAGCCCTTGAGCAGTGTGCTTTCGTGACCTTTAAAGTTTATTTTGATTTCATCTTTGGTTTCTTTCGTGACGACTGTGTTTCTTTTTCGCAGCTCAACTCTGTGCGAAAGAGCTTGTGTTTGTCATTTCTGTCAGTTCACGGGCCAATATATGCGTTGTGGTGCGTTTGATGCTCTGTTTGGGGTTGGGCTGCTGTTGCCGCTGCCTGTCATGACAGGCCTGGACAACCACAAGCCAGCGTGTTACTCCAAAAAGCAGTGATGGCTCCACAGTTGTGCGGTTTGTAAGGAAGGCAGGGTAGCGGAGCTGACAGGGAGATATCCTGATGACCGGTGCCATCAAGGCTTAAAACACCACTCGACAACGGACCCCATGAATCCTAATACCCCCGCTAGCAAATGAATCCTTTCCGAACCCATCATGAGAGCATTCCCCCCCGCTTGCAATGGAGGGGGGGGGGGGGCTGCGCTTTTTTTGGCCGGGCAAACTTGCTTAAATCATACGAATCCCTTCCAAACCCATGATGTTGCGAGCATTGTTTGCAAACGGCGGGGGCTGCGCGCCCCCCCCTTTTTTTAGCCGGCAAGCCTGCTTCAAAGCTCACGAATCCCTTCCAAACCCATGATGCGAGCATTGTGTTTTCAAATGCGGGGGTTTGCGCAGCCCCCAACCCCCCTGAAAAAAGAGGGAATATATGCTTGCTTTCCTACGAAAATTCAGACCTTATAGTGGAAGTTGAATTTTCCGATTAAAAATAGAGATATAAACGTCTTCTTAATAAAGAATCGAGAAAATAGAGCTTGTGTTATGAGAATATGACAAACATGAACAAAACACTTGCTGTCTGCGAGTCACAGATAGAGATAATACATGTACTCTTATGACAATATAGAGAATTTGCTTTTCATGTATTCCTCTCTCATGTCTTCCTCGTGAAATAAAGAGAAGAAGTCTGAAAATACTGACAAATAGTAACTATAGAACAATAGAGCTTTTCGCTATAGAGAAATTAGAGGGCTTCCTATGACAACATAGAGGCAATAGAGGTTTTCATACGAAAATATAGCGAAAATACAAAGCGTCTTCATATTGAGATGCAGAGGTCTTGATATTCAAATATAGAGAATAGAGGTGTCCTATCAACATAACAAGAAAAGAGAGGTTTCATATCAACATATGCACAAAAAAGAGGTTTTCCCAAAGAAAAAGGTTCTCATGTTCAAATTCTAACACAATGGAGGTTTTCCTATTTAGACACAGGGAAAACAATGGGCTTCCTATTCGAATAGGACAAGAGGATCAAAAACACTTAATTGCAAGTCACATATTGAGATAACACAGAGAATTAGTTTCTCATGTATTCCTCTCTCATGTCTTCCTCATTAAATATAGAGGAAATCTATGACGATATAGAGAAAAATAGAGAGAAATAGAGGCTTTCGTTATAAAATATAGAGAAATAGAGGTTTTCGTATTGAAGTATATAGAAATTTGAAAAACTAGAGGTTTTCATAGTAGATGTAGAGAAAATATAGGTTTTCAGGCTTTCCTATTAAGATATAGAGAAAATGGAGGTTCATAGTAAAATATAGAGAAAGCCGCAAAAACGCTCCGCACCCGCAGCAAAAAAATCAAACGTGCCCCCACGGCACCCGCAACAGAAAAAAAAAAGAAAAGAAAACGCGCCCCCGCACCCGCAGCAAAACAAACGCGCCCCCGCACCCGCAGCAAAAAAAAAGACACGCCCCCGCACCCGCAGCAAAAACAAAACGCACCCCGCACCCGCAACAAAGAAGCACCCGCAGCAAACAAAAAACACTCTTACCGGGTTTAGGGTTTAGGGCCCTACACCCTTAAACCCGGAAGCTTCCGCCGCTTCCAGGAGCAGCTGGCGCAAAGCGGAAAAGGCCTCCTCTTAGGGTTTCAGAACTGCGAAAAGGGAAGGTACATAGAAGGAAATAGTTTTGGGGGGCTTCGAGGACTGTTAGGGTTTAGAACCCCGAAACTTCCTTAAGAGACCGCACCATGGCTGTCGGGTGCCAGGCTGGAGGCCGCGACAGCGGGCTTTGTGTGCGGCCAAGCTGTTTCTACTGGCGACTCTCGCGTGCGGCGAAGGGCGAGCAGTCCTCTAAGGATGGTGCATGGCTTGAAGAACCGTCTCCTGGTGTAGGTGTTTGAGAGGTCCATGCTGGCTACCTAAACCCTGAACCCTAAACCCAGACGGCCTCAGTGTTCTTGTGCGTTGCTTCAGGGGTAGAGGGGAGCGACAGAGCCTGCGCCTTTGAGGCAGCATCTCCGATGGGGGCGGGACCGCCGCAAGTTCTCAGAGGGTTCGCTGCTTTTGATGTATAAGGGGCTTCCCACAACAGCGCCCCGAAATCACACCTAAGCCCTATCTAAAGGCTCCTATGTAAATTCAGGGTAGTCTTTATAATCCCCTATCCCTACAAAACCTAACCCCAAAAGGAACTACACTCTAAGCCTTAGCGGGTAAACCCTTGGAGGAGGATTGCGGTATTGAACCGAGTCTGCGGTTGCCGCATGTGGTGACCGTAATGTAGGGGCCTGAATAATTCGAATAGATTTTTTGGGGTTATTCTAGTATAATTGTAAAGGGACCATAAGGGGATACTACTAGTAATTACTAATTACAAATAGCATCCCCTTATGCTCCCTTTACAGGTATACGATAGCAACTATAGGGCCTATAGCAGACCGCCCCAGAGTCTGCTGAAGTCTTCAGAGCCCTCTTGGGGTTCAACGTTGGGGTTTCGGGGTGTTTCGGGTTTAGCGTTTCGCGTTTCTTGGTGTTTAGGGTTTAGGGTTTAGGGTTTCGAGATGTTTCGGGATGTGTCGGGCTTAGGGATGTTTCGGGTTGAATTAGGGTTTATGGTTTAGGGTTTAGGGCTAGCTGTTCTGAAGAGGAGTCCCCCGAAGAGGAGGGTGCGCCGGGCGAGGAGGACCGCCGGACCTTGGGCAGTGGACAGCCCCAAACCCCAAAGCCAAGGTCAATATGGGAGCTTCCCGAAACCCTGAACCCCGAGCCCCAAGCCATAAACCCTAAACCCGAAACCTTAAACCCTAAAACCTAAAACCCTGAACCCTAAAACCCTAAACCCTAAACCCTAAACCCTAAACCCTAAACCCTAAACCTCTCCAAAGCCCTCAATATAGGTCGTCAGCGGCGCCATGCAATCTCAAGTAACGGATCTGGTTTTCCTTATAATCGGGTTCTTGATACTTAAGGGAGTGGGGTTCAAGGAGTTTAGGGCTTACAGGGTAGGTAACCCAAGGTTCCCGAATACTCCCCACGACTGCCTAAGACTCTCTAAGCTTCCCTAAGGTTCCCTAAGTACCACCCGACTTTCCCGGTCAGCCACCGACTTCCAGTTGGTATCCACTCAGGGCGCCCGGTGGTCAACATACTTAACGTTGGGGTTTAGGGTTTAGGGTTTAGGGTTTAGGGTTTAGGGTTTAGGGTTTAGGGTAACTCCGTGCCACCCTTAGGACTAATGTTGTTCCCCCAGCTGCCGAGCAAGTGGAGTCCTGACGCCTTGTACTGTCATGAGATTCGGGGTTTGCTCGTTTAGGTGTTTGTGGCCCAGCTGGTACTTTCTCCTAAACCCTAAACCCCAAACCCTAAACCCTAAACCCTAAACCCCCTGCCCGTGCCCTTTCATCTGCCAGCAGGCATTTGCCTCGACGCCGCATGCGATCCATTGCTGGGGACTCTTTCTTCAGGGTTTGGGTTTAGGGTTTAGGGTTTAGGGTTTAGGGTTTAGGGTTTAGGGTTTAGGGTTTAGGGTTTAGGGTTTAGGGTTTAGGGTTTAGGGTTTAGGGTTTAGGGCAGCCTGCAAAGCACGTAAGGGCAGGTTTTTGGGCTTCGGAACGCTTCTTCGCTCCCTGATCTTCCTTCCACCATGTGTTAGGATCCGCCACGTGGTGACCTCTAAACCCCTCACCCCCCCCCCCCCCCCCACCAAAAAAAAAAAAAAACCTAAAATCTGAACCCTAGAACCCCCCAGGCTTATGATGCCCTAAGCCTGCAAGTCCAACCGCCCACCGTTGGCTGAGGCGCATCCGACTCGGACGGAGATGCCTTGCCCATCAAGCTGCTCTTGCCGGGCTCTTGGTTGAAGCTTTGAGAGTTTGGGCTTTGCACTGCTTAATATACGGGTTGGAATAATTACTATCAGTCTTCCCTTATGGTCCCTTGAGAATGATACTATAATAACCCCCCAAAACACTATTCCAATTATTGAGGCCCCTATATTGTAGGGCGCAAGGTTTGAGAGTTTGGGCTTTAAATGGTATTTAAGGGTGCTTCGGGCTCAGGGCTTGGGATTTGGGTTTCCCGGCTGGCTGCAGCGCTCCTATGCCCACCTCCCTCAAAACCCCTATGCTAGGTCGGGCCTTGGGGATATTGCATACTTTCCCTTGTTGGGTTGAGAAGAGGCTCATATTCAGGAATCTTCTTGTGAGGGTTTTCAAGGTTTTTTGGGCCATCCTTGAACCCTGAGCCCTAAACCCTAAACCCTAAACCCTAGATCTGCCCCTGAACCAGGTCTGCTTTTGAGGGCGGCCCGCCCGTGCTTTTCTTCGACTACCCACCGGCGGTGGGACAGGAGCGGGGCTTCAGGGCTGGGGGGGGGGGGGGGGGGGGTTAGGGGTTTAGGAATTAGGTTTTAGGGTTTAGGTTTTAGGGTTAGGGTTTTGGGCTTAGGGTTTAGGATTTAGGGTTTAGGGTTTAGGGTTTAGGGTTTAGGGTTTGCAGGGGGGAGAGGGGTGAAGAGAAGACGACAGGTCCTACACACCCAAGCCCTATCAGCCCTACACCTAGACGCTGGACCCTATAGACCTTAGGCCATACAAATTTGGGAGGTTCCCCCCTTATACTAACAGTCCTTAATAATAGGGCTTATAGTAACCCCCTATTCTAATCCCTATTAAGGACTCCTAGTATAAGGGGGGGGGGGGAACATCCCAACCTAAAAGCCCGAAGCCCTGACCACAGCTGACGCCCCGATGTGCTACGAGCCTGCAGGCAAGGGAGGTGGATCCCGACCGCATCATCTTTCTTGATGAGCCGGGGGCACCCGGCCGGTTCAAAGCTTTGGCCAGCTTAGGGTTTCTAGGGCTTCGGACTCTCGGGTTTAGGGTTTAGGGTTTAGGGTTTAGGGTTTAGGGTTTAGGGTTTAGGGTTTAGGGTTTAGGGTTTAGGGTTTAGGGTTTAGGGTTTAAGGCAAATTCCCCCCCGGTGGGAAGGTGTTCAATGAAGCATGAAAGTTTTAAGGGTCAAGGGCTTGCGGCTCCTGGGCCCTCAACACCAAGACAAACCCAACAGCCTTCTTGTGACGTCTGTCACTGCGCAGTTCCACATCATGACCTTCGGGACTACTGCGCCAGGACGAAAGTTCGTCGCATCGGGCACTTACGCCAGCATGTACGTGCAAACCCCCCACCCCCATAGACTCCTCCACCAGATGTGCCTCTGGGGCGCGGAGGATTTAAAGTCCTCCGTCGGAACAAAAAAGTAATATATGTTTAAAACAGCGCGCAAATTCCTCCGCTGGCCAGGCCACAGAAAATGCACTTCCGCGTACTCCGCGTCCTCCACTAACGCAAGATATGCAAGTGCGACAAAACTTTCTTCCTCCTGATGCTCCCACCCCACTCAACATGAATAGGGACCCGTGCAAATTTCCTGCAAGCCAACATTTCCGTGTCCCTGGCCTGCCTTGGAAACACTCAACATGAGAGTTTCACACGGACGTGCCTTGCCGAGCTATCGGTCTTGGAGTTCATGCTGCTCCCACCCCACTCAACATGAATAGGGACCCGTGCAAAATTTCCTGCAAGCCAACATTGCCGTGTCCCTGGCCTGCCTTGGAAACACTCAACATGAGAGTTTCACACGGACGTGCCTTGCCGAACTATCGGTCTTGGAGTTCATGCTGCTCCCACCCCACTCAACATGAATAGGGACCCGTGCAAATTTCCTGCAAGCCAACATTTCCGTGTCCCTGGCCTGCCTTGGAAACACTCAACATGAGAGTTTCACACGGACGTGCCTTGCCGAACTATCGGTCTTGGAGTTCATGCTGCTCCCACCCCACTCAACATGAATAGGGACCCGTGCAAATTTCCTGCAAGCCAACATTTCCGTGTCCCTGGCCTGCCTTGGAAACACTCAACATGAGAGTTTCACACGGACGTGCCTTGCCGAGCTATCGGTCTTGGAGTTCATGCTGCTCCCACCCCACTCAACATGAATAGGGACCCGTGCAAATTTCCTGCAATTGCCGTGTCCCTGGCCTGCCTTGGAAACACTCAACATGAGAGTTTCACACGGACGTGCCTTGCCGAACTATCGGTCTTGGAGTTCATGCTGCTCCCACCCCACTCAACATGAATAGGGACCCGTGCAAATGTCCTGCAAGCCAACATTTCCGTGTCCCTGGCCTGCCTTGGAAACACTCAACATGAGAGTTTCACACGGAGTGCCTTGCCGAACTATCGGTCTTGGAGTTCATGCTGCGCCAGGACGAAAGTTCGTCGCATCGGGCACTTATGCCAGCATGTACGTGCAAACCCCCCACCCCCATAGACTCCTCCACCAGATGTGCCTCTGGGGCGCGGAGGATTTAAAGTCCTCCGTCGGAACAAAAAAGTAATATATGTTTAAAACAGCGCGCAAATTCCTCCGCTGGCCAGGCCACAGAAAATGCACTTCCGCGTACTCCGCGTCCTCCACTAACGCAAGATATGCAAGTGCGACAAAACTTTCTTCCTCCTGATGTAAACCCTGAACCCCGAGCCCCAAACTCAGCCCCTAAACCTTCCAAGCCTAAACCTGAAGCCGATTTCCGCGGGAGAGCCCTGTGCGCCAACTTAGGATCTCCCGAAGATACCCGGAGGTCCTATTCAGCCGGGACCCCAGGGCCTTGCTTCAGGGTTGGGGACCCTCCACGCAAAAAACCCTAAACCCAACACCCGAAAAAATGGCTTAGGGCCTAGATTTCAAAGTTCCACGGGCCCGAACCGCTGTATGATCCGGTGCAGCCCATAGACGTCTAACTTTATAGGGGGGCCCCAAAAATCCACCCTAGGTTCAGGGTTTAGGGTTTAGGGTTTACCGTGTTGATGTAGGGTTTGGTGTTGCTTTGGGAGTTAGGGTTTTAGGGTTTTGGGGGGGCATTGAGGGTGAAGGGTTTTCAGCCCTTATTGCTTACAGAGTTCTCGATCCTAGAAACTTGTGAACCTCGCCCGTGCCCTAAGCCGTACCCAGCCCTTCAAATCCCAACTCTTTAAACTTTAAACCCTGTAAGCCTGAAAGCCCTCAGCCTCGAGCCTGACTCCCTGCACTTGGAGCGCCCGAGGTCATCCGGGCGTGGTTCACCGTTACAACGCCGTGCTCAATACCCTTTACGGCGCAGGCCGGCGATTGTTAAAAAGGTTGTCATTGGGACGTTCCCCCTTATACGACGGTCCTTAATAGGGAGTACAATAGGGGGTACTATAATCCTTGTTGAGGACTGTTAGTATAAGGGGGAACATCCCAAGGTTGAAAGACGGGCCCTCCTCATCCTATGACCTCTTGCAGCGGAGGCCAAACCCGATCGTAAACCCTATAAACCCTAAAAACTTCCCTATAAACCCTATAAGCCCTATAAACCCTATAAACCCTATAACCCTTAAACCCCATAAACCCTAAAAACCCTATAACCCGATAAACCCTACAAACCCTAAAAACCCTAAACCCTATAAACCCTACAAGCCCTGCAAACCCTATTAACCCTAAAAGCCCTAAAAACCCTAAAAGCCGTAAACCCTGTAAACTCCAAACCCTAAATTAACCCTAAATAAACCCTAAATAAACCCTAAATAAACCCTAAATAAACCCTAAAAAACCCCAAACCCTCACAGTGCGAGGCCTGGCGGAGGTCCCGGCAGACACGGCTCCTCGGTTGCCCCCACAGCAGGCTTTCGGGCTTCCGAGGCTTTGGGTTTGGTAGGGTTTAGGGTTTAGGGTTTAGGGTTTAGGGTTTAGGGTTTAGGGTTTAGGGTTTAGGGTTTAGGGTTTAGGGTTTAGGGTTTAGGGTTTAGGGTTCTTACTCTGCTTTCTGGCTTTTAGACCATTTAAAGCCCGAAGTCCTGAACGCTCAAACCCTTGTTCCCGGCTGAGGGCAAGTGGACTCTTCTCTGGAGCGGAACGCCGAAGCGCGGGCCCTGGCATGCTTCCGTCACTCTGAGCCCGAACCCATGGTTTAGGGTTTAGGGTTTAGGGTTTAGGGATTAGAGCCCCCTAACCGCCCGCCCTAAAACCCTGAAATCATCGTCAGAAGTCGGGTACAGTTTGAGGAGTCTGCCTGCGGTATTGGGTAAGCCTCTGACAGGCCCCATAGTTCCTGGAAGCCCATAGACTCCAAAAGCCCTTCAAACGCCCTAGAAAGATTGCAGCCTACCGCCCTGTACGCCCTCACCTTTTCCCCATAACTGTGCCAGGGCTAGGCCCTAAACCCACTTAAACCCTATCCTCTGAGTCTGAGCCTGCTATAAACTCATGAGAAACCCTGCAAAGCCTAAAGTAAGAAACCAACTATGATCTCTGCAAACTTGAAACCCCCCACTACAAACCCTGAACACGTAACATAAACTCTACCAACCTCCTATACATCCTCAAATGCCCAATAAGCTACAACTCTAAACTCTGGATCCTAAATAAAGAAGACCCTCTCAACCCATGATAAAGCATGAGGCAACACTATGGCCCTAAACCCTAAACCCTTGTGAAATTCCAACTAGTCAAGACCGTATAGTGTAAGCTCGAACTCCTATAGTGTAGAGCCCAACCCAACTCCCTTAATAAAAGGGCAGGTCTTTCACCTCTTTACCTACTCCGCAGGCCTTGAGCTCAACCTTAAGTGCCAGACAAGCGTGCTACGCAGTTACTGCTCTTCCCCCCTCCCTCAAAACCCTGAACCCCGAACCCCGAACCCCGAACCCCGAACCCTGAACCCTCAACCCTCAACCCTCAACCCTAAACCCTAAACCCTAAACCCTAAACCCTAAACCCTAAACCCTAAACCCTAAACCCTAAACCCTAAACCTTATCAGCTGGGATGTCAAGGCCGGAGGCGCTACGAGACTTCTTGCCCTTCCAGAAGACGCACCTTGGGCCTGCAGTTGCCAACGCTGGGGTTTAGGGTTTAGGGCTTACGGCTTAGGGCTTAGGGGTTAGGGTTTCGGGAGGGGAAACCCTGACGCCCAAACCCAGGCAGGTAGCAAGCCTTAACGAAGAAAGTTGCCACAGCGTGGTAAAGCCCGGCCGCCACGTCCTTACGATGACCGCGTCTGTTCGCCTGTGTGCTCACGAGGTCTGCTTTTTCCTGGGGGGGGGGGGGGGAGCTCGAAACTTCCCCATTGTCCCAAGCAAAATCGAGCCTCTGTGTTTTTGAAGCTTGCATCATCCTAAGCCCAAACCCCTACCCCATGCAAACCCTACATCCCATACGGTTCAGACGCGAGGCCTCCCATAGCCACCTCCAGAGAACCCCTAGACCCTTTCACTCCACAAGCGCACCGAAGCTGCATGAGTGGGGCAAAGGGGTTGAGGGCTTTGGTCTCCGCCCAACCCAACTTACCCAACCACCCAGAGCAATAGAAGATCGGAGAAGTTTAGGGTTTAGGTTTAGGGTTTAGGACTCATCAAGCGCCCCTTTGGCATTGATTCCGGCAGGGGGCTGGTTACTAAAACAACCCTAAACCCTAGACACTAAACGGGGCTATTTAGGGTGGGAGGTACTAGATGTGCCCCCGGCTTCGTGTAATTTTTGGGTTTAGGGTTTATTGGGTTTTAGGGTTTGGGGGCTTCGGGGTTTCAGGGGTCAGCGGCTTAGGGTTTTGCAGGGCTCAGGGGTCTACGTAAGGGGGTTTGCCTAAACCCTAAACCCTAAACACTTACAGTCGGGGTCTAGGGGTTTGCATGCCAGGAACCACTTCCCAGCGTCGAACCATCTGGGGAGAAAGGACCTGCCGGGTCCTCAAGTGCTCGCATGTTTCCGGGAATAGGTTAGGGTTCAGGCTTTAAATTAGGGTTCTGGGTTTTTTTGTTTTTTTTTGGGGGGGGGGGGGGGGGGGGGGGGTGGTGTATTCGGGGTACTCTGGGTTTGGGAAAGATGCCCGTGCGATGCAAGAGAATAGACGTTAGACCCACTATAGGTAAGTTATGATGCGTTCAGTATAAAGGTTCCAGCAGCCATAAAGGCCTAAACCCTGAGACCCTTAACCCCTGAAACCCTTAAGCCTTAAACCCTTGAACCCTCGAACCCTCAAACCCTTGAACCCTCAAACCCTTGAACCCTCGAACACCTAAACCCTAAACCCTCAAACCCCTAGACCCTCAAACCCTTAAACCCTTAAACCCTCAAACCCCTAAAGCCTAAACCCTTAAACCCTCAAACCCCTAAACCCTCAAACCCTTAAACCCTTAAACCCTCAAACCCCTAAACCCTCAAACCCTTAAACCCTAAACCCTTAAACCCTTAATCCCTTAAACCCTTAAACCCTCAAACCCTGGATCCATCGAGTCGAGGCTCTGGCGAAACATCCGTTTGATGCAGCAGCGGTTCCCGGACGGAAGGCCCCTACTCTCACGGAAGGGGTTTAGGGAGTTTAGGGTTTCAGGTTTAGGGTTTAGGGTTTAGGGCTAGGGTTTCGGGTTTAGGGTTTAAGGTTTGGGGTTTAGGGTTTAGGGTGTCGGGTTTAGGGTTTCGGGTCTCGGGTGGCGGGTTTAGCGTTGTTCTTCCAAGGATGATCTTGTTTTTTGGCAGTCGGGGGATAAAAGGTGTATGCTAGAGTCCGTAGAGGTCTCAACTGAACCCTGTACCCTAAACCCTAAACCCTAAACCCTAAACCCTCCACACGTACCAAGACTTGTGCCCAGCACCAGCCCAGGGAAAAACCAGATGGGGCAGACAAACCCTGGGCCCAAGGAGCCTGTATTTAGGGTTTAGAGTTTAGGGTTTAGGGTCCCCTCCCCCCTCCCCCCCCCCCCCCCCCCGACAAAAAAAACAAAAAATGAAAAACAACCAGGCCACAATTCGCAGAACTCGTTCAGCGTGAAGCTACATGGAATAGACTGTATCAGAGACCCCACATTGCCAGGCAAATGAGCGTATCTTTGCTCAACCCCTCTCTGCAAGAAATCCTAAACCCTAAACCCTGTGAGGGTTAGGGCTTGAGTTTTCGACACGTGGGAGCCGAATCTTGGACTGGCAGGTTGTTCTTAATAAGTTACCAAAGGCATGAAGCAGCAATGGGCACAAAAGCCTTCCTTCGCTGAGGCTTAAACCCTAGACCCTAAACCCTAAATCCTAAGCCCTGTAAACCCGAAGTCCTGTACGTGAACGAAGGTTTGACATCACGCCGCAGACCTTCCTGGTGCCCAGCCAATTCAAATTCTGGGTGGTGCGGCCCCCAGCAATGATGTACCACTGCGGTTTAGGGTTCAGGGTTCAGGGTTCAGGGTTTAGGGTTTAGGGTTTAGGGTTTAGGGTTTAGGGTTTAGGCTTGGATTCCCTCAACTTCTTAAGTTAGGTTACTGAGGAACCTACAAGGAAGGTTCACAGATGCGAGACGCCAAACTCTGCTTTCCGACTTGAGACAATGCGGCCGTATAGGGTTTAGGGCTCGGGCTGTTAAGAGCTTTTCAGGGCTTAGGGTGGAGGAGCTATTTACAGGAGAGTCCATCTTCGGTGTTTGTGCACCACTGGATCTATGAATTGTTATGCGAGACGGGCCACTGTGCTTGTCATGTAACACGATATTTCCCCGTGGTGTCCCCGTATTACTCCCTTTAGAATTGGAAGTATACAAATGAGCACCTAAGTGCCCATTGTATCTGGACAGGCCCTCATCTTGGTAGCCCCGTGGCACCCTTTTTCCCCGTTTTACCCTAAAACCTAAAACTTGAGACCTAAACCCTAAACCCAGTAACCAACCAAAAAGAGGGTACCCTTGTCATACCATCGAACGTGCGTGGAAAAGTGGACTTCCAGAACCACCTGGCCCAGAAAAAGGAGCAATCCCCTCGCCCTAACAATCCCGAATATTAAACCCCCCTACCCCTAATATATCCCCCCCCTCCCCCCATATAGTATAATATAAGTATCATGGGGGGTAAGGGGTAGGTGGGGGGGGGGGGGGGGGGGTTTAATTTTGGGGGAGTCGCACTTTACAGCGCTACGAAACCTTTTGCGTGGGCGCAGGCCCTAACTCCTCCTAGGCACCTAAAGGGTGAGCATCCATCCAAATCCGGTCCTTTATTTTTTCTAGTGCGCCCCTTAAATAAGAGTCTGTGGGCCGCCTTACCAGTACACAAAGGGCAGGAGGCGGGCCTTTTGACGAAATAGAAATCTTCCGCCAGAGTGTTTCGCTAGCTCTTCTCCTGTCCTTGCCCGCCGTCAGTTCGCCTCATCCCCTCCTCTCTCCTCGCTCGCTGCTTATTGCGTCTCCCTCCCTCAATTAACCTTTGTAATTTTCCAAAGGGTGAATCGGCTCCGTTCTAAGGGGTTTCCGATGGGTTTCCGAATACCGGCTTTGGGTTTCCTTGGGTTTCCCAAGGGTTTCCGAGGGTTTCCGCTGGGTTTCCGCTGGGTTTCCGCTGGGTTTCCTTGGGTTTCCCACGGGTTTCCGAGGGTTTCCGCTGGGTATCCGCTGGGTTTCCGCTTGGGTTTCCGAAGGTTTCCGCGAGGTTTCAGAAAATTCTATGGGTTTGAGCAGGGTAGAATTTCCAGGAGTTTTTCTGTTATTTGTAAGGGTTTGCTTTTCAAGGACAGAAAAGGTTTTGTTGCTTTCTCAGAATCGAAAGTTTCCTGCAAGTATTCTTCACAAGTTTTCTCGTAATAGTGCCAGATGTCATTTTTCCGCGGCCCATTTCAGGATCCATGAATGTGTTGCTTTTCCGCTGCCGCTCATGCGGGGCCTCCCCGGTAAAGGACGAGTATTGTTGCAGAGGTATAAGGTTGGGATTGTTGCAGGTCCAACGCAGCTTAAGATTTCCTAAACCATTATGGAAGGCTGTGCCGGTGCCTATCGAGGTCGATCTTGTCGGGGCCCGAAAATGAGGTTGCTTGATGGCCCCTGGAATGGTTTTTGGTGGCCCCATTTTTGGGGCCGTCTGAATTGGTGTTTGTCTTACGCCTAAGCCCAAAATCGGGGGTCGCCAGATACAGCTCTGGGGCCGGAATTTGGCCCCGAAAATGGGCCCGAGTTAGCCTGGAGCTGACGCGCCGTCTTCGGTCTCTGCCGCCCTTCTTCCTTGTGCTGTTGCTCTGTGGTTCTGAAGCGCCGCTCGTGTTTGGTAATGGCATTGGCGACCGGACGAAGATGAACTCTGGAGGTCACGCTTGCGCGGCCACGGCTTTCGTGTTATTTCTGGACCTGTTTTCAGAGTCGCAGTTTCTGCCCATGAAGCTTTGGCTATCTACAAGATTTGGAATTCTTTCCAGTAGATGATTTGCTAGGTTTGTTATGGTTTTTCAAAACCAGACTAGCTCTTGCTGCCATCTGAGCCCGAGTTTGCTAGCTACTAGCATTTGCAACGAAAAGTCTGCGAAGTGGGAGGTTTCAAATGGCTGGGCAGGGTTTTCAACATGCTGCCGTTCATTTCAGAATCTTCGAAAACATGCTTTTAATAGTGGCAGTGAGCTTCTTGCCATACGCTGTATTAGCAGCTTTGGGGTCCTGGAGCCAGTGGGAACGAGGCTGCAGAGCAGCTGAGACAAGTGGAAATGCCATTGACAGGAGTTGCGTGCGCGTTGCGCTGGCGCCTGGCGCAGACTCCGCCAGTGTCTGTCTCTGACTGACGTTTATCGCACCTCGTCAGCTTGCTAGATGCGCGTGAAATATCTCCCAAGAGCAGTTTCCTTGTGGTAGCCTGGTAGCTGCTGTGAATGGCTAGACGATGTGTTCCCGAGTGTTATTTTCATCCGTGGTGACAGCAGAGCTGCTGGGAACGCTGCGTCGGCATTTTTTCGAGTTTTGCGTAGAGTACTGCGATGAGATAGGTCGTGGAGTTGCTGGACTCGAGTCGAGAGGAGGGCTCTTGCAGTTTTGGCAGCAGCGCGTAGCCAAGCCCTCCCGATCAGGTGGACCAGTGACCAGTGACCAGTGAGTGCGCTTGTGAAGAAGTTTGCATCTGAAGTCCATGTTTGGTGGAAGTCTGCGCTGTGTGTGGTGCTCACAGAAGTGATCCCTTGCAGTAAATTGCAGTGCAGCCTTTTGAATTCCAGAGTTGTCTGCGCGTGAACGCATGTGGCCTCCGGCAAAGCATGCACGGGAGCGGTGAAGTTTGACAATGTGTCTGCTGGTCACTCACCGCCGGTAAAATAACACTGGAGGCGGCGTCCGATCCTTGCCTGCACTGCTCCCCTTCATTAAACCTTTGTAATTTTCCAAAGGTTGAATCGGCTCCGTTCTAAGGGGTTTCCGCTACCACGTTGAAACTCGTGATACAGCTACGGGGCCTAAAGGAACTCAGGTCAAGACTACACTCAACCCTCACAGCACGAAGTGCGGACTCTTTTCACTGCGCTGTTCACAGCTTCTCGCAGTCTATGGCCTTGCACACAGTCCACCTTGCGTCACGTGCCTGCTCCTGGTCAGTCCGTGAAGCAGCTTCTCGTTGTAGGGTGAGGTATGCCGACCTTGTTTTGCCAATCTCACGGTTTCCGAATACCGGCTTTGGGTTTCCTTGGGTTTCCCAAGGGTTTCCGAGGGTTTCCGCTGGGTTTCCGCTGGGTTTCCGCTGGGTTTCCGCTGGGTTTCCTTGGGTTTCCCACGGGTTTCCGAGGGTTTCCGCTGGGTATCCGCTGGGTTCCGCTTGGGTTTCCGAAGGTTTCCGCGAGGTTTCAGAAAATTCTATGGGTTTGAGCAGGGTAGAATTTCCAGGAGTTTTTCTGTTATTTGTAAGGGTTTGCTTTTCAAGGACAGAAAAGGTTTTGTTGCTATCTCAGAATCGAAAGTTTCCTGCAAGTCTTCTTCACAAGTTTTCTCGTAATAGTGCCAGCTGCCTTTTTTTTTCTCCGCGGCCCTTTCAGGATACCAATGAATGTGTTGCTTTTTTTCGCTGGCCCTCTCGGATTGCTGGGCCCTCCCCCGGTAACGGACGAGTATTTGTTGCAGATGTAAGGTTCTTTGCACAGCTTACACTGTTTGGGAATTGTTGCGGTCCAACGCAGCGTTAGATTTCCGAAACCATTCTGGAAGGCTGTGCAGTGCCCATAGAGGTCCGATCTTGTGTTGCCCGAAATGAAGGTTGCTTGATGGCCCCTGGGATGGTTTTTGGTGGGCCCCATTTTTTGGGGCCGCTGAATTGGGTTGTTTGTCTTAGCTTGCCTAAGCCAAAATCGTGGGTCGCCAGATACCGCTCTGGGGCCGGAAAATTTGGCCCCGAAGTGGGCCCGATTAAGCCTGTCGCTTGACGCGCCGTCTTCGGTCGCTGCCGCCCTTCTTCCTTGTGCTGTTGCTCTGTGGTTCTGAAGCGCCGCTCGTGTTTGGTAATGGCATTGGCGACCGGACGAAGATGAACTCTGGAGGTCACGCTTGCGCGGCCACGGCTTTCGTGTTATTTCTGGACCTGTTTTCAGAGTCGCAGTTTTTGCCCATGAAGCTTTGGCTATCTACAAGATTTGGAATTCTTTCCAGTAGATGATTTGCTAGGTTTGTTATGGTTTTCAAAAACAGACTAGCTCTGCTGCCATCTGAGCCCGTAGTTTTGCTAGGCTACTAGCAGTTGCAACGAAAGTCTGCAGTGTGATTTTCAAATGGCTGGGCATGGTTTTCAACATTGCGCCGTTCATTTTCAGAATCTCGAAAAACCTGCCTTTTAATATGGCAGTGAGCTTCTTGCCATACGCTGTATTAGCAGCTTTTGGGGTCCCTGGAGCGCCACGTGGGAAACGAGGCTGCAGATCCTGAAACATGACAATGCCATTGACCTAGTTGCGTGGCGTTGCGCTGGCGCCTTGCGCAGACTCCGCCAGTGTCTGTCACTGACTGACGTTTATCGCACCTCGTCAGCTTGCTAGATGCGCGTGAAATATCTCCCAAGAGCAGTTTCCTTGTGGTAGCCTGGTAGCTGCTGTGAATGGCTAGACGATGTGTTCCCGAGTGTTATTTTCATCAGTGGTGACAGCAGAGCTGCTGGGAACGCTGCGCCGGCATTTTTTTCGAGTTTTGCGTAGAGTACTGCGATGAGATAGGTCGTGGAGTTGCTAGACTAGAGTCTAGAGGAGGGCTCTTGCAGTTTTGGTAGCAGCGCGTAGCCAAGCCCTCCCGATCAGGTGGACCAGTGACCAGTGACCAGTGAGTGCGCTTGTGAAGAAGTTTGTATCTGAAGTACATGTTTGGTGGAAGTCTGCGCTGTGTGTGGTGCTCACAGAAGTGATCCCTTGCAGTAAATTGCAGTGCAGCCTTTTGAATTCCAGAGTTGTCTGCGCGTGAACGCATGTGGCCTCCGGCAAAGCATGCACGGGAGCGGTGAAGTTTGACAATGTGTCTGCTGGTCACTCACCCTCTGCAAACCGCCGGTAATATAACACTGGAGGCGGCGTCCGATCCTTGCCTGCACTGCTCCCCTTCATTAAACCTTTGTAATTTTCCAAAGGGTGAATCGGCTCCGTTCTAAGGGGTTTCCGATGGGTTTCCGAATACCGGCTTTGGGTTTCCTTGGGTTTCCCAAGGGTTTCCGAGGGTTTCCGCTGGGTTTCCGCTGGGTTTCCGCTGGGTTTCCTTGGGTTTCCCACGGGTTTCCGAGGGCCTGAGGGTTTCCGCTGGGTATCCGCTGGGTTTCCGCTTGGGTTTCCGAAGGTTTCCGCGAGGTTTCAGAAAATTCTATGGGTTTGAGCAGGGTAGAATTTCCAGGAGTTTTTCTGTTATTTGTAAGGGTTTGCTTTTCAAGGACAGAAAAGGTTTTGTTGCTTTCTCAGAATCGAAAGTTTCCTGCAAGTCTTCTTCACAAGTTTTCTCGTAATAGTGCCAGATGTCATTTTTCCGCGGCCCATTTCAGGATCCATGAATGTGTTGCTTTTCCGCTGCCGCTCATGCGGGGCCTCCCCGGTAAAGGACGAGTATTGTTGCAGAGGTATAAGGTTCTTTGCACAAGCTTACACTGGTTGGGATTGTTGCAGGTCCAACGCAGCTTAAGATTTCCGAGACCATTATGGAAGGCTGTGCCAGTGCCAATAGAGGTCGATCTTGTCGGGGCCCGAAAATGAGGTTGCTTGATGGCCCCTGGAATGGTTTTTGGTGGCCCCATTTTTGGGGCCGTCTGAATTGGTGTTTGTCTTACGCCTAAGCCCAAAATCGGGGGTCGCCAGATACAGCTCTGGGGCCGGAATTTGGCCCCGAAAATGGGCCCGAGTTAGCCTGGAGCTGACGCGCCGTCTTCGGTCTCTGCCGCCCTTCTTCCTTGTGCTGTTGCTCTGTGGTTCTGAAGCGCCGCTCGTGTTTGGTAATGGCATTGGCGACCGGACGAAGATGAACTCTGGAGGTCACGCTTGCGCGGCCACGGCTTTCGTGTTATTTCTGGACCTGTTTTCAGAGTCGCAGTTTCTGCCCATGAAGCTTTGGCTATCTACAAGATTTGGAATTCTTTCCAGTAGATGATTTGCTAGGTTTGTTATGGTTTTTCAAAACCAGACTAGCTCTTGCTGCCATCTGAGCCCGAGTTTGCTAGCTACTAGCATTTGCAACGAAAAGTCTGCGAAGTGGGAGGTTTCAAATTGCTGGGCAGGGTTTTCAACATGCTGCCGTTCATTTCAGAATCTTCGAAAACATGCTTTTAATAGTGGCAGTGAGCTTCTTGCCATACGCTGTATTAGCAGCTTTGGGGTCCTGGAGCCAGTGGGAACGAGGCTGCAGAGCAGCTGAGGCAAGTGGAAATGCCATTGACAGGAGTTGCGTGCGCGTTGCGCTGGCGCCTGGCGCAGACTCCGCCAGTGTCTGTCTCTGACTGACGTTTATCGCACCTCGTCAGCTTGCTATATGCGCGTGAAATATCTCCCAAGAGCAGTTTCCTTGTGGTAGCCTGGTAGCTGCTGTGAATGGCTAGACGATGTGTTCCCGAGTGTTATTTTCATCCGTGGTGACAGCAGAGCTGCTGGGAACGCTGCGCCGGCATTTTTTCGAGTTTTGCGTAGAGTACTGCGATGAGATAGGTCGTGGAGTTGCTAGACTCGAGTCTAGAGGAGGGCTCTTGCAGTTTTGGTAGCAGCGCGTAGCCAAGCCCTCCCGATCAGGTGGACCAGTGACCAGTGACCAGTGAGTGCGCTTGTGAAGAAGTTTGTATCTGAAGTCCATGTTTGGTGGAAGTCTGCGCTGTGTGTGGTGCTCACAGAAGTGATCCCTTGCAGTAAATTGCAGTGCAGCCTTTTGAATTCCAGAGTTGTCTGCGCGTGAACGCATGTGGCCTCCGGCAAAGCATGCACGGGAGCGGTGAAGTTTGACAATGTGTCTGCTGGTCACTCACCCTCTGCAAACCGCCGGTAATATAACACTGGAGGCGGCGTCTGCACTGCTCCCCTTCATTAAACCTTTGTAATTTTCCAAAGGGTGAATCGGCTCCGTTCTAAGGGGTTTCCGATGGGTTTCCGAATACCGGCTTTGGGTTTCCTTGGGTTTCCCAAGGGTTTCCGAGGGTTTCCGCTGGGTTTCCGCTGGGTTTCCGCTTGGTTTCCTTGGGTTTCCCACGGGTTTCCGAGGGCCTGAGGGTTTCCGCTGGGTATCCGCTGGGTTTCCGCTTGGGTTTCCGAAGGTTTCCGCGAGGTTTCAGAAAATTCTATGGGTTTGAGCAGGGTAGAATTTCCAGGAGTTTTTCTGTTATTTGTAAGGGTTTGCTTTTCAAGGACAGAAAAGGTTTTGTTGCTTTCTCAGAATCGAAAGTTTCCTGCAAGTCTTCTTAACAAGTTTTCTCGTAATAGTGCCAGATGTCATTTTTCCGCGGCCCATTTCAGGATCCATGAATGTGTTGCTTTTCCGCTGCCGCTCATGCGGGGCCTCCCCGGTAAAGGACGAGTATTGTTGCAGAGGTATAAGGTTCTTTGCGCAAGCTTACACTGGTTGGGATTGTTGCAGGTCCAACGCAGCTTAAGATTTCCGAAACCATTATGGAAGGCTGTGCCAGTGCCAATAGAGGTCGATCTTGTCGGGGCCCGAAAATGAGGTTGCTTGATGGCCCCCGGAATGGTTTTTGGTGGCCCCATTTTTGGGGCCGTCTGAATTGGTGTTTGTCTTACGCCTAAGCCCAAAATCGGGGGTCGCCAGATACAGCTCTGGGGCCGGAATTTGGCCCCGAAAATGGGCCCGAGTTAGCCTGGAGCTGACGCGCCGTCTTCGGTCTCTGCCGCCCTTCTTCCTTGTGCTGTTGCTCTGTGGTTCTGAAGCGCCGCTCGTGTTTGGTAATGGCATTGGCGACCGGACGAAGATGAACTCTGGAGGTCACGCTTG
>CAJNDS010001042.1:0-39283 GCA_905221605.1 Symbiodinium natans
ACGTCACTCTTCACGCAATGCGATTCGTAAACAAGCCCAGGAGCGTCCATGCAGTTTCACACGTCACGTCATGACATTACATGTCAGTTTTGTCTGCGTCTTACACGGAACGTTTCACCCCATGTCACGTCCATGCCATTGTTTCATCATGTCTCCACACGCATGCAGATAGTGCATCGATTACCTTTGGCCACGACAAACCTTCGTTTCACCTTCACACGCTGTCACGAGCAGTTGAACACATGACCGCAGTGCAACATGCATGCACATGCCGGACCCTCACGCATCGCAGTTTTTGTGATCACGAGAGAAGCAGAGTGGTCTCACCCTCCTGTTCATGAACTCAGAAGAGGACCTAGAACATGCATTACACCGCTGGCTGGCTGGACAAGTGCCGGATCACTACATCGTCCAAGTTTTCGGCCCTCGCATGTTGCAGAAGTGGCAGGCATTGCTTGTTAGCATAGTGGAGGAAAGCGACGTTCCGGCCATCCCCGATGAGAGTCCACCACAACCTCGACCGTGGACAACCAACATGCACCCGGCCCGCTACATCGACGGCATCGCCACACAGGAAGAAGGACTCAGCTTGTCAATCAACCGCTTCCGACAGCAAACCATGCGCGCAAAACTTCTGCACCAATCCAGACTACGACCGTTGGAGATGGAGTACCAGCAGAGCATGGGCACAAATCATTTGACAGACGATGAAATTCTACCTGGCCAACAGGCCCGCCACGACGCGAATGTGAACACCGTTCCGAGCACCATTACCCCGGCCTCCACCATGCAGGAGCACGCGAGCCGTTTCCAAAGATGGTATCCCAGTAGACAAGCTCCTCCTCTAGATCATGCCACGGGCATGTTCATGCAACCAGCTGAAGAACAAAATCCAGTCAGAGACCTACAGACCTGGCACACCGGAGCGTTTCCACAAATGCCAGTTCCACTTGATCGCCGAGTACCTGATGATGGTGGAGATCCTCGACATCACGATCGATCCAGATCCCCACTCCGCAACCCAGGAGTGCACACGCGTGGAACAATGGCCACCAGTCTACAGCAAATCTATGACAGCCTAGGGCACGCAGTGGACACGCAGGTTACATCACAACATCATGATCACGGGCATCTCCTTCCAGTTCTACCAGTCGATCAACTAGAACACGGACAAGTACCATGGTGGCGACGTCCCATCAAACCAGGACTCCTACATATGCTACCTCAGGTTGAGCCCCACCACTGGGAGTTACAGGACGATGGCACACCGGTCATCAGGTACTACCCAACCGGATGAACTTCCTACCCAAGCAGCTCGCGCACAAATTCCCTTCCAGAAACGCAGAAGAGCATCATCATGTCCTGGGGCGAGTACATCGACGACCCTGCCACCCACGTACAGATGCTCCGCCATGCAGAGTCCCTCAACGAGACCTCGAAGCAACGTCGACCTCACAGACTCAAGACATTACTTCGAGACATCATGACAGGACCTTCCGGACTTCGTATTTTGCAATTGACAGCGTACCAGTTCAGGATGACGATACGCAAAGGCACGAATCCAGACATGGCCACCATGCCCAACCTATACCAGTTATGGCACTGGGGATACGTCAAGTTCAGAAGCGTCAACGAGGAAGTATGGATCTTCACACACAACCTTGCGGACCCCCGAACCATGGCCAGGTTGGAGCAAACCTGTGTACATTTTCACAGGATTTGGGCATCACAGATTCTGCCCAGCACAGCCGGCCTTGCACCTGTACTACCCACAACACAGGACCTTTGCGTGGTGATCCACAACACCACTCCTCCTTTCCAACAACCGATGGCGGCCAGGTACAACACCATATCAGGCGTCATGACCATGCAGGAGGCAGCAACATCACTTTTCGGAAAGTTCATGCAGATGTACAACTACATAGGACATGGCCCAGCGTTGACGCAGCAGTCAAATCCAAGCAGGAGCACGACACTTTTCTGCTATCAGACGATTGGCCCACCAACATCTGGACGGACACGCTTCAGAAAATGACGACCACATCACCATGGACTGCACCTATTGAATCGGACATCAGAACCAAGCTCACCATCGATCACATCTTCCATGACGTGATTCCCCACATGATCTGGACACCCAGATTCGCAGTACCCTTAACGCCGCAACAACTCCATGCAGTTCAGATATCTACCAAGGCGGCACATGTGCTTCATCGACTATGGGATCCACTGCTGTTCACCTTCGCTGACCCGTGCCACTCTTCGCAAGGTCACGACACCAAGCACTCCAGCCAGCCACACTTGACAGAGAAGTTCTACAAGATCACCAATGGGGAACAGGTTCCCGTCATCGCCATCCCAGCAAGCAGCGTGAGGGAAGCACACGCGGATTGGGCGTGGTTCCAATCTCATCACCAGCCACAAATGCCGTTCCGTTGGCTGGCATTACCGCTGTCGGCCACAAACCTCGCCAGAAGCCATTCGGTCTACTGGATCACGCACAATGAAGGAGGACAAGTACGGCGACAACACGCTCGACATGTTCATCAACCCAATTGGTTCACACTGGATGGAGTACCAACGCCTTTTGAACAAGATCCTTCACTGGAACCTGACCAGGCACTTCCCACACCAACACAACAAGAATGGGAAGACTTTATCAGTCATAGACGAGCCCTACTTGAACTTCAACAACGCACCACCGTGGACCAGCAGGGAGTCTCGCATGAGTGGCATTATGTTCGTTGATCATCAGTTGCTGGGACGTTTCACCCTGCGGAATGGACCCATGCACCATGAATCGTTTCCGGACAGATCCCACTTCTGCATAGTAGCATGGCACGAATGCATGAGTTGCTCCATTCATGCTTCATTCATGCAACACGCGGCCACGAGAGTCTGTTGCATTGAACATGATCGCATTCATGCTGTCGCAGCGTCTAACCCGAGTTGTACAACACGCCATAGAGTGACACTGCATTCATACCATGGCCGACAGAGATAGGATGCATGCTGAACGTCGCACTCGTACTCACGATCGAGACCGAGATCTTCCTCAGGCCAGACCATCCAGAAGATTCAGCACACCAAGACCATCAAGGCGACACAGGAGCAGATCACGTACGCCAAGATCCTCATTCGCACCGCGAAGAAGTCCGCTTCCAAGTTCGAGACCGTCCTACACAAAACACAGACAATCACCGGCAACCAGCTCAAGACGATCCACCAGTCGAAAACTCGCACTGCATCGCCGAGATCCAGGACGCAGAGGTCATCACAGCTTACCGGTGTACAGGGACTCGCCCGCCACCTCGCAGAGCCAAAGAGATATTGCGAGATGTTTTCAGCCAACCAGACAACGACCTCCCGGACCACTGGGACACCACGGACACGCTACACGACCAAAATCAATACGGAGGCCTACAATTACCCAAGATCGTCCCCGCCACAGCCTCAGCACGCAAGAATGGTCGCTAGACATCAAAGTCTGGCAGGTGGCCTTCGAAGGGAAGCACAACTACATGCTTCGACAACTCGCGAACGGAAGATGGACCCAATTCCAGGGACACAAGTCCCTACCTGATGCTATTTTTCACATGAAACTATCCACCTTTATCCGCAACCGTGGCATTCGAGTGGAGGCCATCGCCGTCAACTATTGGAAGTGGAAGACTGGCACAGAGATGCTTCCCACGGAAGCTCAACGCAAAGAAGCCATGGAACTCCTTGTCAACAACGTCGGCGACCTCCTCATGCGCTACAACAACCCTCCGGCAGTACAACCTCAAGTACGTGCTCAACTTGCCGAAAAAGAGGCCGAAATAGCGAACCTCCGTGCACAACTTTGCCAGCCAGAACATGGAAGACGCCTTTTCCACCAGGCATCATCCCACCCACTCAGACCCAGCTGCCCCAATTCTTCGAGACAACACCTGTGCAGCACCCGTCCCACAGGTCCCACCCACAACCACAGCGCGCCTCCCCGCCGTCAACCTCGACCCCCAACATGCATCGCCTTTTCCGGCCACTGCCCAACACGGAATACTCTCCGAGGTGGAGCTCGAAAACACACACATGGGGGGAATCGACACGCCATCATACCAACCAAGCCCAGTCTCCGAGGCACCAACACCCACGCCCAATCCAGCGCCCCAGCTCTTTGAGTCACCCAGCACCAGACAGAACAAAGCACTACTCGACATCGTCAAGTCCTTTGACACCGACGAGCTCATTCCGTACTTGAGTGACATCGCGCCAAAAGCCGAACAATCGGAGACATTGAAGATGGACAAGATTCGGCAAGTCCATGACCTCACAAGCTCGCTGACACGATACGCTGCACCCACAACATGGATAAGCACGCTGAAGTTGAGTGGACCACGACTACAAGCACAGAAAGACATCGCCCGCCTCACGCCCACGCCCACGTCGCCTGCCCAGGGCGACGGGCCCGATCGCCGCCGCCACGACTGGATTTTCCTGGACCCCGTAAGCCTTTGCCCAGCCTAGTGTTCAAAAGCGACAGGGAGCCTGTGCCGGCCGACCTCCTCGACCTCGCCCACGACTGGCCCAGACCTGCCACCGGCGCCCAGAGCCCCTGGCGGTCAGATCCCGCCCGACGCCTCCAAACTGGAAAAGCGTTCATGGGCCGACGTCGTCGATGACGCCACCTACGCTGAGCCTCAACCCTCACCTCCACACGCAAAGACGTGCCCACCAAAACGCCTCCCGCCAAACCCAGCCCCGAAGTCGGCCATCACCTGTTTCAGACGACGTACGACGGCCGGACCTGGTACAACTTCTACAGCCTGAGCCAGCCCTTACGAGCTGCCCACCGGCCCCGCCCGTTCCGGTGCAACCGGAAACACTGTACAAGGCCGACCCGCCTCAGCCGTCGCAGCCTGAACCACAGCCAAAGCCCGACCCGCCCCAGCCCTTGCCCACGCCGCCTGCCCAAGATTCGCCCGCTGTCTCGTGCTTCGAGAAGGGCAATTTCAGCATCGTCCGCGACGAGCGGGGTCGGATCTACATTCACCACCTCGACCACCAGCTGCTGGTCGCCCACGCCGAACAAGGCCTGACCACCGCCCAGTTTTTGCTGGCCACCGAAACGTTCAACATCCCGCACCGGCCCATACCCTTTCGCCCATCCGCCCGCCATACCGCCCCCCAACGGCCCGAACCTGCCCAGCCGGTGCCAACGCCGCCTGCCTCGGAAGGCACGGCCGGCCCACAGGAGGAGACCGACACCGACCTCCTGGAAGACGGGACGCAGACCCTCCTTCAAGCCCAGGCCCACCTCCGACCGCCTCCAGCCCATGCCCCACCTGCTGATTGCCCAACCGCCGGACAGAAGGTACAGAGGCTGTACCATTTTGCCCAGTGTGTGCCTTGCTGACACCTTCAGGTTTGCCCAGAACGAGGCCCAGGTCTGCTCTGTAGACCATGATCACCGTCTCAAGTGCGCTCGCCCATGCAGCACCCAGCCTTTCTGCCCATACGGCCTCGTCTGCGCCCAGCGGATGTCCAGCCCAGACTTTGATGATCACGAAAAACACCAGTGCAGTCGGTGTCACGAATTCGACAGCCATTTTCACAGCCCGTGAGGCCCTGGGAGCCCACCCTTTCCCAGCTCTCTAACTACAGTCTTTTCCCGAAAGCATCGCGAAGGGTTCTTCCGTGAGGAGCCCTCTGACCCAACAACATAGAGTGAAGTACATAGAGTGAAGTGCATAGCGTGAAGAGCATGGAGTGAAGTGCATAGCGTGAAGAGCATGGAGTGAAGTGCATAGAGTGAAGTGCATAGAGTGAAGTGCATAGAGTCAAGTGCATAGAGCGAAGTGCATGGAGTGAAGTGCATAGAGTCAAGTGCATAGAGTGAAGTGCATAGAGTGAAGTGCATAGAGTCAAGTGCATAGAGTCAAGTGCATAGAGTCAAGTGCATAGAGTGAAGTGCATAGAGTGAAGTGCAGAGAGTAAAGTGCATAGAGTGAATTGCATAGAGTGAATTGCATAGAGTGAATTGCATAGTGTGAATTGCATAGAGTGAAGTGCATAGAGTGAATTGCATAGAGTGAAGTAGAAGTTAATATAGATTACGAGATTTACGTAGAATTTAATAGACCTTCGTACCCAGTCCTAGATTTCTAAATTAAAATTATTTTTTCTAAGGCGGCGGGCTGGGTTGACATCGCCAATCGGGATTGCAACCCTCTGCGGGTTTCGGCGTGGTCGCGGTGCTAAAACCGTCGTTTTTTTACGTTTCTTTAGGTCCGCGGACAACCCTCTGCGGGTTTCGGCGTTGGCGCGGTGCCAAAACCGTCGTGTTTTTGCGTTTTGTGACATACAAACGTAACCCCTCTGCGGGTTTCGGCGTTGGCGCGGTGCCAAAGCCGTCGTGTTTTTGCGTTTCTTGACATGCAAACGTAACCCCTCTGCGGGTTTTCGCAAGGTCGCGGTGCGAAAACCGTAGTGTTTTTGCGTTTTCCCGAAAGCATCGCGAAGGGTTCTTCCGTGCGGAGCCCTCTGACCCAACAACATAGAGTGAAGTACATAGAGTGAAGTGCATAGCGTGAAGAGCATGGAGTGAAGTGGAGTGAAGCGCATAGAGTGAAGTGCATAGAGTGAAGTGCGTAGAGTGAAGTGCATAGAGTGATGTGCATAGAGTCAAGTGCATAGAGTGAAGTGCATAGAGTCAAGTGCATAGAGTGAAGTGCATAGAGTCAAGTGCATAGAGTCAAGTGCATAGAGTGAAGTGCATAGAGTGAAGTGCAAAGAGTGAAGTGCATAGAGTGAATTGCATAGAGTGAATTGCATAGAGTGAATTGCGTAGTGTGAATTGCATAGAGTGAAGTGCATAGAGTGAAGTGCATAGAGTGAAGCGCATAGAGTGAATTGCATAGAGTGAAGTAGAAGTCAATAGGTAGACCTTCGTACCCAGTCCTAGATTTCTAAATTAAAATTACTCTTTCTAAGGCGGCGGGCTGGGTTGACATCGCCAATCGGGATTGCAACCCTCTGCGGGTTTCGGCGTGGTCGCGGTGCTAAAACCGTCGTTTTTTTACGTTTCTTTAGGTCCGCGGACAAACCTCTGCGGGTTTCGGCGTGGTCGCGGTGCTAATGACCGTCGTTTTTTTACGTTTCTTGATGTGCGCGGACAACCCTCTGCGGGTTTCGGCGTGGTCGCGGTGCTAAAACCATCGTTTTTTGCACATTTTTGCGCGCGCGTCAACCCTCTGCGGGGATTGGCGTGGTCGCGGCGCTAAAACCGTCGTTTTTTTACGTTTCTTGATTTGCGCGGACAACCCTCTGCGGGTTTCGGCGTGGTCGCGGTGCTAAAACCGTCGTTTTTGGTACTTTTTTCCGTGGCCGCAGACAACCCTCTGCGGGTTTCGGCGTTGGCGCGGTGCCAAAACCGTCGTGTTTTTGCGTTTTGTGACATACAAACGTAACCCCTCTGCGGGTTTCGGCGTTGGCGCAGTGCCAAAGCCGTCGTGTTTTTGCGTTTCTTGACATGCAAAATGCAAACGTAACCCCTCTGCGGGTTTTCGCGTGGTCGCGGTGCGAAAACCGTAGTGTTTTTGCGTTTTTTTTGTCGACTTGTGTAGCACAGACGTAGTACGCCGGGGACTTCCGTGGCTGGAAAATCGACTTTTGTAGTACAAACGTATAGTACAGACGTATAGTACGCCGGGGACACCCGGAGCTTCCGTGGCTGGAAAGTCGAGTTTTTGTAGTACAAACGTAGTACGCCGGACATGCGGAGCTTCCGTGGCTGGAAAGTCAACTTTTTCCCGAAAGCTTCAGCGAAGGGTTCTTCGGAGAAAAAAAACGTCAACCTACCATCACCACACTATCATCACCACACTCCAATCACCACACTACCATCACCACACTACCATCACCACACGACAATCACCACACTCCAATCTCCACACTACCATCACCACAGTACCATCACATCACTTCCGCTATTAAATTCTCTCTTATTTCTTAGGCTGGGGTGGGTTTCGCCGCGGCTAGCGCGATGCACCCCTCTGCGGGGATCGTGCGTGTCGGAGCGCTCCCGCTGTGCGTTTTTGCGCATTTAGATCTGCGCCCGCGCGCCCTCTGCGGGGATCGTGCGTGTCGGAGCGCTCCCGCTGTGCGTTTTTGCGCATTTCGATCTGCGCCCGCGCGCCCTCTGCGGGGATCGTGCGTGTCGGAGCGCTCCCGCTGTGCGTTTTTGCGCATTTAGATCTGCGCCCGCGCACCCTCTGCGGGGATCGTGCGTGTCGGAGCGCTCCCGCTGTGCGTTTTTGCGCATGTGGATTTGCGCCCGCGCACCCTCTGCGGGGATCGCGCGTGTCGGAGCGCTCCCGCTGTGCGTTTTTGCGCATTGTACAACTTGCTTCGCACACCCTCTGCGGGGATCGTGCGTGTCGGAGCGCTCCCGCTGTGCGTTTTTGCGTATTTTCAAGCGTGGTCGTGCACCCTCTGCGGGGATCGTGCGTGTCGGACCCTTCCTCACCTCTTCCTCTCCTCTTCCTCTCCTCTTCCTCTGCTCTTCCTCTGCTCTTCCTCTCCTCTTCTTTTCCTCTTCCTTTCTTCTTCCTCTCCTCTTCCTCTCCTCTTCCTCTCCTCTTCCTCTCCTCTTCCTCTCCTCTTCCTCTCCTCTTCCTCTCCTCTTCCTCTCCTCTTCTTTTCCTCTTCCTCTCCTCTTCCTCTCCTCTTCCTCTCCTCTTCCTCTCTTCTTCCTCTCCTCTTCCTCTCCTCTTCCTCTGCTCTTCTTTTCCTCTTCTTTTCCTCTTCCTCTCCTCTTCCTCTCCTCTTCTTTTCCTCTTCCTCTCCTCTTCCTCTCCTCTTCCTCTCCTCTTCCTCTCCTCTCCTCTTCCTCTCCTCTTCCTCTGCTCTTCCTCTGCTCTTCCTCTCCTCTTCCTCTCCTCTTCCTCTCCTCTTCCTCTCCTCTTCCTCTCCTCTTCCTCTGCTCTTCTTTTCTTCTTCCTCTCCTGGAAAGTCGACTTTTGTAGTACAAACGTAGTACGCCGCGGACGCCCGGAACTGCCGTGGCTGGAAAGTCGACTTTTTGTAGTACAAACGTAGTACGCCGCGGACGCCCGGAGCTGCCGTGGCTGGAAAGTCGACTTTTTGTAGTACAAATGTAGTACGCCGCGGACGCCCGGAGCTGCCGTAGCTGGAAAGTCGACTTTTTGTAGTACAAACGTAGTACGCCGCGGACGCCAGGAGCTGCCGTAGCTGGAAAGTCGACTTTTTTTAACTCTAATGGCCACAACACCTTTCTGTCTGCGCAGTAGCGGCAGTCAGGTGATTTGGAAAGCTATACCTTGTCCAAATGTTTTGAGCCGCTGGTTCAAAGCCATCCTAAACGGTTTAGGATGGTTTAGGATATGTCATAAGCACTATAAACGCAAAAACCAATCAAAGAAAAGAAAATGTCTAAGCGCCTCATATGAAAAGCTATACAAAATCAACTCAACGCGCGCTTCAATAGTACTTTGAGAATTCCCAAATCTTGGCCGATTTCACTTCACGTCTTTAGCCTTTGAGGTTCCCAAAACTTCTCAAGTCTGCAGTACACGTACGCTCTGTGCAACGCTGCAACAACAACAGAAGCACAGTCACTCTTTTTGAAAGGGGTCCGACTGCTTGGCTTCTGGGCTTGTCTGATGCGTCAAGTTATATATCTTTTTCCTTTCGTGTTGTGGACGCTTGCCCGTACTTACTGTCAAGCTCTGAAGTAGAGTTAAAGCTCTATCATTTCGTCCCTCATGACGACCGCGTAGTACAAACGTAGTACTTGTAGTACAAACGTAGTACGCCGCGGACGCCCGGAGCTGCTGTGGCTGGAAAGTCGACTTTTTGTAGTACAAACGTAGTACGCCGCGGACGCCCGGAGCTGCCGTAGCTGGAAAGTCGACTTTTTGTAGTACAAACGTAGTACGCCGCGGACGCCCGGAGCTGCCGTGGCGCGAAAGTCGACTTTTCCCGAAAGCTTCAGCGAAGGGTTCTTCGGAGAAACAAAAACGTTAGCCCTACCACACTACCACAC
Source organism: Symbiodinium natans (assembly GCA_905221605.1). Taxonomy (NCBI): domain Eukaryota; class Dinophyceae; order Suessiales; family Symbiodiniaceae; genus Symbiodinium; species Symbiodinium natans. The sequence goes on from CAJNDS010001042.1 coordinate 10,049, forward strand.
ACTCGCACTACCAGACACTCACACTACCATCACCACACGACAATCACCACACTACCATCACCACACTCCTACCACACACACACACTACAATCACCACACTACCATCACCACACTCCAATCACCACACTCCACACATCACCTCCTCTATTAAATTCTCTCTTATTTCTTAAGCTGGGGTGGGTTTCGCCGCGGCCAGCGCGATGCACCACTCTGCGGGGATCGTGCGTGTCGGAACTCTAGGGCTTCGAAAACGTCGCAAATACCGCGGGCGCGGAACTCTGGGGCTTCGAAAACCTAGCAAATACCGTAGGCGCGGAACTCCGGGGCTTCGAAAACCTCGCAAACACCGTGGGCGCGGGCGCGAAACTCTGGGGCTTCGAAAGCGTCGCAAATACCGCGGGCGCGGAACTCTGGGGCTTCGAAAACGTCGCAAATACCGTGGGCGCGGAACTCTGGGGCTTCGAAAACGTCGCAAATACCGTGGTCGCGGAACTCTGGGGCTTCGAAAACGTCGCAAATACCGTGGGCGCGGAACTCTGGGGCTTCGAAAACCTCACAAATACCGTGGGCGCGGAAGTCTGGGGCTTCGAAAACGTCGCAAATACCGTGGGCGCGGAACTCTGGGGCTTCGAAAACGTCGCAAATACCGTGGGCGCGGAACTCTGGGGCTTCGAAAACCTCACAAATACCGCGGGCGCGGAACTCTGGAGCTTCGACATCCTCGCAAATACCGTGGCCGCGGAACTCTGGGGCTTCGAAAACCTCACAAACACCGTGGGCGCGGAACTCTGGAGCTTCGAAAACCTCGCAAATACCGTGGGCGCGGAACTCTGGGGCTTCGACAACGTCCAAAATCCGTGGGCGCGGAACTCATGGGGCTTCGAAAACGTCGCAAATACCGTGGGCGCGGAACTCATGGGGCTTCGAAAACGTCGCAAATACCGTGGGCGCGGAACTCCGGGGCTTCGAAAACCTCGCAAACACCGTGGGCGCGGAACTCTGGAGCTTCGAAAACGGCGCAGCAAATCGCGCGACGGCTCTCGTGTGGGCGCGCAATCATTGCGGATGACATCTTGTCCTGCGCTCATGCAGAGCTATGCTTTGATCTGTTCACAACATGGCAGCAGGCGCCTCAGGCCATGTGGGACTTTTGCATGCTGGCATGCGTACGTGGTATTATGCATTCATTCATCCTATGTACGCTTCGCAAACTTCGTGGACGGAACCTCGTCCGGTGCTCAGAGCTTTTGTTGCGATCACTGTTGCATTAGACCAGTCATCACACCCACGCTGTGTCGTCGCTTTCCTTCCTGGTTCGAGGTAGATGTGAAGTTGCAGCATGCAGGCTTTAGGTAGGAAGTCGCAGGAACTTAGCAAGCGCGGGCTCGTTGAGAAGCATGGGTACGGCTGGCGGGCGCATTTTGCGCACATCCGCATTTGCGAGGAGAAGGGCACTTCGAGCAAGGAGAAGTCTATCAGAGGTCCGCTGCGTGACAGCAGAAGGAAAGCTCTTGCAGACTTGAAATCCATGCGAGAATGCGGCACGGCTGCCGAGTTGGTTGCTCGTGCGGCGAGACTGAAAGATCTGACCCTGCCTTCATGGGTGTCCAACGAAGCTTTGTCGACGCGGCACATGTCACTTTGCGGGCTGAACGTCCAGTACCCATGGAGTCGACTGTTGATGCTGGGCTGCAAAACTATGGAAGTGAGGACCTATCCCCTCGGTCAGTACCGGTGCTTTTCGGAAGGACAGCAGATGTTCTTGATCGAGACCCCAGGCAATCGCTCTGCAGAGGGCGCCATGGTACCTGTTGAGATTTGACCTCCTCCTACGATGTGCAGCGTCGCTTACAGCTGCTGCGCAGGAGCAAGGCGCACGTCCAGCGCAAGGGCTACAGCGAGCATTGCAACGTCATTGCTTCCGTTGAGCCCGAAGCCTTGCTGAAAGCCATCGCTTTGAAGGGCGAAAAGGCAGACATCCGGGCCATCATGCAGAGCCCGGAAGTCGACCCGGCCCTGAAGAGAGCTCTCGGCGACGTCCTGGTGACCACGGGCGACATCATCGGCATGGAAGGGCATCGGTCTCAGCTGCGACACCGCGGTCACGCCGCAGGGTGGCATTTCGGCAGCTCCACTCTGTTCGTCACTCCGAATTTGGCAGACACCCGTGCGTCCTTGCTGCTTCAGCTGAACGACAAGGCCTACGCCTTGGGCATGGACTGGAATGCTGAAACGCCCGACTTGCCGTCCTTGCCTGCGATGCGTCGCATTCTGGCAGCCGGGCCGACCCCGTGAGTCAGGCCAAGTTCTTTCACTTGATGCTGGAGAACTTCTTCTTGCACGTGCTGGGCACCTTGGAGCCTCTGCGTGAGGAGCGGTGGCATGCTCCGGGAACTTCGGGCTTCGAGGACGGCCAAGCAGCCTCGTTGCATGGTGGTTGTGCAGATTGACACGTTCTCTGTGAATGTCCACCTTCGCCCGCCGGCACGATGCTCCTGCCTTCAGCATGCATTCGCCCGCCGGCACGATGCTCCTGCCTCCTGCAATCAAGTGGATAGAAAAGTGACCGTGACCTTTCGCGTCATTCATCACGCTGAGTTTAACATTGACACATGTGTTGCTACACACACCCAACTTGTATGACTGGCAGGCGTAGGCTCATCCTGCACGGTGCCCGCGCAGAGCTTGGCAGCCGTGCTGCAGCAAGTTTCTTACATTCAACTTTGAAATCCCTCAGCTTGAACCCGTGAGCCAACCCTCACGCTCAAATCCCCGAGGTGCACGTTCCAGACAAGATCTCTCTGGTGCATGCGTTGCTTTGTCGCTTGTGGTTGGTGCCATGTCGTCTGTCTGCTTCTGTGAACGTAAGCATGACACTTGTGGCTGCAGGTGGAGCTTGGATGATCTGATTCGTCTGCTGCTGTGACCGTCTCACTTTGGGGACTTGCAGTGGAAAAAGAACATACTATCACCACGCTAGCACTACGCTACCATCGCAACATTACCATCACCACATTATCATCACCCCATTGCCGTCATCGCGCTACCATCGCCTCAGCTATACACGGCCTCTCTACACTGCCTATTCTATTCCTCTTCTTTGCGTTTCGCGTCCTTTTCGCTGTCGACGCGACACCTGCTTCCTATCCTACTACACCACACCACGATCACCGCACTGACAACACAACCAACTCTACGTGTCAGTTGATATCTTCGCACTGATTGCTTTCGGGATAATCGGTGTCTAGTTGTAATACAGACGTGTAGTACGCCGGGGACACCCGGGGCTTCCGTGGCTGGAAAGTCGACTTTTGTAGTACAAACGTAGTGACGTAGTACGCCGCGGACACGCGGAGCTTCCGTGGCTCGAAAGTCGACTTTTTCTAGTACAGACGTAGTACGCCGCGGACGCCCTGGGCGTCTGAAAACACCACATCGCAAATACCATGGTCCCCGAATTCGCTGTTTCCAAACCATCGCAAATACCATGGTCCCCGAATTCGCTGGTTCCAAATGCATGGCAAATACCATGGTCCCCGAAATCGCTGCTTCCAAAAGCATCGCAAATACCATGGTCCCCGAATTCGCTGGTTCCAAAACCATCGCAAGGAGCTTCCGTGGCTGGTCCAAAAGCATCGCAAATACCATGGTCCCCGAATTCGCTGGTTCCAAAAGCATCGCAAATACCATGGTCCCCGAATTCGCTGGTTCCAATAGCATCGCAAACACCATGGTCCCCGAATTCGCTGCTTCCAAAACCATCGCAAATACCATGGTCCCCGAATTCGCTGTTTCCAAAACCATCGCAAGGAGCTTCCGTGGCTGCTTCCAAAACCATCGCAAATACCATGGTCCCCGAATTCGCTGGTTCCAAGCGCATGGCAAATACCATGGCCCCCGAATTCGCTGCTTCCAAAAGCATCGCAAATACCATCGCAAGGAGCTTCCGTGGCTGGTTCCAAAACCATCGCAAATACCATGGTCCCCGAATTCGCTGGTTCCAAAAGCATCGCAAATACCATGGCCCCCCGAATTCGCTGTTTCCAAAAGCATCGCAAATACCATGGTCCCCGAGTTCGCTGTTTCCAAACCATCGCAAATACCATGGTCCCCGAATTCGCTGGTTCCAAAAGCATCGCAAATACCATGGTCCCCGAATTCGCTGCTTCCAAAAGCATCGCAAATGCCATGGTCCTCGAATTCGCTGGTTCCAAAAGCATCGCAAATACCATGGAAAACCATGGCAAATACCATGGTCCCCGAATTCGCTGGTTCCAAAACCATCGCAAATACCATGGTTAATGATTTCGCAAAATCACATGGTGCTCCAACGCCGGGCATGCGAAAACATCGCAAATTTCTTGGTTATTTAATTTCCGGCGTGGCTGGAAAGTCGACGTTTTGTTTTTCAAACGTAGTACGCCGCGGACACGCTCAGCTTCCGTGGCTGGAAAGTCGACTTTTGTAGTACAGACGCATAGTACGCCGGGAACACCCGGAGCTTCCAAAACCATCGCAAGGAGCTTCCGTGGCTGGCTCCAAAACCAGCGCAAATAACATGGTCCCCGAATTCGCTGGTTCCAAAAGCATCGCAAATACCATGGTCCCCGACTTCGCTGTTCCAAAAGCGTCGCAAATTCCATGGTCCCCGAATGCGCTGTTTCCAATGCATCGCAAATCCCCGAATTCGCTGTTTCCAAAAGCATCGCAAATACCATGGTCCCCAAATTCGCTGTTTCCAAAAGCATCGCAAATACCATGCTTCCAAAAACCATCGCAAATGCAATGGTCTCCGAATTTGCTGTTTTAAAAACCATCGCAAGAAGCTTCGTGGCTGGTTCCAAAACCATCGCAAATACCATGGTCCCCGAATTCGCTGGTTCCAAAAGCATCGCAAATACCATGGTCCCGAATTCGCTGTTCCCAAAAGCATCGCAAATGCCATGGTCCCGTTCGCTGTTTCCAAAACCATCGTAAATACCATGGTTCCCGAATTCGCTGGCTTCCACAAGCATCGCAAATTCCATGGTCTCGAATTCGCTGGTTCCAAAAGCATCGCAAATAAACATGGTCCCCAATTTGCTGGTTCCAAAACCATGGCAAACACCATGGTCCCCAAATTCGCATGTTCCAAAACCATCGCAAAGACCATGGTCAATGATTTTGCAAAATCACGTGGTGCTCCAAGCGTGCGAAAATATCGCAAATTTCATGGTTATTTAATTTCCGGCGTGGCTGTAAAGACGACTTTTTGTAATACAAGTTAGTACGCCGCGGACACGCTCATCTTCCGTGGTTGGAAAGTCGACTTTTGTAGTACAGACATATAGCACGCCGGGGACACCCGGAGCTTCCAAAACCATTGCAAGAAGCTTCCGTGGCTGGTTCCAAATCCATCGCAAATACCATGGTCCCCAAATTCGCTGGTTCCAAAAGCATCGCAAATACCATGGTCCCGAATTCGCTGTGTGCGAAACTGTGAAAAACGCAGAGCTCTTTTTCACTCCACGCTTGAGCCAAAACACCAGAGGTGTTCGGCAAGTCTCTCGCAGAGTCAGCGCAGCTTCACTTTCGTGAATTCCATCTCAACTTTGTTAAACAAAGGAGGAACACATGCAAACGTCCTAGTGCTTCTCAGGACTTCAGTGCTTCAGCAAAACAAGCATACAAGTGCACAGCCACTCTGCTCGAACCTCAGTACGACGACACGAGCGAAGCGAGGGTCGGCGGCCAAGGTTTCAAGAGCAAACTCAGAGCAACACGCACTTCTTCAAGGATGCTCCTAAAGCATCTCGAGTGCTTCTCTGCTCATCATGCACACTCCAAACATCTCACGTCAAGCTCAAAGCAAGAAACACTTTCAAGCCAAGCTCCAAACATGCTATGTCCATGCCTGCTTCTGCTAACACCAAACAAACGGTTCAAGCACAGCTCTCAACTCATGCAATGCAAACTCGTGGTTCATGTCACACGTGCAAGACATCCTGTCAACTGTAAAGGCACTCACAAGGAAGTCAAAAACTTTCACACCCCCTCATGCCTGCAACAGTTACGTCCTCAAGTCCTGTCTTCTTCCATAGCTCGTCTCGCACCCTTCAGCATTTCTTCTCCTAACAGCTCAGGGTACACACCTGACGCCGGGAGCTGAAGATGGATGTGTTGGTGGCTCTCATCACACCGGTTCCTAGCCATAATGTTGATGAAATTCGAAGAGTTACTACAAAACCACCATCTCTTCCAGGCTCTTTCAGAACCCTTCTCGAAGCAACAGCGATCGACGACACATCCCTTCGCAAGACCAAGACGTTGACTTACAGACCTAAAGACTGTTTCCTTCCACAAGTCAGACCTAGCTGGCCACTCGTGAGAAAGAAGAAGACGCGGACAGTTCGCGTACGGACGGAGAAGGTTCCAAATCCTTCGCCAAGACCTCTTGTGGACCAAAAGAGACTCCCGCCACCTGGCGTAGGACTGTCCACCTTTTCGAAATCTCAAATGACGAAGTCCGCACCCAGCCGAACACGGCGTAGACAAGTGCGCATACACCTTCACCCCTCATGAAGTAACACGCTAAAGACTTCTTTGAGAAGCTGGTATCCGTTTTCGCTTAACAGATCCACTTGCTTCGTCACTCCAAAATACGCGATACGAGGATTCTTCGAGCAAGCTTTTGACAAAGAGCTTCCTTCTTCACAGCAGAGCTCAACCACAACATAAGAAGCCTGGTTCCTTGCTACCTTCTCTGCTGCGGCTCGCCAAGAAACAGGGACGTTCAGTTCGCAGACTTCATCTGCTGGTTTATTGGGCTCTTGAAACGTGACAGAAACGCTGGTTCCGGAATTTTTCTCTTTCCAGGGGACTGGTTCCGGAATGAGGCCACAAGCCTCGCACAAACTGACCAAACTGTCGTTAGTTGGGCTTTTTGTTAGAGCATCTGCCGGGTTGACAGCACCTGGTATGTGCTCAATCGTGAATCTTCCCAGCTGGACAAGTTCTTGGAGAAAAGCGGCTCTTAACTCAATATGGCGGACTTTCCTCAACAATGTCCCCATTTTGGAAATGGACACGGCGCTTTCAGAGTCCGAATACCCCTTAAGAAGGTAGTACCCCGTTTCCCGGTCCTTCGGGATGCCCTCCAAGATGGTCTCCGTCAAGAGAGCAATGTACAAACCTTCCCTGGCTATTTCAGTAAGCGCCGCAAGCTCACTCTCGGCGCTCGAAAGGGCTGTGGTGGACTGCTTCCTGCTGAACGTCTTTAGACAGCAGTTTTCCCAAGTAATCACACCACCACTAACCGAATTCAGGCTCCAGCTTGCGTCCGTAAAGCACGATACCGCTTGGGGATCCGCATCGTCTTCCAGGATCTCCCGAGTCGACGGAAACACCTGAACCTTATGCGGAAGACCTTTGACCCATTTGAGGACATCCCTCATGCATGTTTCAGCTGCCTCGTCAGGGGCCGACTGATGACGCCCCAAAAATCCGCAGCAGAACTGCAAATCTGGTCTGGAGAGGGCAGCCCATGCTAGACGCCCTAAGGTCCTACGGTACTTCTCGTGAGCAGCTGGACTGATCTTTTCGGTTTGCCCTTTCTTAATGAGGTCAGAGTAGCGCTTCTCCAATGACGGAAGCTTGGGGTTCGGTTTGGTTATCCCATACTCTTCACAGCAGGAATCCAAATACTTAGCGTCCAGTCCAAAATAGACTCGCTTCTCTCCCTTATTCCTGAAGATTCGCCGTCCTAGAAAGGATACTTCTCCCGCACAATTCTCATGAAGCTCACCAGTTAGTTTCAGCTTGTAGCGTTTCTGTAGATCTTCGAAAACCTTCTTCCCTTCGGAGGGGTCCTCAGAGTAGATTAACAAATCGTCAACATAGAAGAGGACCAGCGTCAGACCCTTGGAGGTCTTCCTGCGGTATATCGTCGGGTCCAAGCTTGGACTGAATCCGCTCTGCTCCAAGTGCGAACTCAGCTCCTTTTTCCAAGAAAGCGGTGCTGATCTCAGTCCGTTCATGGCTTTGTGTAATCGAAGATACACCTTCTTGTTTCCGGCCTTTTGAGGGATTTTAGAGTCCGCAATACTCACGTTACTCGGAAGCTCTACGTACTCAGGCCTTGACACTGCTGCATGCATAAAAGCAACGCTCACGTCACAGCTCAACACTGAACCTCTTCGACAAAGCAGTGCCAACAGAAGCCGCAATCCCTCCAAACTCGTAGTCGGGCTGTAGATACCTTCAGACAAGGTCGTGCCTCCCATCGAAGCATAATCTCTTACTACCAGACGTGACCGGTACAACCCTTTACGCTTGACCGTGTTGACCCACCGACTGGTAAGCACCCGCCTGCCGCTCTCACGTGCGGACTTTCGGGCCTCATCTTCAGAGATCACCTTTCCTACTCCGAACGACTCGAGTTCCTCTAGTTCCAACTTCATCGAGGCATACAAAAGGCTCGGATCCAACTGTTCTCCGGATGTTTCAGAGACCGCATTTCGTGGTACCTGGCACTTGACCCTACTTCCTCCGAATTTCAAGGTAAACGAATCAGCCACCTCCTGTGAGGTAGCTCGAACGTCAGGTCCTCGGTACAAAGACTCCAAGAGGTGATTCGTAAGCCAATCAATCTCCATGTCCTCCATGTTTTCCCCCTCATCAGGCAGAATCCCTGCCTCACCTTCTTCCGCCGGGGCACTTACGGGAGCATAGGTATCATCAGCAATCATCTCTTCGTCTTCTTCATCTAAAGGACCAACACCACCTTCCATGACTTCATCTTCAGGACCATTACCATCATCAACACCTTCGGGTTCATACAAGACAGGCCGTTCTGGGTCTTTACCATCAAGAACCAAAGACTGCGCAACAGCGAGGCCTTCGACAGTTCCCACCTCGCACGCTCCATCAACGATTCTTCCGGTCGGAAATACGTCAATCTCCGTACTACCAAAAGGGGCCGCGAAGATCCCTCCACCTCGTGCGTTCACGGGTCCTAAGTAAACAGCCTTGACTGTTTTCGCTCCCCTGTATTTAGCAAGATGCGCCTTCGACTTGCTAACTTTTGCCTGAACCACACAACCAAAGGGAAGCGTTCTAGTTCGGTGAACTATTTCCTCGTGCAGCAAATCAATGCTGGTGGTGGAGTCACCGTGGCTCGAGGACCACAGATTGTAACACCTCGAAACATAGAACACACAGGCTTGCCACAAGAGACCCCCTAAGGGAAGCTGGTACTTTCCCAGCTCTGCATCTTGACCAGGGAACTTCTTTAGAGCAATTTGGCGCTCCAAGTCCAACCACACAGCCCAGAAGCCTTGGCGTACCGATTCAACTTGTCGTTCTATTGACCCTTTGGCTTGTGGCCTATATCCTGGAACCACATCAACAATTGTTGCGCTGTGGGGGCAGTTTCGGGACCTACTCAGTCTTTCTGCCAAAGCAATAATAGATCCTTCTTGATCCATTCGAAACGTCACGGCTTTGCCTACCAGTCCCATCTCACGCAGCACTCTGTTGATGTTAGCAAGCAATTGTGGATCTTCGAGGTTCGGTGCAGGCAGACTGACAGTATACCTTGAACCCAGGTGTGTCATCAACAGGACCCTTAGCTTGCCGAAAAAGAAAAAATCAAGACCAACAGTCTGATTCTCTCTTTGAAGACGGCGACGCAAGCGACGCGCGGGGACACGACCCTTCGACGAACAGCATGAGTCACAGTTGGAATCATAAGGGAAATGGCCTTGAGCACGATGATGATACAAGGCGGTTGAGGACAACGGAATCCTAAAAGATCCTTCTTCTCCACTGTCCGGTGGTTCCGGTGGGTTCTCTGGAGGCTTGGGGGGTCTTTCAGAAACCTCAGAAGGCTCGTAATCAGGACTTGACGGTGACGGAACTCCTTCGGGGACCCTTGAAGACGAAGACCCGGGCTCCCCACCACGAGGAGCTTCCAAATCAAAGGGCTCAGCTTCAGTCCCTTGTCCCGGCACTGGCAGTCCTCTGTGCATCATCCGCAGATGACACACTAATGGACTGCTCGCCGGCGGGCTCTCATCATTGCCCTTTTCAACAACATCAAGCACACCAAGCCAAGCACAAACACTCCCAAGCACACTGCAAGCCTTGCAAAACAACATGTTCAACATGCGACGTGTACATGTTTGGGGTTTTGGGGCCTTCCTATGCAAGACAAACTGCTTGTAGCTAGGCACTCGGACCCAGTGGTCCCCACAAAAGATCCTAACACTGCAGCCCTTCCTGCGCGGCCTCACTCTAAAGACCTTCCGATCCTTTTCTCCAACGGAACACCTTTCAAACTCGACAAACAAAATGTGGAACCCCCAAAACACTAGACCACCCAAGAGGCTGCAGAAGCCCAAGACGGCCACGATGGCCATGACATCCAGTCCTGGCCCAAGACCATTCCTGTATAGGCTGGCGGTGGTTCGGTTGGGGTTGAAGTTAAGGTTCGGGATTTGGTGCGTTTCAAAGGGGTTTCGGGCACAAGCAAGCTCAAGCTCAAGCAATCCAAGCGGCAAACCAAGCTCAAACAACTCATGCTTCACATGTATTTCAAGAAAACGAAACCACGCACTCACATCTTTGTTTTCTTCTCGAAAGGAAATTCGGTGCGCCGCGCCGGCGTAGTCCAGGACTCCATCCCGAACACAAAAGAAAGCTATGATACATTCCAAGCCGGGCCCACGGCTCCAAATCCCCTTCATCCTTTCTTGATCGTCTCCTTTGCGGCAGCCACCACCGCATCGAAGCTGGGGACATTGGCCGAGCTGCTGGAAGATGGGGCTCCCGATTCGGGAACCGTTGGCATGGAGGGCCCCGGAGCGGGGCGTGGCATCGCCTTTACCGCCGGCGGTGGCGGCGGAAGAACGAACGAGCGCTCCGAGCCCGTCTGTCCAAGACCAAGAAGAAGGCGGCCGATGGAATCCCCAGGCGGGGCTGTTGAAGCAGGAGAAGGTGGCTCCAGGGGCATATCCCCGTCGTCGTGGTGGCCCGGAGTTGCAGCCGAAGTTCCCGGAACCATTGGTGGAGCTGGAGGATCTCGACCACCCATTCCTGCTTGCTTCACCATCGATGGTGGCGCCGTCTCTGGCGTAGGGAGGCAAAGGGCCTCTTGGACTGAGATATTGTCCTCCCTGCACTTCAAGCAAAATCTCAGCGCCTCTTCGGGGCCTTCGCCATGGAGGTCTTCGTCGGCCGAAACGGAGGTGGAGCTCGAATCGCTTGATGTAGACCCACCAGGACCAGCACGGGCCTTCGGCTTCAACCTCCGGCGCGAATCTCGCGCGGCCCTGCGGGCATTGCTGGCCTCCTTCGACCGCAATGCAGCATCTGTTCGAAGCCTCAAACTCGTAGTGAGCTCGCCCCACGCGACACGTTCGTCGCGATACCGCGTAAAGCGCGGTCCCTCGAAGAGACGCGGCTCGTGAAGGGCCAACAACGGGCGTTCCCCCGCCTTTGCATTGATAAAGGCGCGCAAGCAGATGAGGAGCCGCTGAAGATACCCCATTGCGCTTATGGAGCATTCGCGCTCTCGGCGGTCGTTGCGCCCTCCAGCGCCCTTGGTAGCGACGCCCAGCCTGTCCATGGCTGACAGGACGTCGTGGGGCCTTAGCCCCCATTCGAAGAGGCCTTTGCCTTGGAGAAGAAGATGGAGGCGCTCTTCTGCAGCCAAGTCTTGATCCACAGTGGAGGTGGCCACCTCCCGAAATCTTTTGGGACGGCGACCTTCTTCTTGTACAGGTTCGGGAAGTACCTGTGGTGGATGTGGACCTTCCGGAAACCGCGGAAGCACCGAGTGCCACGGAGTCGGGGCTGCATATTCGCTGGGACGAACCAAAGTCGCAGACCCACCAAAGATCTGGCGAGTAATCGCCGGAGACCCCAGATGCTGCGCCACATAGGCCTCGCCTATGGTCCCGGCCATGGCGAGGGAATCGTAAATGGCACTCGGGTCTGCTGGGGGCCCATAATAATGGGAAAGCTGGGGCATTGGTTCCCCAGGCCCGGGGTACAAATGGACCCCAAGCTCGGCAGCCTCGGCAATCCTCCTCCTCATATCGAAAAGCAAAGCATGATGCAAGGCCGTCAGGCGTTGTCCCGGAATGGATGGTGGCTGCGTGGTGTCCACCGGAGTAATCCTCGGCACATCGGAATCTCCAATATCCACGGGGTCCGCCGCAATGGGGCGCCAATGCCCCCAATTCTCGGAGTCGGTAGGCGAAGGCTCCTGGGCCGGCACCTCCTCCAGCGGCGGTCCCACCATTGGCGAAACATTCGCCTCTCCACCAACCGGGTCCTCTATCGCAGGCCCAGAGGTTTGGGAGCCACCCATCATGGAGCGTATTGCTCTCCGAGCAACAAAAGCAAAAGGCTACTAGAACCAAAACACTCAGAGCTCCAGATCTGTTCCTTCGTGCACCTCCGAAAGGCGCTCCAATCCCTTGCATAAGCGAAAAACACCCCATGAAAAACATGACGCACACACGCAAAGCAAGCTCCAAAGCATGTATGTTCCCAAGGTTCCAAAGCAACATGCTCAAGCAATTCAATCCAAGCTCAAAAATCAAGCGCAAGTTCAAGCCAAACATGCCATGCTGCTTCCTAATCAAATTCAAGCCACACATGTCATGCTGTTTCCTAAGATCTTTGTCGAAAACAAGCTCTTCTTGAGGACTTTCGGGAAAACTTGAGGGAACTTTGGGCTTTCCCAGAGGACTTTCGGGATTGAAGATCTCAGACCTAAACCCTCGAAGGAGAAACGAAAACGGAGTTGAAGACAAAGCGTGTCGGCCACACTGATCATCATCGAGCTCCTCGACCTTATGCAGGCTCTTTCCTCCTTTCTTCAAGATGCTCCTGGGAGCGGTCTGCTGTCCTGAGGGGATAGGAACCCCAGATCCTGGCACAACAGCGTCCTTCAGTGAATCAAGTTCCATGTCTTCAGGCCCCTCCGCCCCTTTCTTGGAGGAGGCTTTAGACTTCTTCCCCCCACTAAACGCCCACCAGGCCCGATTGTGACCAACCAACTTGATACTCTTCTTGTTCCCTTTGTACATTCGGGACCCCGTTTTGGACAGATAGGTCTTCCAACCCAATTCCGCCCCACACCATGGAGAGAGGACGTTAAACCCGACATCAGCCACCAACACCTCCCCGAGTCTCAGAAGAACATCACCGAAGTAGACTTCGATATCGACCACAGACGAAACGTCGATCGAACCTCCAGAGGCGTTGAACAGACTGGCTGCCTTGTCGTGTGTCTTCACCACACGAAATCCTGAGATAAACTGGTTGGAAACTATGTGGCACGTAGCCCCACTATCAACCAACCAAACATCCCTCGGGCTAACCCCTAGGTGCGAGCACATCTGAGAGAGGTTTCCTCTTTGAGAAAACTTCGAGCCTAAGGCCCCCATTGAATCTCCAACTACGGTGCCTACCGGCTTCACCTCTTCAGGCGCGTTCAGAACACGAGGAGGAAGAGAAGGTTCGGCAGAAGCTTCCCGCACTCTAGAAAAACCCAAAGCCATCAAGGTGGCTTCCCCAGAGTCTGCTTCCGATTCGGGTTCACCCAAGTAACGGCCTTTCCCTTTTCCTTTCTTCTTCTTCGACTTCTCCTTGCCCTTTCCGCGCCCTTTGGGGCTCTTGTCCCCGTGCTCGCTCCGAGGAGTTCCACCTCCCCGCGGCGTTCCTCCCCCTTTGGGAGTTCCCCCACCTTTGGGGTTTCGGTCCCCTTTTCCTTTGTCCTTAGGCTTCTTTCGATCCTTTCCATGGTCGCCCTTGCCTTTGTCCGGACTGCCACCACCACGGGCCTTCTCATCCCTTTGCTTCTGCCAGCATTTCTCGGCTTGGTGTCCCCGTTTCCCGCAGTAATCACACAAAGTGTCACTGAGGGATCGAGACGTTCCACCTGGAGCCTCACACAGTCGAAGCTGTTCTTCGTAGTACTTCAGACTGCTGCACAATGAGTTCCAGTCGTTGCTCTTCCCATGCAAGACAACGTATTGACGAAGCTCGGTATTCACCGCTTGCAAAAGGATACTGCACCGATCAGCCTCTGACAGAAGAAGTTCAGGGAAATTCGACAGCTTTGCCTCAGACCGAGAAAACTCATCTTCAAGGTGCCTAATGAGGTCAGTAGGTCGCCGAATATGTTGGCACGTGTGCTGCAACTTCAAACACTGGTCACGCACGAAGACGGCTTCCATGCGGGATACTATGCTGTACTGCTGCGTGATGGTGCGCATGGCCTCGTACCCACAGGCACTCAAAGCCTGTCGCTTCGAGCAAGAGCGTAGCAACTCCAGACCCCTTTCCCACTTTGCCAGGGCTTGGGTCAGGTAGTAAAACAGCTTAGCGCTCCGCGCTGCAACTTCCACACTGAGATCCTTCTGAAGTATCTCGTGTTTCACCTTCACACACAGCTGAAGCTCCCGAACGAAAGACTCGTCTTGCAAAGCCAACCATGAGCTCAAAGTCTCCACATAGCCATGCCATGTTTCCACTTCTCGCATGCGTCCTTTGCTCATGCCTTGATGCTCCAGCAATGGCAAAGGCGGTAGGTACTTCTCCGCTCGGTTCTGAAGAGTGGACCCACCACTAAAAGAAGTAGACGAAGACGACCCCGTCGCTGCTGTGGCACCAGGTCCCGAAAACGGGTCGGCAGTCTTGGCTTTAGCTGCAGCTTCAGCAACCAACTTAGCAGTCTCCGCTGCCTTCTCTTCGGCCTCGTTTCGGCGTTTCTCCTCTAAGTCCATGCGTTTCATGAGAGCAGCTATCAACTGCTGGTTCTGTTGAGTAGCCTGCCCTTGCTGACACAAGAGCTCAAGTGTAGACTGGTTCTGCTGACGTAGCATTTCCAACACGATGGCTTGAAACCCAGTCTCGGTTCCTCCACCGCTGGCTGTGGGCAAAGTTCCCCCTGCCTGACTGCCCGCTGGTGAAGCCTGCGCTTGAGCAGGAGTTGCCGGAGGGGACTCAAAGGGGTTCGGTGCTTCCTGAGGCCGCGAAGTTGTCTGGCCTGCTTGACCAAACAGCAAAGCCTCTTCTTCAGGACTCACGTCCGGTACCGGCACCTGAGAAGGGTCCGGAGCTTGGGCGGCCATGGTCTCTACTGGAACGTCCTCAGATGCTCCGCTACCATGTGAAAAACGCAGAGCTCTTTTTCACTCCACGCTTGAGCCAAAACACCAGAGGTGTTCGGCAAGTCTCTTGCAGAGTCAGCGCAGCTTCACTTTCGTGAATTCCATCTCAACTTTGTTAAACAAAGGAGGAACACATGCAAACGTCCTAGTGCTTCTCAGGACTTCAGTGCTTCAGCAAAACAAGCATACAAGTGCACAGCCACTCTGCTCGAACCTCAGTACGACGACACGAGCGAAGCGAGGGTCGGCGGCCAAGGTTTAAAGAGCAAACTCAGAGCAACACGCACTTCTTCAAGGATGCTCCTAAAGCATCTCGAGTGCTTCTCTGCTCATCATGCACACTCCAAACATCTCACGTCAAGCTCAAAGCAAGAAACACTTTCAAGCCAAGCTCCAAACATGCTATGTCCATGCCTGCTTCTGCTAACACCAAACAAACGGTTCAAGCACAGCTCTCAACTCATGCAATGCAAACTCGTGGTTCATGTCACACGTGCAAGACCGTGAAAAACCGAAGGTCCCTCTGGTACCTTTTCCCTTGAAAGCACGAACCCTGACCTCTCACACAAGTGCGGACAACTCTCTCTTTTTCACAGTCAGAGCCACTTGAGCCAAAAGTCACGAAGTGCACAAACTAAACGAATTCTCTCTTGTGAGCTTAAACTCAGCTTCAGAACGAAGTTCCTACACACTGCACACTCACTTTAAATAGCGTATTGGGCAAAAACACACTCGTATGATTTCCTTGGAAATCAACGAGGCATAAACCATCGAGGATGGGATCACACGGATTCCCAATCACTCCGAAGCAAAACAAACCTATACAAGCTGATCCAAAACATGACAAAAACATCACTGATCAGCCACAATCTTCCACCCCCCGCATTTTGCTGAGGGTTCATGTCAAAGATCTGAAGTCCAAGCCCAGCTCGGCACTTCAACACTAAGGGGATGCCCTGGCCACATTCCCTTGGTGCGTACTCGCCACCAAACGAAACAAACAACACACCAGTCGATCTCTGACATCAAACTTAAAACTCATGCAAGATCCCACCATCAGGCAGGTTGTCCTGGGTCCACATCACTGGTAACCCAAGAGTTCGTTGTCCAAACACGTGAAAAACGAATTAAACTTGCATCCACCTGCACTGGGGCAGGGTTGTCTTGGAACGAATCCAAGAGTTCGTGGTGACAAACACGTGAAAACGAATTAATGCAAGCTTCAGATGTTTCCCACTCAGCACTCGACCTTGTCGTGGTACTCCTCCTCAGTCTCGCATCTTCCAGGTCACCAAACTCACCAACTAGCATCGGCTAGCTGATCCTTCAGGAAAAGATTGGCTTCATAGTTTCGCTTCTTCCAGCGTACCATCAGCCAAAAACGTCTTCAGAGGTGGCAATCAGACGCCTTGCAGAAGGGGCTATAGAGTCCCTCGTTGAGTTTCATCATCATTTTGCCTCCTCTTTGCAAACTTCTCATGCACTGAAACAAGGGCTCACACTAACCAGAAAAATCGCGGGCGCTCCATGGCGGCAACGCGGCCATGGCTTCCAAAAAAATGGCTGCGGGTTTCACTCACCCACCCAACCACTGAGATCACTTAGCATCTCAGTTCATTCTTCATCCTCTTCGCCCTTCTTCTCGCCAGCTCCAGTTGACTCCATCAACTTGGCGCGGCGCTCCTTGGCGGCTTCCTTCATCTCCGCCAACTCAGCCGTCCTCGTTTCCATCATCACATCCTGCGAAGATCGGCTAGGCTCAGCTGGCGTCTCCGCAGGCCTCTCAGTTGGCTGGTCTCCAACCTTTCTCTTCTTCTCTTCCAACATCAGCTCCAAATCGGCAACACTAAAGCTTGCCTTCACACGCTCAGCAATCTGCGCGATAGCTGCTGCATCCAACTCAGATGGTACAACTGACACAGGCGAGCGAACCGCTTCGCCTTCCAGCTTTGCTCTCTTAGCAGCTTCTTCCTCGGCAGCTGACAGGTCGGCGATGCGCTTGCGCTTTCGCTCAGCTTCCTCGAACTCTCGGTCTTGCTGTTCCGCTGCAGCCTTGAGGATCCGCTTCAGGTCCTTTTCCTCCTTCTCGAGTTTCCCAACATTCTCACCCATGATCCCAAAGGCTTGCTGCCACATGTCGGCAGGCAACGTCAAGTTGAACCTCACCACATAGTCGGTCGGCAAGTGCCACTTACACTTGCAGATCCACACAACACCGCTTCGAGTCTCACTCGCAACCACCTTCTTCCAGCTTGCCGCCCTCTGCGTGTCGGTGATCTCCTCTTTCTTTTTCTCCAGGTCCTCCAAGAATCCTGCAACAGACTCCATCACGGATCTGTAGTGGCTGTAGGCCACAAACGACCACTTGGGGACTGGTCTCTCCCTCAGCTCCGGCTCGTGAATCCGAAGTGTATCACACGACAACATCGAAATCACTCGCACTCGCTCCACCAGTTCCTTAAACACCAAGGATCCTTCCTTTGCACTTCTCTTCCAGCGCAACACCCATGGGGGATAATACGAGCTCTCAGCTTCATCCTCCATGATCCTCTCTGCTCCCAAAATGGGTAGCATGCACAACAGATCCACCATCCGCAAGACTCCGAGGTCCTGGTGCTCACCCAGAAGCAAAACAGGGACTATCCCTTTTCTCTTCAAGTACCTCACGAAGCTCAACATCGCCAGGCCACACGTTCCCGGCGGTACTTCCATGTACAGTCCTCCTTCATTCACTGCCATCTCCCAGATGATGGCCTTGCCACCAATCTGTCCACGGACATCCAAGATTCCGAAGATCTTCGTGGGTTTCTCCTGTAGCTCACACACCTCCTGGATGGGCTTCACCAGCTTCTCGTATGAGCTTTGATAGCGCAACATATCCTTGTCGGATAGCGTGCCTACCACGTCCTTGAGCTCTAGCTCATCCACTGGAGTTCCGCGCCGGCAGATACTCCATGACACATCACCGAACCACTTCGGCGGCTCTGGATCCGCCAGCTCCGGAAACACGTCGACCATCCGTTCAATCACCTTCGGCATGGCCTTGGGTTTCGGTGCAGCTTGGCCTGAGCCTCGGCTTTCACCTTTATCACCCCTTTTTCCAGCAGCTCGGCGCTCCTTCTCTGCCTCTCGGAGATGGAATGCATGGCTTGCATCCGTGCCAGAGACTGTCACAGTCTGTTTGCACTTTTCGCACTTGGGCTTGCCACTTTCATCCCAGCTCAACCCGGCAGCATGCTCGGATCTGAACAACCATTTGCAAACCTTACACCAAAAGGGGCTTTTCATCTCAGCACCCTGCTCACCCTTCCTGCTGTCTTCAGCTGCCATTTTCCTGTCCTTCACCAAAGGTACAGGCTCCAGGCTAGGGCTAGCTTCCGTGGTGCTTGAACCAAAGCTTTTGCGGTTGGACCATAAATCCATTTCTTGAACCTCAGGGGAAGAGTCTTCACGAAGGGTTTCGGGACTTCTAAGGTGGAAATTTTCAAAAACTTCGCCACACTTTTTCACACTTTTCAACGATCCAACTTGCTCCACACTGCATCCAGTTGCCTCGGCACACTGGCATGCCTGAACTCCAACCCTTGGTCGGATTCCACAGATCCTCCACACCTGCTGCACATCTTCACCAGGGTATATACCCATAGCTTGCTGGTGCTGACAGAATGTCACTTGACTCAAGCACTTTGTAAGAACGTCAGCGATCATTCCCGCTGTCGGGCACCAAATGACCTTCAAGGTCTGAGCTTCCTGTATCCGCTCCTGAAGATAGCAGACAGCGATGTCTAAGTGGCGAACTCGCCTACTCAACCCACGGTTTAGCAAAACCGCTCTCGCTGAGGAACTGTCAGTGTGCAATCGGATCGTGACATCTGACTCGGCCAACTGACCGATCAAAGTCGCAAGTCCCTCACTCTCCTGTACCGCAGTCAAGATGGCTCTCAACTCGGCTTCACAAGAACTCAGCGATACACACCCTTGAACTCGAGAGATTCCCTTGATCAGGCATCCTCTATAAAAGATGGCTATGCCCGACACAGATCTTCGTCCTAACGACGCTTGGGGTGCCCAACTGGCATCCGCATACACTTCCAGCTGCGCCGGCCCACTGTCCGGTACATTCCCATCAGGGCCAAAGTACTGCCATGCATGGTATTGTCCCTTTAGGAACCTAATCACTTGTCGCAATGCTTGCTCAAAGCATGCTGTTGGCTTGGACTGTCCTTGCGAAAGAATGGACATCCACCTACTCAGGTCAGGTCTCGACTGACCCCACCATGCAATCCGGCCAAGTACTGCTCTGTACCTCGCAGCTGCAGTGTCACTCAACTCAGGATCCGAACCACTTGCTCTGCCCTTCTCGACCGTTTTCACGATGTCCGGAGGAGCAGTAACCACCTTCAGGTCCTTACAGAACTCTGTCTCGAACAGGGCATCTAAGTATGCCGGGGGCACTCGCATCCTGAGATGACTCCCTTGTCTCTCAATCTCTCGCCCCAAAAAGGTGATCTTTCCACCAGTGGAAGTGATTCGACCCGTTTCCTTGATCTTCAACTCTCCGTTCAGGGTGTCGGTCACCAACCGAATGGCATCTCTAGTGCCACACAGAATCAAATCGTCCACATAGCACAACATGAGGAATCTTTTCCCTCTCACAGTGCCCTCGAAGACGGAAGGTTCCGTTGGGCATTGCTTCAACCCAACTTTCTTCACAACTGTCGCCAGCTTCAAGTTCCAAGCTTTGGCGGCAACTCTCAAACCATTCATGGCTTGATCCAGAATCATAAACACCGGGACATAATAGTCCTTGCAGGCGGAAACATCCTTGGGCAATTGGATAATCGCCTTCGATCCTTTCGGAAGGGGGGAATGCAAGAATGCAGTGCTAACATCCAAAGTTGCGACATCCATAGCATCTACCGAAGCAATGGCCAAAAGCGTCCGTAACGCTTCTAAAGAAGGAGTCGTAGCACTCAGTCCTAAAGATGATGCTGTGCTCCCCTTTGCGATGTCTTGCACCACACACCGAGCTCTCACAGCTTCCTTGCCATTCACCACCTTTGGGCCTATGACCCATCGGGTTGGGATGATCTTTATCCCATGCTGACGAGCAAACTTCTGAGCCTCGTCTGCTCCAACCACTCTCCCTGCTTTGTGAGCAGTCATACTCTGCAGCTCAGTTCGCCGGCCTTCCACTGTTTTATCCACATCTAATGGACATCCATCTATCTCAGACAGAACACTCGTGGGTCTTGCCAGCCAAACTTGGGATCCACACACCTTCATGGACTCCGGGAAAGTGCTATTCTTGTTGAGCAGAATCGAATTGGTCACATGTACCAACTTCGGACTCTCGTCACTGCTTACCATTTTAATAGGACCTTGAGGCACATCGAGTCTTGGGTCTAAATAAATACGATTGATCAGCCGGGGAACTCGATTGGACTCATCTGGAACTGAGTTCACATCTGAAGTTAAACTCTCTAAACGCCGGGGAACTCGACTGGACTCATTTGGAACTGAATCCACATCCATTTGAGGTTTTTCTTCCTCCATTGGGATCGCTTCATCCTCAGCGGGAGTTTCTCCTTCGAAGTATCCAGGTTCCATTGCCTCATCTGGAATCCCTTGGTAAGGCAAACTTGGATCCTCAAAATCCTCCATGTCAACATCCACAACTTCTGTCGCAGGTGTTGGGACGCTTTGCTTCTCCTCCAACTTGGGATCTGGTCGACTCTCATAGGTGATCTTCGGGCGTTTCAGGAGTGAAGGCTCACTTCCAGACTCCATCACCCCCGCATCCTTTGAGCTTCTCTGGTCCATTTTTGGAGTTTCCTCTGTTGGTTCTTTCGATTCCAACCGTTGTCGTTGAGCTTTCAACCAATCATCATACCGTTTTCGGCATTCAGCATTGTGGTTGGCTTTTCCTCTTTTTGGACCACACGCAGGACAGTTCGCTGTGCCACCATGTTCCTTCACCCATGCAGCTGGAGGTCCAACTTTGCTCATGTCGGTGGTCGGTCCCTCAGACACTCGGCCCTCAAAGGCCTTGTCCGCTTCACCTTCAATCCGATCGGGCACACCATCCTCTTTCTCCTTCAGAATCGGGGGAGCCAATGTATCCGATGGATCATGCTCCTTGAGCAAATGTTGACAATGCTCCAACCCAATCTTCAACGGAACGATGTGCTTGATGGACTTTGCTCGAAAGTGTTTTGGACAACCATCCACCATGGCACTCACAACATGAGTCAAGCCACCAACTTCAGGGTACACATAGGCTGCTTCCACAAACCGGGAGAGCGCCGTGGTTTTCATCGAATCCGGTAGCTCAGCCAGAACTGTAGCACCTATCAACGACGATCCACACTCATGGAGGGATCTCTGTAGTACCAACTCCTGGGGTGATTTCTTCCCATCAAAGGCAGCTGCATGGTGATTGTGCATTGCAGCACAGTAAATCAGACCAAACTCAAACGCTCGAGGACTTCTTTTCAAGTCAAAGCCCTGCGCTCGTAGATCCAACCTCACCGTGCTGAACAACTCCTTGAGTGTTCTCACTGCCCTTTCCACACCACCAACCGCTTCATGTCCCTGCGGAGGTGCTCTTTGGGTCACAATCCTAATCCCCAGATTGGCTCTCTTGATGAGGGCGCTCACCGCTGTCTCGCTGTCTGTCCTCAACAGTACAGCAGACCCTGCAATGTCCAGTCCGAAAGCATTCATCCAATAACGAATCCAGCTGGAGGTATTGTCAGCATTGGTCCCTACCAACAGACATCCAATCATTCTGGTTGACATTTCAGTCATGACCAGTACTTTCATGTTGGGAGCCGTCGGCTGGTCTTTCGCAAAAGTACCAGTTACCAGGTTGATGAAGCAGAAATCTGCTTGCAACGCCACGGGTCGGTCTTGAGCATCCTTGGTCCGACGATGCTGGGTTGTTCCTCTTGTCATCCGACAATGAGGACATTCGGACGAAAAAGGAATGTGGCCTCGCATCCGATGCAGCTCCATTTCTTCTTGCTTTTTCTTGGTCATTGACTGCACTGACTGCATCTGATCAACCTCCATCGGTCGTTGGCCATCATCCACATCCATGGGTCGAACCTCAGTTCTTCCAAAGGTTACTTTCTTTCGCTTTCCAGCATCACCTTGCAGGTAGATCCAAGGACATCCAGCCCAGGATACTCCATATCCCATGACTCCTTTCTTCTCGTGTCGCAGCGAAATCTCTCTTCGAGTGAACTTCACTTCCCAACCAGTATTCACCATCTGCTCGGTGCTCAAGATGTTGTGAGCCACATCTGCTACAACTCCAGTCACACACACCGATGTCAAACCAAGATACTGCTTTCCTTCATACATAGGCAGCAAGGCTCGGATGCGAACTCGCTCGAAGACATTCACCGGGGTATCGTTGGCTGCTGAGTACCTCTCATTAGGTCCCAACGCCTTCCGATCCAAGATCTGGAACTCATCCAAGTATCTTTTCGCAATCACAGTCACCGATGCTCCTGAGTCAATCAACCACCATTTGCTTGCATCATCCTTTTCCATGCTTTTGACTTGATTCATCGGAGGTTTCATCAAAGACCGAACTGACTTAGATGGCAACATCTGAGATAAATCGGTAGAGATCCGATGCTCCAACTCGGCAATCCGGACTCTCGTCTCAACTTCCCATGACCAATCTATCTCATCAGTACTCCGGGGAATCCACTCTTTTCTCACTTCATCGAGCAATCCTTCCAGAGGTTGCAACACAGATTCCACTCGGGCCTCTGACTCAGGTTCATTCCATTCACCTCCAGTTAGCTGGTAGTCACTCGACTCACCCTCTTGGGAGACTTCAGCAACTGTCTTCCCCTTTCCTTTGCCTTTTCCTTTGGGCTTTCCCTTTTCGGGCTTCTTCTTGGGATCTCCTTTTGCCTTGGCTTTCGCCTTAGCATTGGGGGAATTGGGCTTCTTGCCTGAATCTCCCTCCTTATACCAGCAATCGCGGGCATAATGTCCCTTTCCACCACACACATAGCACTCCACATCCTTCTTGTTCTGGCTTGAAGCTCGTTTGCCAGCACCTTTGCTTGATTCGCGCTTGCCTTTCTGTTCCTTTCCTTTGCCTTTTGGTTTTCCTTCGTTGCCCTTTCCCTCATTGGGATCTCGAAAAGGTTGAAGCTTCGTGCCAGGGGCTTCTGACCACACCCTTTGTTGCACCTCAAACTTCAGAGCAACTCTTTTCAGATCTTCAAACGATTCACTATCGCCATGCAACAAGCAATGGCTTCTACACCGATCTGGCAAACTGCGCAGCAAAACCATAACCGAATCCGCTTCTTGGATCTGCAAACCACCAGCATGCACATCGGGATCAAGACTATTGAGCAGCTTGGTGTACTTGTTCAACTCATGCTCAATCTTTCGAATGATCTCCGGAATACTGGGTGCTTTCACGGTTTGATTCACCAGCTGCGACCGAAAGAACAGGCATTCAGCTCGCGACTTCAGGCAAAACTCCTTCGCCAGCAATCTCAAAGCCACAAAACCAGATTGTTGATAAGTGCTCTCACTTTCAACATATGTCTGCAAAATCAGAGAACTCTTCTCATGATTTGCAAAAGTCTGTCGCAGGATGTGCATCAGCCTCGTCGACCTCTTCTGTTGCTCCACAGTAAGTCGATCCTGTTTCAGCCGAGACTCTTCTTGAGTCTTCACCGCATGCATGAGCTCATTGGGAAACACTTCTGAACCCAAACCAACCCAACTGGTCAGCTTCTCCATCCAGGTCAAGAATCCAAGAGCTTCAGAGATGCGATCCTTCCAAGACGAAAAGTCAATGGTCGGCAAACTGGGCAACCATTTGTCCGATCGAGCAAACACATCCCTTTCCCTTTCTTGCTCCAGAGGTGGAGGTCTCAGTGGGGGACTTGGGCTCGCCATCCGAAAAAGCTGGGTCCCCTTCGCAGGAGTACCCACTGGCGATGCACCTTGACATCCCGAAGAAGAACTGGGCATGTTCTCAGGAACACCATCCTGAGGTAAGGGGGGATTCACCTGTTGCTGTTGCTGTGGCTGCTGTTGCTGATGCTGCTGTATCATCCACTGCTGATGCTGCTGCTGTTGCTACCATGGACGAAGTCATCGTTTGTCACTTGCACGGTCCGAGTACAAGAGATTCCGGTCCACTGGCAGTCTGGGCTCCAAACCCAAACTTGCCTCCAGGCACTCACAGAGTCCTGACAGACAACCAAAGACCATACACGGGCTCGTACCAGGCACAAGCTCCGCTACCACGTGAAAAACCGAAGGTCCCTCTGGTACCTTTTGCGAACCCTGACCTCTCACACAAGTGCGGACAACTCTCTCTTTTCACAGTCAGAGCCACTTGAGCCAAAAGTCACGAAGTGCACAAACTGAACGAATTCTCTCTTGTGAGCTAAACTCAGCTTCAGACGAAGTTCCTACACACTGCACACTCACTTTAAATAGCGTATTGGGCAAAAACACTCGTATGATTTCCTTGGAAATCAACGAGGCATAAACCATCGAGGATGGGATCACACGGATTCCCAATCACTCCGAAGCAAAACAAACCTATACAAGCTGATCCAAAACATGACAAAAACATCACTGATCAGCCACAATCTTCCACAAAGACATCCTGTCAACTGCAAAGGCACTCACAAGAAAGTCAAAAACTTTCACAGAAACTCACTTCGGTTGGATTTCACCGTGCCTTCTCTCTGCTCTTTGAAGGCGGTCCAGAGTGTCCACAAGTGGCATACAAAAAAAGTGCAGTCCAAGCAAGCCATAAGTGGATACACTTAAGTTCATACATTTTTCCAAGTGCAGTAGAAGCAGAAGGCAGTGTGCGTAAGGCTTGCAGCTGTGATTCTGTGACCTCCAAATCTGGAGTCGAAAAATCTAGGCAATTCTGGCTTCCTGTGTGTGGGCCTCCCCTGTGCAAGTTTCTCTCATGTTGATCACTTCCACAAGAAAGCTGCCTGCGGAGGTCGTGGTTCTCAGTAATTGCTCGTTCCACGTTGAGTGCTTGTCTGTGGGCCAGAGCCTGAGTGTAGCAGTCTGGAAAGCGCCAAAAATAGAAGAATTTCGCGGCCCCAAAATTGGGGCCGCCAAACAGCCCCAATTTTGGGGTCGCAGTTTCACCCCCCCAATCTAGTCCCAAATTGCATTGTGGGAGCTGGGTCCATTTCGCGGCCCCATTTTTGGGGCCGCGAGACGGCCCGTTTTTTTGGCCTTGAATTTGAGCTTGTGGGCGCAAGCAACCGGATCGCGGCTGCCCTTTTTCTAGTAACTTTGGGCAGCGTCGCGCTGAGCGTGCGGGGGCTTGTCCGAAGCAGCTGCACGCTCGTTTGTAATACTGTGCAAGTTTCTCTCATGTTGATCACTTCCACAAGAAAGCTGCCTGCGGAGGTCGTGGTTCTTAGTAATTGCTCGTTCCACGTTGAGTGCTTGTCTGTGGGCCAGAGTCGCCTGAGTTCCAAATTGTATTGTGGGAGATGGGTCCATTTCGCGGCCCCATTTTTGGGGCCGCGAGACGGCCCGTTTTTTTGGCCCTTGAATTTGAGCTTGTGGGCGCAAGCAACCGGATCGCGGCTGCCCTTTTTCTAGTAACTTTGGGTAGCGTCGCGCTGAGCGTGCGGGAGCTTGTCCGAAGCAGCTGCACGCTCGTCTTTGTAATGCTGCAGTTCGGCAGAACTGCAACTGTGGAGGCCCGTCCTGGCAAAGCCAGAATTGCTTGTGTTTTGCGGCCCTGAAAGCGGGGTCGCCCGACTTCCCCGTAACTTGGGCTTTGTCCTGGCAATGCTGCTGGCCCGCCAGTTGAGCTGCAGGTCTTTGTTGGTGTTTTCTGTGGATAGGAGTCACGCTTCAAGCTCTGGGGAGTTGACCAACGTGGCCTCAACGTTTTCTGAGGTTGTGCAGAGTCGCTTGCTAGACATTGCAGAATGAAAGTTTTTTGGCAGGCTTGGGCTTTGAACAGCAAACATATTTAAGCGTGTTGCAGGCCCGGATTTTTAAGAAGAAGATCTTGGGGAAGGGCGACGTCCCCACCGACAGGGTTGTGCACGTGGGTTTGGAGTGGGTTTGACCATGTTTTGAAGGGTCTGAGAATAGCGGGTGGGTTTGGGGTGGGTTCGGCGTGGGTTTGGGGTGGGTTTGGCTGAGTTTGACCATGCTTGGAATGGACTGGGGTGGGTTTGACAGTGTTTTGAAAGGACTCGGGGTGGGTGGGACCTGTTTAGAAGGGGTGCGGGTGGGTGGGGTGGGTTTGACCGTGTTTTGAAGGTGGGATGGCTTTGGGGTGGTTTTGACCATGCTTTGACGGGGCTGGGATGGGTTTGACCATGTTTTGAAGGCGCCCTTAGCTTTCGGGTGGGTTTGGGGTGGGCTTGGGCGGGCTTGACCAGGCTACGAAGGGGCTGGGTTGGGTTTGACCTCTTTTGAAAGGGTTGGGGTGAGGGGGGCCTTGACTGTGTTTTGAAGAGGCTGGGAAGGGGGCTTGATTTCCACAGCAAGTGCTAGGAGACCGAGTTCCTGCAGCAGCTTAACCTGCTAGAGAACATAGCGAAGGTCACTTTCCTGCTGCGTGATGGAGGCCCTCCACCCCCGTAGAGTCTTAGCAAAACGGACCAAGGTGGCGAGCCTGCCCGCGAACGGCGGAGTCGCTGTGTTCCCGAATTAAAAAACATTGTTTTGTTATTTCGGGAAGCCTAGGACTCCACGGCACTCTATTGGTAAATTGCAATTTGCGAGGACTCCGCCGACTCCGCCGAGGCTTGTCACGCCGACTCCGCCAGAGCTACAGTAGGTGCCCCTCTAATCTTGATTAGCGACGCCGCGTAAGTGGGCAGGGGTAGAGTTGCGGGAAGAGCACGTGACTATTTGCTGGAAGTGTGTCAGATAGTAGAAGCAGAAGGCAGTGTGTGCGTGAGGCTTGCAGCTGTGATTCTGTGACCTCCAAATCTGGGGTCGAAAAATCTAGGCAATTCTGGCTTCGTGTGTGTGGGCCTCCCCTGTACAAAAGTCGACGTACTTTCAGCCACGGAAGCTCTTTGCTGTTTCTAACATCTTCGAGAGTTGCTGCTCCTCCCTGGACATTTCCGCCACAGTCTTTTGCGGCAAGCATCTTTTTCCGCCGCACAGCAGCAGCGACTTGCAGAGCTTTTGAAGGCTCTGCTGCATTGGCCAGAGGTAGATGTTGCGTTGGAGATGAGCAGGCAAGCGTCAGAATTGGTCTTTTTTGTCGCGTTTCTTACTTTGACTCCGTTTGTAGTGTGCATACGTGTTGCGTGCCAAGGTTGGTGGCGTTTAGCTGACTGCTCTGAAAACGGACCCCGTGGATGCTGGTCGTCTTTGGGAGCAAGCAATGCCAACAAGCAGGCGAGGAATTCAACATGCCCTTCCATTGCTTCGGTGGCATGAATCGCAGTTCTGCTGCCCGCTGCACTTGGCTGGTGCTGGACGGCCAGTGCATCGCAGATGAAGCTGTGGACTGCATCTTGTTGGCTCGGCCAGCTCTGCAACCGTGGAAATGCAGAGAGCTCTCTTGGCTTTGCACCGCCTGCAGAACTTCGCGAAAGTTTGAACCGTTGCTTACTTCCCTCAACGCTGTCTTGCGAAAAGGAGCTGGAAGGCACACGGGCGAGGGCTGCGCATGGGCAAGCAGAGCGGCTGAGAAAGGGTTGACTAAGACGGAACGACCAGGAGAAGTGTTGGAATGAGGCTGTGGGAGCAGCGTGGGCCGTCAGGCTTGCTCGCGGGGGGCGGGGCCAAAGGCATTCTGACGGCACATGGGCTCGGCTTCCACGCAGAGGGGCTTGTCCCGTGCTGGAGAGAGTCTGGCTTGTTTGCTTGAGGGTGTGGGACTCCAGAAGATTAGGCGGTGTCAACATGATGTTCGAGTTCTGGGGAAAACGGCTGCGGCATCTGGGCGAAGTAAGGCAAGCTGAATTGTGCATGGGGGCATGCAAGAACAGCACAATGCAAGTTGGCGGACACGCGGGACCTTTTTTTTGGCTGTCTCGCGAGCTTCGAGTCAAGGTCGAGGAGGAGAGGCACCTGACAAAATATTCAAGAAAAGAGATGAACAGCAATTAAAGTTGCAAGGCAGACAGGAGCAACTGTTCTGTTCTCTTTTTTCTCTTCGGGTGTGCGAGGCGTTTAGGCAAGTAAGATTGGGCCCCAAGGCAAAAGAGGGGGCCAGTGGGCTGCGGGGCCTTTCGCTTCCAAAAAACAAGAAGAGGGATGGCCCGAAAGCATCGATTTGCAGTGCGTTGACTCCATGCAGTTGACTCTTTGCACTCGAAGTGTCTGCACTAGGAGAAATGTATGCACTTACATGGTTGCATAGTCACTTGTACACGGCACTTGTCTAGTGGACGTGTATGCGCTGGAACTGCATGGCATTCAAGTGTGTGGAGCTGAATGCCATGCACTTGTGGTCAACTGTGTACACTTCATCGGCCTTCAATACATCTGAAGTTAGCGAAGTTAACGGACTTGAACTCGACATTTGTAAAACTTATTGCGCTTGAGCAACTGTATGAACTTCACTTGTCTGCCGGACTTGACTGCGCACGTCCAATCCACGCGAAGCCATGAAAGAAAAGAGAAAAAAGCAAAAAAGCATTTGACGCGAGAGCCGTCAGCCATGAGCATCATTGGCAGTCGCTCTGAATTCCAAGCTTATAGTCCAGCGCGCCTTGCAGAAAGTCTTATCCGTACGAAACCATGAAAGAAAAGACAGTGTAACGTAAGAGCCGTCAGTTACGAGCATCATCGGCAGTCGCTCTGAAGTCCGAGCTCATAGTCCAGAGCGCCTTCCAGGAAGCAAGAACATTGCATGCGTGCGTGTAGAGCATCCGGTTGAATGTGTGTCGGCACATATATGCATGTTGAGGCGCAGGCAGAAGTCCAAGCAGTGACGCTTTTTATATTTTGGAGCCGGTACACGCGAAAGAAAACTACTTCTGCCTTCCAACTTCTGGCCCGTTCTAAGACACTGCCTCCGCGACAGATGCCAACAACAGAGCCCCCGCACCGTGCCCCA